>OX460918.1:10250652-10672375 GCA_949788335.1 Salpingus planirostris | reverse complement strand
CACCACTATTATTAAATTATTAAAAGTCCTTGACAGATGGGACTTGACAGAGGAAGTGCGCAAGCGCCATTCTTGTTTTCTCTCATTGGTCGAAACGCTCCTTTCAAATTTGAGCGGAAAATTCAAATTTAAGTAATAAGTCAGCTCTTTTTATTTTTTCACGATATTGCATCAACGACTAATCGAATGAGACGATCCCTTATGAAAAGACCAAATTGTATAACTTATTTGAGGGTGTAACCACTATCAATCAAATAATTATTGTATTTTCTAAAAATGTGGTCTTAACATTTACCAATCATGTCCGCGAGCCTTATTAAATTTCAAATGGAAAAATAGATGCATATTCAGTGTTAAAAGTTATGTTTATGAATTCGAGTTTGAAACAATTTTAGGTTCGTCGCCTCACGGATCATTGAAATATTCTCCCGGCGCCTCCGCCAAGTTTTGCGAATTTACTAGCAACACCTAAGTACGTACCTTCTAAAATGAATAGAAGAATAAGATTTTCGATTACATTTCACAAGTCTCGTCATTGATTATGCCATTTTTAGGGTAGTACATCATAGCTGGTATCATAATATGTGATTATTATGACGACATAAAATAAGCATACGAGGGTATTCCCCATGCATGGATAATTCATTGAGGTACTATCTTCGTAATGCAATTGTTAATTGCCCTAAATGCAGTGACACAGTGAAGGCTTTCAAGACCAAATTTATCATGTTCAGGACAATTTTCCATCCATATTATCCCAGTATTTCCAAACGATCAATTTATACAAGTATAAAGTATAATAAAAAAGCATCAAATACAAGTACAAAGTACCTAAATAAATAATGGTATCATATCATTAGTGGCATACCTGGGTAGGTATAATCGTTAGTAAGTGAGTGTAAATATACTAGGTATGTACCTGATAAAAAATCTCACATCCCTAATAAATCTTTGTATGACTAAAGACTACGAATGATCCGATTTCAAAATTAGGAATAAGCATAGGAATAAGTAACGAAGAGAAATATTACAAGTATGAAAAATGACACCTTAATGAATCATAGTAAAGTGCACCAGTTTTTGTGTTCTTTTAATGACAAGTGCTAGATCCAAGTAAAATTTGGTGACGCACCATGGAATTACCATCACCATGGTCGCAAAAATCGGAATTGCTCCTTTTCCTTCGCAATAAAAAAAGAAGATGTCGTGATTGGATAAGCGATTTGTTTACGCATCATGGAATTAAATTGGCGTATATTAATAGAAACCATATGTTGCGCGTGCCATCACTCGATCTGCAGTAGCAAAATCGTGTACACTGTTCACGTTCATCTCCGGTTTGTGTTTGTGAGTCGATCGCCGCATTCTCGTCCTCCAAATTCCGGATCCATCGGAATAAACAGATCGCGGCGCAGACCGCAGCACCACAGTCCGCGTAGTACCCACGCCCGAAAGGTGCTCCACCTACACTCCACAGAACCGAAGTGGTACCACCTACGTAATTACTAAAATTAAATTCGTGCACGGTCATTATCGGAACAGGCGGCTCCACTCATTCAATCGTCTGGATCTCGTTATCGCATATAATTCAAACGAAGTGGTAATCTGTATTAGTTGTGGTGGTACCTGACTTTGTTTGGAACTAATAAAACCGGTGTGTCGTCGGATATTCCACCTATAGACTGTCGTATTGGTACCTGGCCAAGTATAGTGTGTACACGCATACCTTTAATAGAAAGCAAAGCAACTCGCTGGTTTTTGTCGCTTTTACATCATTCAGCGGTGCCCCGTCTCGTCGTAAGCCAGGCCGTGTTCGCTGCAGCTCCACCAGCCGGACCCAGAATAAAAGTATCGAGCGTCGAAAAAACGAATAAAAAGTGCCGTTTTATCTGTTCTGTGCGTCGCCGAAAATCGAGTGGAAATCGATTAATCGATTCGTTCCCCCGCGGAGATAATTTTGTTATTGGGAGTGCGCGATTATTCGCCGAGGGGTGTTCGCCTAACCCACTTACTTCACTATTAGAGCCGTGGTATTAAATTTTATTGGGTCAGGAGGGAAAACGAGAGTCTATTATTAGGACCGCCCGTGCTGGTTACATCACTAATAACGAAACGTGCGTTTTTAGACAGTGCAATTTCCCAACTTCTTTCGTTCTTGTTGAAATTTGTCTGGAAAAATGAGTAAATATTCGTCAGCGCCTCCGCCATACAGCCCGCCCCCGGCTGCACCACCGAGTTATGCACAAGCGGTCGGTGGAGTGGCCCCGACCAGCCCCTTCATCCCCAACCACACATGTAAGTCTATCATTTGATCTGTCGATGGTTATGGTGTATGCTGGAATAATATTTGCTAAAATTTCCAAGGATATTACGCTATCGTGAAAAAGTTTTTGACTTTTTGAATGTGCTACAATTTTTAATCTAGAAAAATCTACATAATGCGAATAATTCCTCAAATAATTACTGAGTAATGAGGCATACTTTAAGTGGCAAATACAAGATTATTGTCTTTTATCGGCGTTATTAAGTTAACATTAGCAATTATATGTTTTGTTACTGCAATATTGAAAACATATTTTGCAATTTTTTTTCCAAATTGATAACCGTTTTTATAATTAGTTGACATAAATAATATACACTGATGATAGCTTCCTCATAATACCTATGTATGTATTATTTAAAACTATCAAGTCTTTATAAAAAGAACCTTCAATAATAAAACCGTCTCCTACCTTCTTGGTATCATAAATATCGTCAAACTTTGTGGTTTTCTGTACTTGAATTAGTTTAAAACAGTACGTCCGTATGAGTATTTGCCAAAAAGAAAATAGCACTTCGTTTTTCTATTATACATAACATAAGTCTTGCAAAAATTTGCAATTCTCACGATGGTGTCATCATGATGATAATCAAGACGCGACATCCAAATCAAGTTTTATTTAAATGCAACACGTCGTGAAAGTACTAATTTCGCAACTATCTATACTTACGTATATAAATAAATGATTTCTCTTTATACCTTCACCAAAAAAAGTATTCCAAAAGTAAGCACCATCATTAACCTCTGGATACGTCTAGAAATTCATCAAAAATGTTTTGCTTATCAATTTTTTCATCAATTTTCATCATTTGCATAAAAATGTGTTGTTCTTTTGTGTGTTATACTGCATACATCTATCTAAGTAAACGTTTCCTAGTTATTACATTTATACACAAAATTGTCTTTTTAAAGTTCGTACAACCGCGGTGAATTATTTATATCGAATAAAATTATTCAAATTTAAAGGTCTTGTTACAACATCACCGTTTATTGTATAAAGAAGGGACCATTCACACGTATCCAAATCTGGATTGACACCGCTTATTAATAGATTACAACGTAATAATTTTACATATGGCTCATTCTGAAGCAACCGTAACCCACAATTTTTTTTGAGGAGGAAGAAGGCGAATTTTCACACAAGTTCATAGAGAAATTATATCAATTTTCGTACACTACGTGACTTCCAGCACAGTCTTTTCGTGTAAAGACCTTAAAAGCTCATTTAAATCAACACTATCTCATTTAATAATTACATGTCCTTTTCCTATTAACACAGTTTATGTTCGACGTCAAATCGGTCATAAGGCTGGAATTGTAATTAACGTAACGTATCCGTAACGTTAAGCAAGTTGAAAACATCAACTCTATCTCCGTTATAACGTTCCGCAATGAAATCGTCACGGTTGCGATGAAGTTACGTGAACTAATTCCAATATCATTACTAATAATTACTGTTCCAGGTGTGTAATTAGCTTAATTAAGTATTCCTAATGTAATGATGAGGGTTTTACGACTACTTTCATTGAATCGACCAAAATTTTCGATTCTATTAGAAGTGGGGCATTAATGGAATTATCAATGTCGTCAATCGATCGGCAGAAAAATAATAGAAGGTTTTTCCAATTTTTCATTTATGTCTACCCAGAATTTGCTTTTTTATGTTTATGGCTATTTAATAATTCATCGACATGGATATAAAAAATATAAGTTCGTTCCGAGGGTGATAAATAAAATTCTTATGAGTAATAGTAACTTATTTACTAGCGGGTCGGTTATTTTTTAATGAGTTTTATGATTATAAAAATAATTCAATTCGATTCTTATGTTTAAATCTCAATCTAAATCATGAATTATTTTGAGTATATAAATTTTATTAAAGTAAAGTTAATGGGATATCCTCATGCATAAGCCGTTGACCATGGGTTTTCTCGACTTATTACGCAGGTTTTGCAAAACTAGGTACTTTTCCAACCAAATAATATATTCCTATTCCGTTTCAGTTGCCCATAAAGGACCAGAAATTTTGACAACAGTCGTCCCAGTCGGTCCCCACCCCACGCACATGATATGTCCTCATTGTCACGCCGAAGTTGATACCACGACAAAGACGAAACCTGGAACTATCGCATATTTAACAGGATTCATCATTTGCATAATGGGGTAAGCTGATGATGATAATTTGGTGTATTCATCAACACTCCACGAGTTTAAAATAATTATTTCAGTTATCGTAGGATTTTTTCTTGACCTCTCACCTCGTGTACTTGAAAATAGCCGTCAAGTTGAACGTTATCTGAAATGTATTTCCGTTTTATCGTTAGAGAACATCTTAATTAAGACATGAAACGACGGATATTTGTAAATTTTGTTGCCAAGTTTGTCTAACTGAAACACCGAAAGTTGCGCAGTATATATTTGACAGTAAATGCGAGAATAGTGTGGGTAAGGCTTCGTTAACTTTTTACGAGTTTACTGAAGAGTGTTATTATTAAGTTTGTTAGGTGATATCTCTGCACGAGAAGACATCAAAGTCTTGTTTGGTATTATTATACGAACGAGTATGAAACGTTACTTTAAATTATGCGACCGGTAAAGTCCAGTTTTAGGTCATTTCTCGCTCGCTTTCTTATGTTACGAGTTCGTTATTATGACCAAGTAGGAGAAATTGCACCGGAAAATTATAGAATATTCTTTGAACTGAGCATAGTACAGAAATTGAGCAAAATCCGTTTGAAACATGTTCCTCGCCCGGCGCCTCCGCCAGTTTTTGCAAATTTCTTAAAACTGATGGTCATATGCATATGTATAATGTATTCTAAACGTTCAAAAGGCGATAATCATGCTACTGCCCTGTTGGCATGAAGAAACATACTCGGACACGAAATAATTGGATGTTACAAACGGAATATTTTGATGAACCAGGAAATGTGAAATTACAAATCATGGTGACAATTGTAAGAGATTACGTTCTTCGTAAACAAGCCTTTATTGAGTTGCTATTTGTTAAGGGTTAACGACTCGAACAACGTGCAGGAGATTTGCCTTTAAAAAGATATCTCATATTTATAATTACAATAGTATATTATACTTATTATTATCCTGGCGAATTAATTAAGTAATGGTAAATTCCTTGACGCGGCGCATCACAATTTATATTTTATCGCCCTGTCAATTAAAATAAATAAATATGATGATTGTGTATGATGTAGAAGCGTCGTATGAAGCGTGATGAAGGTCAAGGCTTAGAAAAAGAAAGTTATTATAATTGTGTTTTCCATTTTTAACTTGTCACGCAGAAATTTCACACTTTTATTTCTGGCGAAATGATAAAGTGGTGAAAGTCACTAATATTTCTAACTTAATTTCCAGATGTCCTCTCGGTTGCTGTTTAATTCCGTGCTGTATCGACAAGTGCATGGACGTCCACCACAAGTGCCCCAATTGCAAGGCATATTTAGGACGATACGCCAGATAAAAATATGTTTGGGAAATCGTTTATTGATGGACTAAATCTTATTGAGTTTTCCTTCTCAATCTCATAAAAATTAACAGAGTAGGTAACAAGAATCATGGTGATTATTTCTCATTTATCCATAAGGCTATAATAGGCATCAGTAACACTTTCTTAATTTCTTCTTTTTTTCTGTATACTTATTTTACTTATGTACATATTTATAGATAATAATTATTAGCTAATTTAATTTTATGTGTTTGTGTCATGTTTACTCACCGATGGAGATTATAATAATAGAGTTATAGGTAGATGACGAATGCACAAGTTCTATTATCGCTAAATTTTCAAATAAATGTACCTAATGGAGATAACTGGCCCAGTTTGAAGTCCCATCGCGGATTTGATGTGGAATCTGATACAGGGCCGACTTCATCTTTGAAAATTTGTAAAATCTAGATTATCGTTTTTTAAAATGCCATCCGCGAGCTTAATTTATTATTCATACATAGAGTACAGAAAATATAAAAATTGCATGATTTGTAGTGGTACACGTGCACACGTAATTATATGAAATGTGATTTTCTTGCACTTTACATCACCGTGTAATTTTTTAACCATTTAAGAGAACAACAGTAATCAACCTGTTATGTGTGATCATTATCACTTTGTTGATGCGGAAACTTGAGGATATGTGTCGGGCGAGTGGTGCACGCATATCAATTTATCTACGACAATTACTTACATGCCGAAAAATGCATTAAGGATATCCATTTAAATTATTTACCACTGCCAACATTTGATTCAATAACATTCCTCTATCTATTAATCATGGATAATAATTAACTGCACCTAAATGCCCAATTTTCTCAATTTTCTGCACACCCGCGTCGCCGCAAATAAATCAATAAAGCTTTAAGAATTTCCAATAACAAGCGTGCCTTTCTATTATTATAATTTTTCTGTAATTTTCCATGTAAATATATCCTTATGAAAAACTGTGTGTTCCATGATGTAATAAATATACATATGTATAAACGCCGTATTTTCAAGACTTCGTCTCCCAACACAAATTTATTCATAAATAATTCCTCTCTTAAAAAAATTCATATCCATATGGTAAATCAGTATACATTTAATAATGAGTTGATAGAAAAATTATCATTTTCAATAACAATAAATAAAAATGGTAATAGTCGTAGCATTTTTATCTGGGAATTTTACAGGAAATTTCGGCCTTGTGTAAGCAAGCATGCTGGATTTAACCACTATTAATTCAAATACTTAAATGGTAAGTTTTCTTCACAATTTTGAATTTTCATTTCTTCAAAAGCAACACACACGTTCGCGTTCGCATTATCAATTGTGAATCCTTGAATAGAATATATTTTTTTTCTTTTTTGTGAAGATATTATCAAGTTTTATCTTTTGAATTTCAAGAAATTCTTCATCACAAAGAGAAACGGTAATAATCTGCTTAATATTCATATCTCATTTTATTTCGAATAAAATGTACAATTTTTAAATTCAAGTTGGTAGCACTGTTTTATTTGAAAAATCAGTGGCACCAACCTAGAAATACGAAAATCCCCACGAACGTCAACGAAAAAAAAAACACCAACCAAAATCGTCATTCGACTTTTGCGGTTCTGCGGGCGAGGATCGCATGCGAACTCCCTCGAATCGCATGTACGGGTAACTCAGGGACACGTAATTTTCAAAAAGAAATTTCGTTCCCGTTTAATCTGTGATAAAACTAGTTAAAGATGGACAATAATTACGTCCAGATAAAGGACATGCGTCCTGGCCTGAAAAACATAACTGTAGTGTTTATAGTGCTGGAGGTCGGCCACCCCACGATCACCAAGGAAAACCGCGAAGTTCGAACGTTCAAAGTGGCCGATCAGACCGCCTCGATAAACGCGAGCGTCTGGGACGAGGCCGGCCAGCTCCTGGTGCCCGGAGACATCGTCCGGCTGACCAAGGGCTACCTGTCGATATGGCGGAACTGCCTCACCCTCTACACGTCCAAAGGGGGCGACCTGCAGAAGATCGGCGAGTTCTGCATGGTCTTCAACGAGCAGCTCAACATGAGCGAGCCGAACCAGACGCCCCCGGCCTGTGGACCCCCGAACAACGTCGCGAACGTCGCCATCCCCCTGAACAACGGCACCAACAACGGCGCCGGAAGGATAGGGCCGCCGATAGTACAGGCCCCTGTAATAATAACCACCGCAGCCACCTTACATAACAATACGACGACGGGGCCAACTATTAAAGCGTCGAATGCTACCAACCCGAGTAGACCTCCAGGGGGACCCGGAGGAGGAGGGGGCGCAACCTCCGGAGGAAACGGCCCCCCTGCCACACCGCCCCAAGACAACCAGAAACGCCAACGAGGATCCAGAGGAGGGCAGCATCGGAATAGACACAACCGAATCAATTAGTCTATCAGAAGTTAATAAGTAGCTTTAATTGTAGGTAAGTATGGTCAGTTATTTTATTTTGTCATTTTTTTTTGTATAAATTGATGATTTTGTTACAAAATTTTTAAATAATAAATTATAAGGCAACATATTCAATTAATTTTTTTATTCACATAATATACTTTTTTACACAAAGCAGCAAAATTCATAAAATATATGGACTTCTTAGTTCTTATAATTATAAAATAATTAGTGAGGTGTATTGATTTGGTAACTTCTTATCTAGTCCAAAAAGTAAACATATTTGATAGAAAAAGCTAGAGGATTTCATTTCTGGTTTGGATAATTAACAATGGAGTTTTCAACAATTACAGAATTTATCTGTATGTTATGGACAACTTGAAATGAAATCCTCCATTATAAGGAAATATTAATACCGATAAAAATCTACAAGACAGTAAGTACTCATCATTAGGTTTACATTGTACAAAAATATTTCAGTCACAAGTAGCAAAACTTTTTAAATCAGGAATGTACACTTAAAAGCGAGCTTATTATCAAGGACTACCTATCACGTGAATTCAGAATATCAAAAAGTACTTGTGTGCTATCACTTTTATCGTTATCACTGTCACTAGACGGTTCGTAATCGCCATTAATTAGTTGCTCTCCCATTTCGTGGCGCTCTGCATCCACGTAATAAACTTGCCCAGGAGACTTCGCTTGGGTCGTTCGTAACTTGTGAACGACATGGAAAATTATTCCCGAGAGGCATACTAACAAACCGACCACGTTGATGGGCGACATCTCGTCCCCGTTCCACTCTACCGCCAAGACTAGCACAAAAACTTCCTAAAATCAAATAAAATTTTTGGTATTTGTTGGGAATTTTCGATAACTCCACAGTAATGTTGGGCTTTCTCACCTTAATTATCCCCGCCACTGCCAGCGTCAAGCTAGAAGTGTAACTAACCACTAAAACTTCAGTCAGCTCCATGAAAAAGGCTATGAAAGCCCCCAGCAACACTTTAAAAGTGGTATCGACTAAAACGCTCGACTCTGAGTATCGAAAGAGTTGGCAATTCCTTACAACAGCAGGACCTTCCATCCATAGAGCGAATGGCAGAACAGAAAGGATCATCCACGGTTGCATGTGATAAATCATGTCGACCGGATTCCTCATCCCCATGGCGGATTTTTGTAGTAATAATTGAACACATGTCCACCGAATCCCACTCGACATAGAGGCAATCAATAAAAGGATAAATCCCAGCAAATTGAATTGCGTTGCTTTATACGTGAACAGAATCAAGCCCGTGCTGATCATGATCACTATGAAAATCAGACTCCATGACTGAAAATTCGCGAAAATAATTTGAAATTTCTAGCAGACTTATTTGATACAAACCTTCTTCTCCAGCTTTAGGAGAATCGAGAAAGCTAATATGAATACTATGGTTGTAGATTTAGTCATTGTATATCTAAAAGAGTGTGGGTTTTATGATCATTTCAAAGGAAACATACTCAATTCTTACAATGAGACTTTGATCAATTCCAAGCCCCAATTTGAAAAGCCGATGTCTATTCCACTGAAGATGCCCATGGGAGCTACGGCTATCACGTATTCTCTCCATCCCAGTAATATTCTCTGTTTGTGTAGTTTCCTCATCAAAATCGTTCGTATTAATGTGGCGAGGAGATACTTGACGATCATGTGGACTAGTACGGTCATCAAAGGAAAATGAAAGCTCTAGAAATAAATTTGAAATTAATAGATAACAGTGAGGGTAGACAGTGAGGAGGTAGAGCACCTGAAAGAGCCACCTTTGGTAAAAAGTTAGGCATATGGATGGTATGTAATAAGTTCCGATTAAAAGTGTGGTAAAAGTAGTGGACCAAACACATGTCTTATTGAAAAACACTTTTGGTTTATCCTCGTCCTCGAAATCCTCAGGTTGATCTTCGCCTTCGTGACCCACGGCTTCATATTTGGATTTGTGCCTTTTATTACCAAACATATTGCGGAGGGTAATTACTTTTGCATTGGTCACAAAGTAACAGGCATTATTTCTCCTTGAATTTTGCTTTTTTTAATCGAGGTATGTATACTCTTACATTGTGATTAACACGTTTTAAGACCTATTTTAACAGCTTTTAGAGAAAAACTGATTTGATAAAAATCACGTTGACGTGTAGATGTAAACAAAGTGAAATGTCAAACTACTGTCATTTAACTCAAATTGGAAATGTCAAATGCATAGTAAAACCGAATACTACGTTGCCACACTTATTTTAAAGTAGTTGAAATCAGAGAAATAAAACTCGACATTCAAAATAAACAATATAATCGAAAAATATACAATAAAAAGCACTTTTTTTCATTTGCGAAATCCCAAAATAATTTAGTTTCAAACATGGAGAAAAATACATCATCTAATCTATAAATGAAGAATTTTTTGCACAACAATCAGATTTTTTTTAAACTTATTCATTATACATAATATCAGATCCAAAAATAAGACCATCATCACTATTTTGTGAGTAAAGTAGGCATACCTGCGTATTTGTTGGGTATTTTCTTTTGCAATTTATTTTCAATACTCGTGTTAATTTTGTCAACAAGTTCCGTCAACTCTTTATCATCATAAGTGTACAAAAATTTACAATTTTTTGCAGGGAACGTCTGTTTTTCCAACTGCTCTATTGCGTGATCTAGACAATAAAAACCGTCTTCGTCTGTCTCAATCTGAAAAAAAAAACAACGAAAATTGATTTCACCGTAAAAATGGAGACTTGTAAAGTCGCCATTATTGTTTGACGTTTACTTTACCATTGAAATGAACAGATTCATCCTGCAGATTTCGCACTCGTAATCATCGTCATCCTCTTGAAGCTTCTTCTTTTTCCTAGCATTGGGAGCCTCGGGATGTGGCAACTTTTCGGAAGATTCCACACCCAAAGTTTTAATCTTCTCCCTTTTCCCTTTTTCATGAGCGCATAAATCCTGAACGGCCGGTAGAATTTGCCTCAAAACCTCAACACTGCTCCTCGAATCTCCGACGATACTCAAGAGCAATCGCTCAAACGAAAACATCGAAGGTTCACAACTGTTCCTCAACTCGTCAAACACGGTAGGTCCATTTCGCAACCAATAAGGGGGCGCGTAATAGACACTCTCCGAGACGACGTAGCCAGTGCTCAAGCTCGATGTGAAAGCTTTAGGGAAAACGACGATAAACTGCCCTGGTTCCTGGACGACTCGACATAACGAGACGCCATTTTCGACTAATAAACTCGGTGGTACCATCACAGTGTCGGAAGGCAACCATAAAGTTTTATTGTGACAGTAATTGGGCACTAACTTCTTCAGAGCCGTGTGAAAGGAGGCGCTGGCCGAATCCGGAATACCGTACCAGATTTTGTTCCCGCCAGTGTGCAGGTATTCGATCCAGGGGAGACTGTGCGGATCTCTGTACCAACAGCATGAACTAAAAACCATACCCACGTGAAGAGTGGGCACAGTCACACCTTAAACAAAATTACAGATTCCTGTAATGTTCTGCGTTTTAAAGAATTTCAAGTAATTTTTACCCATTATAGGTCCTAGAGATCTCAAAACGGATCCGCTATTATTTGTCAACACTTTCAAATTCCAGGCGTGACGTGCGAAAGGGCTGTTTTTCGATACGGCGAAACCGTAACCCCAATTACCCGAATCGATGGAACCCGAATGGACGCAAATATGGTTTTGTCTGACTGTGACATGTCTCCAAAATTCTTGCTCGACCTGTAAATAATTGCTATGAAACTTTTGAACATTTGATGTTTTTGCGTTACTTCTTGGGCTGCTGGTTCCGTCGTTCTAAACCACATACTCATGGTATTGCGAGCGATCCTGTAGAAAGCATTCAAAGCCATATTTCTGCCTTTGACGATACATTCCTCGGCTTCGTTATCGGAATCCGATTCGGATTCTTCATCTACATTTTGGACGTTTTCTTGCATTTTCATCAGCGATTTAGATTCTCGTTTGGCCCAGTCGGTTTCGACTTCGTCAAACAGTTTTTCCCTCTCGGCTGGAAAATGAAATAAAGTGGGTAAGCCATCAAAGTTTCGAGAGGCTAAATGATTCTAACATGGCGGCAGCGCAAATCCACATTTTTCTAAGCATACGTCATAATGACGTTTGATTTACCTGGAGATAGCGTATCGTAAGGCAGGAGATATTTGCAGTAAATGTCATCAAGTTTTGTGACTCTATCCTGAGCAGATTTCGGAATTTTCATAGCATCAGACACTCTAGGCCACTTTTTCTTTTCTATAACCTCTTTGAGACCGCCCAAAGATTGAACGGTCTGATACAAACGAGGCAAATCGATTTCCATCCCACCAATCTTTAAATGAAAAAAACCAAGAATAAAATAACATCGTTTCGATGAGAGTTTGCAAAAACTAACCCAAGGCGGATGCGTCAGGATGATATTTTGCGTCGACAAATATTTTTTGATCGCCATGAGCTCCTTGAAGTTCGGTCCCCACCGATGCAACATCTTATGGACGAACTGATTGTAAGCGGTGAAGCGCATATCGTCCGTCACTTTACACTCGGGCTTGAAGGTGGCGGGCGGCACGATCCGACAAATCCCGAACTGTTCCGCCCTCGATCTCAACTTCTCTATGTACTCGATCGGGTCCTGAAACTCTTTCTCGGTCGGATAGAAAGTGGGCGCCTCCACCAGATTGGGCGAAGTGACCGGAAAATTGGGCATGACGACCGGAGACACTTCCGGAGTCAACATGGCCGACGAGGACGTGGTGGGGGGCGTCGTGACGGCCATCCTCAGCTTCTGCTTCTTGTACAGTTGCGCGCTCGAACTGGAACTGGCGCTGGGCGAGCTCGGAACTTTGTACTTGAAATCGTCGACCGGGTGCTTCAACGCGGGCTTCATAGATGGCGGCACCATCGCCAGCTTCTGATTGGACAGGTTCAACGCGACCGCGTCATCGCTTTCGCTGAAATCGTCGCACTCTTTCGAGGCCTTCACCACGTCCGGTTTGATCAGAGGCATCCGGAATTGGGCGATTTTCGTCAAATCTTCGGATTTTGACAGTTCGTCTTCCGAACGTGACGTCGCAGTGCTCGACGGCCTTCTAGATGGCCGACGGAAAGGCGTCTTCATTATGACGTCGTCGGTTTCATCTCCGAAAGCGTAAACGCTACTCTCGTTGTTCGGAGAGAAGGCGTTCGCGCTCGGTGGATTCGGTGGCGTGATTTTATCTTTACGGAAAATCAGTTTTCTGTCCATCATCACCGGTTTAGTGACGATCGCATTTTTATTCGTCAACACTTGCTTTTCGGGCGTGATTTTGACGTTGCTGTCATCCGCCATCTTTACTGGATCTGTCAAAAGCAGAGTTTTTAACCGTTGCGTGTCTATGTCGGTGGCGTTGTCCAGTAAAGTTTCCGTCGGTATCTTCTCGCCGAATTTCAACATCGAATCGTTTTCTTTACTTATGTTGCTCGAACCGGCCATGGCGGAATCCTTTAGCCACTTTTCGATTTGCTCGGTCGACATGTTGACTTTACCTTTACCGAATCGGCGCCCGATGTCCTTGAAGGACAAATCCGAAGTCGTGTTCGGAGCGACTTCGGCCATTTTCGGTTCCGCTTCGACCGGTTTCGGGTCGGGCGACTCGATTTTGGACTGAAATCCGCAAAAAAATCGTTCTTCCTCGTCCGAAGACGAAAACATCGGCAAGTAATTCTGCGGCCTTTTCGCACATTCCCTCTTGGGTTTGCCCGTGACCATGACGACGCTGTCATCTTTTTTGACGTCTTCGATCAATTTTGACAGGGGCTCCTCGTCGGAATCGCTGAAGCTCTTCTCGCTTTTTTGCGGCTGATTGCTCCGAGTCTTTGTGAACCTTTTCGCCTTGTTGTTGTTATTCCCATTCGAAGGATTATTTTTCGGTTTGACGACATCGCAAATAGACGAGTTATCCGATTCGCTGCCACTGGTAGAACCTTTCGAACTGGCGACTCGCAAAATTTTATCAAACGAATCGCTGGTGTCACTTTTATAGCTCCTACCGCAAACTTTACTGCGAGTGTTTTGCTTCTTTCGGGGGATTTTCACGTCGACTCTGAAGGACTCATCGGAATCGTCACTGGCTTCTTCCGGAGAAGGGCGCACCTGTTGCGACGAATTCCTGGTTTGGCGTCGAGTTACCGTTTCGTCTTCTTCATTATCGATCTCTTTAAATTTCTTCGCATCTTCACATTTTGTGGACTTTTTACCATCATCTTCTTTACTCGAATTCGCATTTGAAGCGTTCTTATTCGATCTCGTCACAGCCCCCACTTCCTCTTTCTTAGTGACAGGCTCTTCAGATTTCCTTATTTTAGTGACGCCATCTGGATCCGATTCGATTTTATCGTCAGTTCTGGCATGGACTTTCCGTTTATTATTGGTCACCTCTTTGGTGACTTTCTTCACTTCGGTTGGCTCGACCAGGTCTTTGAATGGCGTCTGATTAGACGAGCGGGTTTTTCTGTCGCAAATTTTCGTTTCGATTTCTTTCTTGGTATCGTTTTCTTCTGTACCGTCCGCTTCACTGGTTACTGTTATTATTTCTTCGCTTTTCTTCTTTTTATCGACCGATCTGAGATTTTTCACCTCGACTGTTTTGTTACGATCAGAGTCACTGTCGCTTTTCCGCGCTTTAGCTTTGAGTTCGTTCTCGCGTTGTTCGGTTTTTTTGACATTCGGTAACTCGGGGAAGCTGTCAATGGATACGTCATCGTCGTCTTCTGTTTTACTGTCGTTCACCAATTTGTGGCTCAAAATCTCCATGTAGATGGCGGCGGCCTCTTTGGTCTTCCTCGTGGGACGCTGAGAGGTTTTCGGCTCTGGCTCTGGTGATTTCACCTCTTTTTTCAAATTTCTGACACTTTCTTCTTTGATTTTATTATTGGAATTGATGACCGCTGCCAAGGCGTCGGTTGGTTTATTACTGCCAGCTTTAGGTAAATCTTTTTTCGTGATTGGATTCGGTTTAACTACCTCTTTCTTACTCATTGGGATCATTTTAGTTTTCTGCTTAATTTCTGAAGGTGGCTTGATTATCGTCGGACTTTTTTCATCGTTCTTTCGAGTCGCGGGATTTAATTTTATTCTTTCTTGTTCTTTCTTCTTAAGACTTTCAATAATTTTAGATTCGTTTTTATTGTTTTCTCCCTTGACCAGTTTCCCTTTAATGCTGATGCTGTTATGATTATTTAGAGTGGTTTTCTTACTATTTTCCGGTGTCGATTTATTAGAGGATGGGTTACTATTACTGGGTTGTTTTTTGATGGCAATCGGTTCTTTATTTCCTTTCGCGATCGCTTCTACACTTTTACTAGGCACTTCTTTCTGAGGTGATGCGCTAGGTGATTTCTTGGCAACTTTCCCGGCCATCATTTCTTTTTGTTTGCGCATTTGTAACAATCTTATTTGTTTCGCATCCAATTTAGATTTGGGCGAATCTCCCTTTTGCGCCGTGTGCGATCTCAACGTTCGCGGTTTCACTAGTGTTTTCGGAGTCGTTAAAATCAATTGCTTCATTTGTTGACGCCTTGAAGTTATTTTACTGGTCATAAACTTGTTGGACCTCGTAATCCTGAAACTTTGGCAAAATAAAATTATTGTAACATGAATTCAATACATTCCAAATGAATTATCACTTGTCTATCGACGCTGATTTTCAGTAACTAACCTCAATAATTTTTGAATAATTATTCATAATTTCCCGTAAATTTTCCACTAATTCGCACTTACTTAATTTCTGATGGTTTCTTAGGACCCGGCGCCGACTTTTTGGCGACTTTCGGTATCACGACCTCTGGTGAAGCTTCCCCACTCGAAGATTCGGACACGGCCTCATCATCACTGGAGAATTCGGCATCCGACTCTTCGTTATCCTCCACCGATTTCTTGACAATCTTCTTCGTGATCTTCTTCGTGGACAGATTGGTTTTCTTAACGTTCCTAAATTGCAGTTCCTTTTGCACGAATCGACCTCGGAAGCTCCTCAGACACATCTTCGGTTTGATCTGAGGTCTCAGAGTGGTCTTGACAGTTTGGGTTATAACTTTGACGTGCTTCGTGGCCACGACGCTAACTTTGTTATTGGTCTTCTGAATGGCCTGCGTTTTCTTGGTAACCGTGGCCTCAGTTTTCGAGACGGAATTCGATCTGACCAACGTTTTATTCGTCACCTTTTCGGACAGCTTACTGATGGTGACCGCGCGAATTTTGGCCATGCGTTGTTCTTGGTATTTCCGCCTCAAAGCTTGAAGGGCCAAGGCATGGCGACGTTTCTTGTCCATTTGTCTACTGATGACGATCGGATCGGCGCGTTTTCGCACTCCAAACGCTATGAAAGGCCGGTCCGCCGAGCCAGTTCCCGCTTTAGAGATAGACGAAGTATCAATTGGTCCATTTTTCGGTGATTCGCTTTTGATTTCGTGCACTTGTCCATTAGTATCAACAATTGAAGCAGTGTTGAAGAAATTTAGGTTTGGTGGTAGAATCGGAGTGCCTCGAAAGCACAGAAACGTCAGGAAATCTTCAGTGTTTGGCCGTTTGATTGGTAAAAGTTCTACTGGTTCAGGCATGACATTGACCTCTTCCTTTTCGTTATCCGGTACTGGAGTTAATACTGGACTGTTGACGTTTGAACCTTGTGCAAACTTACGTTGTGCGTGTACTTTCGTCCTGATTTATAGAGAAGCGGAAACGGTTCAGTTAGTATGATTCTGGGTCATAAACAAAGGATTCTCACCTTTTAGGGCTCTCTTCAATTACGGGAGACGAACAACCTTCTTTACGTTTGCGCTTCATGACGCCTCGGTTTATTACCATTTTCTTATGATGTCAGAGAGGAGAACTTTTTGATAAATCTTGAAATTTAGTGGCAAACAGGCAAAAGAGAAGCCATTTGAAGAAATATAACCTCAAATTTATCAGCTGTCAGATGCCAGTAGTCTCTTATTCGGTAATTATTGAGTTTAAAGTTGCACATCACAAAGGTAAATCCATTCTCGCGATGATTATCTAATTATAATTTAATTACTCAATTGATGGAAATTTACAAATTTGCAGTGAAGCAACCCAAACAGACAGCCTGGCATTCACTATTTGACAACATGCAGAAATAGTTTCCTGCTTTACCTACATTCTGCAATCATGGCGGGAAATTTCTTTTCTTTTCACTTTACACCTCTTGACTCGCCTCTTAAGTATAATTTGTAATCATTTTTATTTTTTAAAGCAATAAACTTAAATATTGCATATTGCTTCTACTAAAAGTCTGGTTTTAATCCTTTTAAAATAATTTTTCGAGATTTTTTTGCTACAACTTACAGCGGCAACCATGGATTCGGTTTCCATAATTAGTCCCCCTATTGATTAAAAACAAGTTTTAATAAATTTGGAATAATCTTCGAAAAAATCAATTTGTGGTGAATATTATTGTGTGAACATCATGACCGTAAGCGAATCTGGGGACAATGAGGGCGAAACGGAGGAAAACGTTTCCGAAACGCAAACGGAAGACGACAAGAAAAACCTAACCTCCTATGTTCAAGAAGTACAAGAGAGATTCAATTTAAGACACGAATTGAGGCTTGCAAACCAAAATGCTGCGAATTCCAGACCAGGGGAATCCCATTTTAGTAAACTAGATTCCAGTCTCAAGAAGAACACGGCTTTCGTCAAGAAAATCAAGAATTTTTCAGCACCTCAGGTCGACTCTTATCTCAAAGATATGACTGGATTGAATTTATCAAAGTACATTTCCGAGATTGCTGCGGCCATAGTGGATGCGAAATTAAAGATGACGGATGTGGCTGGGGCCGTTAGAATGTGCAGTGTACTGCACCAAACGTACGCCGATTTCTCTCAGCACCTTTTCGAGAATTGGCAGAAAACCTTGTCGTTTAAACCTGGCGAAAAGATTCCAAATCCGAGCAAACTCAGAGTAGATTTACGTTTTTACGCCGAACTGGTGCAGACGAGTCTGTTTAGCAACAAGCACGCTTTCAATTTATTGGGGACTGTATTGATGTCCCTCATCAATATGGATAAAGATGAACATTTCAATTGCTCAATAATTTTAAGTTTTTGCAAACATTGTGGCGACGATTACGCCGGATTGGTCCCGAAGAAAATGAGGGAACTTTCTGACAAATTCGCCATTCCGGTACCGAAAAGTACTTTCCTGCCTCCAGAGAAACAGCAAAATGTTCGGATACTCCTGAGGGAGTATTACATGTCTTTGAGTAAGCACCTGGTCAAGGATCATCAAGAAATTCAAAATTTCGAGAAACAAAATATCCGGATACTGCAAACCAAAGGTGAACTTAGTCAAGAACGCAAAGAGAAATTGGAATCACTCCAATCCAATTACGAGAAACTTCTAGCGGCCACTCAAAGTTTCGCAGAGATTTTAGATGAAGACGTGCCGACTTTGAAGACCCAGGCAATTTCAAAAAGCGACGAAGTATTTTTTATTCTTCACGTAATATTTTGAGTCTTATTCAAGTGGTTTTCAGAGTATGATTGTGACAGGATCTGGACCGGATGTGGACGAAGCCTCCATCGCCAACATAGAAAATGTTTGGTGCGACATAGAGACCCAACGGTTCTACTGCGAACTACCCGAATTGACAGCTTACCTACCCATGTCTTTTATCAATAAACAGGCGCCCCCTCCGGCCGAATCGGTCACCGATGAAGTCCTGGACTCGGAAATACCCACCGAAGAACTCGAAGATGACGGTAAAGGTCTTGGTTCAAAATTCGACGATCGTGTTTCAGGTGGTTTCATTTTCATAAATTTCTGATTAAAGAACCAGTCGAGGAGCCGGTGCCACCTCCGGAAGAGGAAGTCGAAGACTCGACCACGACCAACGCCAGTAACAAAATCCTCCTCGAAGCGTTCCTGACGAATTTACCCAACTGCGTGAACCGCGAAATGATCGACAATGCGGCCATCGATTTCCTGTTGACGCTCAACACGAAATTGAACCGCAAGAAACTGGTGCGGACGTTGTTCGGAGTGAACCGAACCCGCCTAGACCTGCTCCCGTTCTACGCCAGATTCGTGGCGATTTTGAGGCCGGCTCTGCCGGAAGTCGGCACGGACCTCTGCTCGATGCTCAGGCAGGATTTCAAATTCCACGTGAAGAAAAAGGACCAGATCAACATCGAGTCCAAGATCAAAGTGGTCCGGTTCATCGGAGAATTGGTGAAATTTCAATTGTATTCGAAAAATGAGGCGTTGTACTGTCTCAAAGTGCTCCTGTTCGATTTCTCGCATCACCACATCGAGATGGCGTGCAGCCTGCTCGAGATGTGCGGACGGTTCCTGTACTGCAACCCGGATTCGCACCAGAGGACCAAAGTGTACCTCGAGCAGATGATGCGGAAAAAGGCCGTCATGGCGCTGGATTCCAGATACGTCACCCAAATCGAGAACGCCTATTATTACGTGAACCCGCCCGAAGTGACGGTGGTCAAAAAGGAGCGGCCGGTTATGCACAAATTCATAAGGAAGTTGCTGTTTCAAGATTTGCAGAAAAACAACACGGATAAGGTCATGAGACTGATGCGGAAACTCGACTGGGGCAACGAGGAGATCGCCGCTTACGCCATCAAGTGTCTGAGTAGCGCGCATAACGTCAAATATTTCAATATAAGATGTTTGGCCAATTTATTGGCGGGGCTGGTGGCCTATCAGGAGGAAGTGGGGACGAGGGTGGTGGATGCGGTGCTTGAAGACATCCGATTGGGCATGGAAATCAATCTGCCCAAGTACAATCAGAGACGGGTGGCTCAAGTGCGCTATTTGGGGGAGCTGTACAATTATAGAATGGTGGAGAGTGCGGATATCTTCAAGGTTCGACTTTTGACAAATTAATTTTAATCCATTATTGAATTCGTTTAATCATTTCAGGTTTTGTACTCTTTAATAACTTTTGGGGTGTCCACCGATCCGAACATTCCTTCACCTTTGGATCCTCCCCATCATTTATTCAGGATTCGTTTAGCCTGCGTTTTACTAGAAACTTGTGGTAAACTATTCATTACCTTTAATTCAACCTCGTTCATATTTTTAATATTTTCAGGGACTTATTTCAGTAGCGGAAGTAGCAAAAGACGATTGGATTATTATCTGGTGTTCCTTCAAGGCTATTATTGGTATAAACGCGATTTATGGAATGGAGAGTTTTTGCCAACTTTAGACCACATTTTTAAAGACACTCTGACCACCCTTAGGCCGAAAATTAAACTCTGCCAGAGTTATGAAGAGACTCAAACTGAACTAGAGAATATCAAAGTCACTTTAGGAATAGGTAAAATCGAGCATTTAACAATTTGAAGGAAAAAAGTCTATAGAGTTTTGAATTTCCAGACAAGTTAACTTCCGAGTTGAATGAGGCCAAGCCTTCCGACGAAGACGCCCTGGAGACCATCACCGAGACCGACAACGAAGAGCTGGCAGATGACGAAATCTCCGAAGGCGTGACTGCTCCGATCACGGACGACACGGCCACCGAGGACGAAACCGTAGATCACACCCAAGGCTCAGACGACGACGGCGATGCCGACAACAGCGAGGCCGAACAAGATCCAGTCTCCGAATCTCTGGCGATACCGAGCGGTCCAAAGAAGATGCAGTGTCCCGAAGATGACGAATTCTTGAACGCCCTTGATAAAATGGTCTCGGAAAACATTCAGGAGCGAATGAGGGAGCCGGTGAAAGCGGGAAGTGTCGATATCTCGGTGCCCGTCGTTTTGAAATCTAGTAAGAAAACTTACGAACAACTACAACAAGTGAGGGCGTGTCTTGTTTTGATGATTCAAGATTTTTCTTATTGCTTGAATTTTTAGGACACTTCGGAAACTGATCAAAATAAAATCGGTTTCGTTTTGATGGTCCGTAAAGGAAATAAACAGCAATATAAAAATTTCGAGGCTGATATTAATTCGGAGTTGGCCCAGAATTTGCGGGATCAAGAGTTGGCCCAAAAAGCTGAAAAGGAGAAAGTCAAACGACTCACTTTGAACATAACTGAACGTTTTGAAGAGGAGGATTATCAAGATATGATCCAACAACAAAACAGACCGGTCACGCAGAACTTGAACAGGGAACGTAAAAAATATCAACACCCCAAAGGTGCCCCTGACGCTGATTTGATATTCGGAAAAAGAGTTAAGTAATTTCTGGGTTTTTTCATTTTGTGGATTTATTTTTCGATGATAATCGTTCACGTTGATTAAGTAAACGGATTTGAGAAGTTTAGCAAGAGGATCGTATTCAGTTGAAGAACCGACATAGTTTTTATAACAGAAGGATTTATTAATTCCGCACATTTGTGAATTTTTGTTAACACCTGTTGAAATAAAAATAAATCAAGACAATTTTTCTTAAAATGGCTTTAATTAAGGATGAAACCTCTATATTAGAAAAGTTACATAAATAAAAATTGACACAATAAGGTGATTATTAAAATTAGTCGGCATCCTGGAATTCTTCATCGTCATTCCCATTCATGTGATTGCTGGGGTCACCTCCACTCACTGAGTTATTTTGCAACTGGTGTGCCAAATTTTCCACTATAAAATGATCAGAATTGAAAACGTTTTCAGTGCAACTTGCAAAGCGGCCATCTTGAGCGAAACGTCAAAAATCAACCGAAACTGGACTCATCAAAGATGGCCGTATTGTAAGTGTCAAATAACTGTCAAAATGACATTAATGCAAATCAAATCTTACCAGCATCTCCATGAGCGTCCGGTTCAGCCTCTATGTACATTTGCTCCTCAGCATCTTCATACAGAATATCTTCATCATCGTCGTCATCATCATCGACATCGACGGGGTCTGGATTTAATTCCTGGCATAACCTGATAGACTCATAAAGTTGTTGGACTGCTGTAGGATTTTCTGGGACTAACAACAACTCGGAAATATCAGGTTCGGACTCTGCATCACTCTCATCATCTTCATTATTATCGTTTCTTTGCTGTAGATTATCTTGCCCAAGCGGAATATGAGGGTCTGTTAATATGTAAATGCAGTCTGTGTGATAAACGTTGGGGTCCTTCGACACTGCATGGAGAGAGATATTGAAGTAATCCATGCTGAAGCCCACATTCCCTTCTTTTTGCCAAGAAAACGTTCTGCGGATAAGTAATGCATTTGAAATTGCAATTTAGGATATTCATGGAGTGTATACCTTTCGCTTATGAATACCGTACCAGATCCTAGGTTTTTCTTGTCCAAAACCACCCTGACATTTCGAAGCTCTAACTTTATGGGGGATTCGGGTTGCCTGAAAGAAGCCACCACAACCATTTTCACTCACAAATTATCTAATGGTTTACTGCTTGTTTTAAATCGCAGAAATAATGAGTATTCTTTTAAACGCACAAAAAAATTTTTGACCCAACCTCAAAAAGGATCTGACATCTGACAAAACACAAACAAATTTAAATCGTTTTCCATTCGTATGCACCAGCCACGGGCACCAGCACTGGGACACAATTTATCCACCTATCATCGAGTTTAGAATGAAGAAAAAATAGTGGATAGTCTCGTCAGTGATGAAAAATTTGTATAAAATCACAAGAGACTCATTCATCGAGTTTGTTCAATTTTTTTAATCAATTTGAACTTTTGTAATCAATACGTTGAGCGAATTGAAAACCAATTTGAAAACGCTTCTAGTGATTTATGCGAAATTAGGTTGGTACGGGTGGAGGGAGTTGGAGGGGATCATTGGCAGTGTTGCCACATCTTGTCTATCATTTATCTGTCATGTGTCACTACTGTCATTTTTCATTTATTAATTGATCGTTTTTATTTTCGAAATGGCATCGAAACGCAACGTTCTCGAGTCGGTTCGCGAGGACGATTTCGTCGAATATTATTTATTTCCGGTGTGTGAGACCCGCGATGAAAAAGAACAGGAAGTCGTCCTGTCCAGAGTCCTCAAGGAAGCAAACGACATCCTTCAGAAATACACAAAGGACTACTTGTGGCACAAAGACGAATTCAAATTAACGTCGAGGACCTCATTGTCTAATTCGCTGATACAACACGACGATTTTGGAGGTAAAGCTTATAGATGATGAATTAAAGGTGTAATAATAGTTCACATAACGTCCTCTTAATGATGCACTTTCAAGCTTTTCGACATACCTACAGATGGATTTGTATGATTCACCTGTATCCTTTAACTTGCTCACGGAATGGCTTGCGGCCGCTTATTCCGGCCTAAAATCGATCCGCTGCTATTTTTGGGTTTGATGGTTTGATATATTGCAGGCTCTTATTTACCACCCCATCTCTACGGAATTAGTCATTTCGGTGACAACATTGAGGATGAATGGTTCATGGTGTTTTTACTTCGGCAGTTGACCACCGAAATTAACGGATTAATTGCGAGGGTGCATGACGCCGATGGGGAATTCTTGCTGATCGAAGCGGCTGACTTTCTCCCCCAGTGGGCTAACCCCGACACATGCGAGAATAGGGTAAGAAATGATAATTTAATCAATTTAGAGAGTTCAATTTAACGATCTTTTTGTGGCCCCACTGGGATAAAAAGGGCTCGATTTGACCTTTCATAAGGTTTACTTTAATTGAAGTTCATGGTGATATTTCCTTAACAAGCTGAACCTTTGTCTCAGGATGTAAACGTTTACGTGCTAAACTGTATGGTGCTGATTATAAAATATGTCATTGACATGAATTTTTCAAATAAAGTGTAATTAGAAATTATCTCCAGCACTTTAGAAACAGACACGCAACCTTTTCTTCCTGCAATTATAAAGGAGAAAGAACTTGACCCAGATTCGCACCTAATCAATATTAACCTTAGCCGAAAATGAGCGGTCTTAATTGAAATGCTGACATATTTGTAAAAGAAGTGAGAAATCGTCGATAATATCGCACCCTTTTCTGTGTAGGTATACCTTTTTGAAGGAAGTATCCACTTGATCTCTGCAGAAGAAAACGAAGAAGACGTGATGGCCGTTAATGAAGCCGTCTCGACAATCCGCGAAAATCCATCCGAGACTCTGGCATCTTCCGAAATCCAAACCAGCATAACGAACAAAATCGAAAAGTACCCGGCGAAAATCCAAGAGGGTTTCCACCGCGCCACCGTCTATCTGCCGGTTGGCGTTGCGGCCATGTTGAGACACAAACCGAATTTGATTGCGCCGGCAATACAGGTGTTCTGTAATCGCGACTCGGTCGATACGAAAGCATGCCGCGCCATGAAATACTTTCCTCCAGAGAATCGGGTCAACACTAGCGTTAAATTCACCAAGTGTTTGTACGCGATGTTGACGCACAGTAAGTACGTCCCGGATCGCAGGACCGGATGGAATTTGCCTTCCAGCAACAGTCCGCAATACAAGGCGCACAATTTGGGCGTCAAAATCGCTTGCGGATTCGAGATTTTGATATCGCAAGCGAAACCGAGCCAGAATATCGAGGAAGACCGCGGCTGGCACAACTACTTGGAAAGTCTGAAAAGTAAAGACTACTTCAAAGGGCTTTTGGAACACTCTAGAGATTATAACAATCTGTTGAACAAAGCCAAGGAGTACTATATCAATCACAGAGATTCGATTCAGTATGTGCCAGCGATCGGGCAGGAAATTCTCGATTTGACTAAATCCCTAGAGTATAAAGTGGACGAATTGCGTAAGGCCGAAGAGAGTTTACCTGCCGAAGATGACGATTCTTGGCTAAACATCAGCCCAGAGGAGTTGGATGAATTTCTACGGGATAAGTACGGGGTTAAGAATTTCGCGACTGTTAATAATAACTCGGATGCGACTGCGTTCACGGAGAAAGTCTCACAATTTCTCGAACACATGTCGGGGGTCGAGGGGGCCGAATTCCCCGATGAGGATTTGCCATCTAGGCCTCCTCGTGGAGTCAAGAAGCGCCACAAAGTGTCCTTTTCCAAGGACACGAAGAGGTCCAGCGAGGAGAAGGTCGAAACGAATCGGATGAGTTTCGATCCGAACGGGTTCGCATGTGCTGTGCAGAATATTCTGAATTTCGTGATTCCCGAAGACGACAGTTGGGATTTGGATTCCGGCTCGGATATGAGCGATTACGCCGAAGATAATTACGTAAACGAGGAGAGTTTGGGCGATGTCAAAAGTAAAATGATAGAGTACATGGAGGAGATGGATAAGGAGTTGGCCTCGACGACTATCGGAGAAAGTTTCGAGAAGAAAAACGGGGACAGTTTTGAGGATATCGAGAATTTCAAACCGGTGGATATCGATATGAATTCTTTAAAGAATATTTTAGAGAGTTATAGGTCGCAATTGGGCGAAGCCGGTCCTTCAAGTAATATGTTAGGACCTATGGGGTTACATTTAGACACTAAGAAATAGTTTTAGCGCTCCTCCACTATTAATGGCAATCGTTGCAATTTTTGTACCTCTTATATTCCTCTCTTATTTTTTAAATATTTACTTCTTATATCGAATAATATAGATAAGCATAATAATATGATAATAAACGATAGGCTGAGTAAGTGAGGCTTTAAATTAGTCTACCAGGCGTGCCAACGTTCTAACTGCCATATCATAGAGCTTATGAGTTGCGTCGTATCAAAATAATATGTATATTATATTTACTGCCTTATAAGTAGACAATTATTGGAAATTTAATCAAAAATGAATATATTTATTTCTTAGCGTTTCTGAAGACAATTTTAGTTGTAAAGCCTCATTCAGGTAGTCAGGGTACTTCTTTCATATTGATGTTGTACATCGGCCAAAGTTACTTCTGTCAACGAAAATGTGTACCAGCAATGCCGCCATCTTGGTGATTTGCTTTACCACCCACCATCATTATGACACGTCAAATGCTTGGAGGACAGTGAGTGTAAATCAATATGGCGGCATTGCAAGTCCGCAATAATCCAAACTTATCGTTCTGTTGAGATGAATTCAATGTTGAAATATCTATAAAATCTAGTCTATAAATACCTATTTAGCATTTTTATACAGTATTTTATCATTTTCATTACCTGTGAAGTGTAATAAAATTGCATGAAGAAATAAAAACCTTTGAAAGATTATCCTCGAGATTACCATTTGTATTTAGAAAAACATTTATTACTCAAATCGAAATTGCCATTCCATTTTTATAATTCATTTCATTGTAAACTTAATAAATATTTGGCAAAGTGCCCAACACATTTATTTGCTTGGTTTGAACCATTTCGGCACTTTTTCAGTAGATTTCACAACCTTCCGTTCATAAGCCTGTGGTTGAGTACTCGGACCGGGTGCGTTTAAATCGGGTACCAAATCCATAACTTCTTCATCATTATTATCAGGATCGTTACCAGAACATTCCCTGGTTGTTTGATGCCTAGTTTTCGAAGCTGCCAAACTCGCCATTGAGTTTGTGGTGAATCTCCCTCGCATTTCTGATTTCAACGAGATCTCACCCCCTTGAGAATCAGATCCTAAATGCAACAAAGCGCCCGGAACACATCCGACCTCCATCAGCCTACTCTCCTCAGTTAAGATGCACTTCGGTGGAGTTGAATAAACGTAAATTTGCATTGATCGATCTTCTAAATAATCTCGAACGAATGTGATCACATCTCTGATGGTTTCAGTAGGAGTAAAGGTTCCTTGCAGAATCGTTCGATCCGGGAATTGAATCCTAATAACCGACTTTTTGTATCTGTTCAATTGCCTCAACTGTTTCTTTGATTCTTCCAAATTCCGCATTTCGGCTGTCATTAAAGTTCCGTTTTCCATATCGTGGCGCTTCATTCGGATGCCTTTCAGGATCCTTTTAGCGTCGTCGATGGTCAATTCGAAGAAATCTTCAGGGAGATCATCGCTCGGGATAGACTGCGCCGTCTCGAGTGAGAACAGCATAGCATTTCGCTCCCCCACCTAGAATTTGTTGAAATCATTAAAAATTAGAATTAAAAGAAAAATGGCATGCTTACAAAGACGAAATCATCTTCTGGGGTTTCTTCAAATTGCATCTCTTGGACCTCCATCTGTTCATCAAGATCAGGTTCTATCTTTGCTTTGGTTTTAGGTGATTGTATTTCACATTCGACAGTTTTCGCAGGACTTTCTGGTAACTTCCTTTTTTCTCTCGCCAATTTTAAAATATCTACATCAGCTTTCTTCTGCAAAGGCATCGGAAATGGTCTAGGCTTATCCGATTGATATGATGATGATGACGACGATGATGGACCAGAAACTCCACTACTTGAAGGTTCATCAAGTGAAAGGTCTGTCTTCAAAGTCCGAACATATGGCTTTTCTTCAATAGGTTTCGTTGGCAAGGGTGCAGATACATTCGCTTGCACTCTGAGTTCCTCTGGCGACCTAAATAAGAATAAAAATTATTTCCAGAAATTCATGAGTTTTCCAAGATTACTTATTGACTAATCTGACCATTGCTCTTCCTCCCCTCAACCCCAAACTTCTCAAAGTAGTTTTCTCAAGATCAGTTCCATAGATCTCCCTCCTGGTGTAGATAACGACGGGATTTTTGCCCACTTGAACTTCTTCGGGACACAGACTATGCAAAATCTCTGATAAAGTGTTGTCAGGTAGAAAATTCCCCATTACTCGATTGCCGTTTTCTAAGTTAATGGCCAAAATCACATCAGAGTCTATACGAGCTTTCACAGCCGTTGCCAATTCCAGTTGAGCATTATTGGGTAAGCCAGAAAATCTAAAAGTGTTTGTCGTGTCGAGAACTTTATTGTGGTGTTTTATGTCGTAATCTTCGGCCTTAAATCCCTGTTTTTTACAGACCTCTTCGATAATCTGTGAAATGATAAATTTCGTTAGAGAAATATACAATTATGGGTATTTCGGAGGCCTACCTGCATTATGGTCGTGTTGGGGGTGCATTTTACGGTTTGTCTTCGCCCATTGGGGGCCAATACTTGAACACTATTTGACGCCATCGCCAAAACCAACTTTCTACACTTTTCCTGATATTTTTGGAAAACTACCGTAAAAGTAGATGCGAAATTTTATTAATTTTCATTCGAAAGTGTCAAATATCAAAAATAACCTAAAAATTTCAAGTCAAGTCATTTCAATGCTACCAACCAAAAATAAATTTAATAACTAGATTTTTAACAACTAAATTGTTATTATCAATTTTATAAGCTCTTATTGAATGAAATCATCAAAAATCAATCGATCATAACTTTGTTTATTCGTAGCAGTATTTAAATAAATTGTTAGTATTATTATTTGAAAAAAGTAGTGTTTTTCATGTTTAAATGTTCGCCTAGCTTTTCGCACTATTGACATTTGAATTCAAACTTTTGTTTTCATACTGTGCTGGTGTCCTAATTCTTCGATTTTTAATCTTTTCTTCCTCAAATAAAGAAAAATGGCAACTATGACTAAAAGCCTCGAAACCACCGATGATCAAGAAACGATCGAACAAGAAAGGAGCGTGGAAGAAGAAGAGGAAGAGGTGTTTTTCCAAGATATTTACCTTCTGATCGATAATGGCGTCGCAATAGAAGATGTCGAAGCGATGCGAAATTTGGGCCTAAACACTATAAAGGGCATCCAAATGATCATCACACCTAAGCTGAAAAAAATTAAAGGGTTCACGGATGAAAAAATCAACAAAATACGCGAAATTTGTTCGAAAATTTCAGCGGGAATGGGTTTCATGACCGCTCTGGAAATGTGCGAACAGAGAAGACAAGTATTCAAACTGACCACCGGAAGCCAGAATTTTGAGTAAAAGCGAACAAACATGAGATATTTTTTACAAAATATTCAATGAATGTGTTTTAGCAAACTTTTGGGGGGTGGAATTGAGTCCATGTCAGTGACTGAAGTTTTCGGGGAAGCTCGAACAGGGAAAACTCAATTGGCTCACACTCTCTGTGTAACAGCTCAAATTCCAGGAGAAAATGGTTATTCAGGAGGAAAAGTCATGTTCATTGACACGGAAAACACCTTGTATCCTTATTCACCATTTTCATTATTTTAATTAATTATTACTGCATCATTTCCCTTAATTTGATTTTATCCCAGTCGTCCTGAGAGAATTCGAGATATTTCTCGCAGATTCGAATTGGACGAGAAATGCGTTTTGGAGAATATTCTATATGCTCGCGCATACAACTCTGAACATCAACTGGAACTTTTGAAAAAGTATCAACAATAATTTCCATACTATTTTTTAACGTTATCGTTATCGGAGTCTGAATTATTCTAGGGTCGGAACAAAGTTCCATGAAGAGGCAGGCGTCTTCAAGTTGCTGATAATCGACTCGATCATGGCGCTATTCCGTGTCGATTTTACAGGACGAGGCGAAATGGCCGATCGCCAAGCGAGATTGGGCCAAATGATGTCGACCCTTCAGAAAATCAGTGAAGAATACAATGTCGCAGTGTTCATAACGAATCAGATTATGAGCGATTTCAAATATTCGCTGTTGGAAGTGGAATTACCGAAGCCGGTCGGTGGGCACATTTTGGCACACGCGTCCACCACACGAATCGCTTTGAAGAAATTGGACGGCAACAAGAGATCGGCGTTGGTCTACGATAGCCCTAAACTGGAGGAGGCCGAAACAATTTTCGTTTTGATGAATGGCGGAGTGGCTGATCCTAAAGAATAATGATGAATGAGAAGCATTTTTGTATTGTTGTTATGTGCTCTCTGATGTGTATTATATTTTTGCTAGTTTAATTCATTGACGTTTTTTCAGTGACTAATCTTTTGTACTGATTTGCCAAAACAGATTATCACGCGTCACCATTATCTAAAATTCAAAATAAATGAGTTCCAAGACTCAGGTATTTTGAAATTCATACTGATATCAGATTAAAAAAATATTGTGACCTTGTTCTAAACTTTTTTGTCTCTGTAAAATGTATATTTGTCAATAAAATGTAAGTTTTAAAGTGATGAAATGTTTTCTTTCGTGAAATCACTGAATAAGTTACTTATTACCTTTGTTCTTCTCTAATAACTTGACTAAACTTGACTATTATCAAGCTCTTTTTTGTTTAACAATAAAAATGATTCCATCTTGACTTTTGAACAAAATCTGATTGTAAAAATGTGGTGCAGGCTCTTGAAAAGAATTAAGAGCCTAAAACAAACACGGTTTTCGTGTGGACAATACCTCTGCTATCAAAACTAATCAAAAACCAATCTTAAGAGACATATGATATGCTATCTCATCAATCAAAAATGTTTTTTGCCAAGATAAAGTATTATTTCGACGTATTCATATGCAAGAAGACACTCGAAATTCTTCTCACATACCAAAAGAGGGTATATAAAGAAAAAACATGCCATCCGAACGATCAGTATCACGATGCAGACGACTTTGATTTTAGTAGTGGCCGTACTGGCCTTCGCAGCTTGCGAGGCCGTCGTGCCGAAAATCCTCTCCGACAGTTTCATCAACGAGATCAACGCCAAACAGTCCACCTGGGTTGCCGGCCGCAACTTCCCCGAAGACACCCCCGTGGAGTACCTCCACCAATTGGCCAGCGGCGTCTTGGGCCTCCACCACGACCCCAACTACGTGCCCAGGTACATCACCCACAATAAGACCAACATCCAGCTTCCGGAGAATTTCGACGCCAGGGGATCGTGGCCCCAATGCGAATCCCTCAACCAAATCAGGAACCAAGGAGCTTGCGGATCGTGTTGGGTAAATTTCGCCCGAAACCGTACTAGCGGCTGACTAAAAATGCTTGCATCAGGCTTTCAGTGCCGCCGAGACGATGACCGATCGTACTTGCATCCACTCGAACGGCGCCATCAAACACCAGTACTCTCCCGAGGACCTCTTGAACTGCTGCAGCGATTGCACGCCGAACGAGAACAACGGTTGCAAGGGCGGATACGTCCTCACCGCCTTCGAGTTCTGGGACAATGTGGGCATCGTGTCCGGGGGCGACGCCGGAACCGGACAGGTAATTAAGCGAAAAACGCGGTTTCTCTTTTATTGAGCGTTTCGATTTTTTCTCGTCCAGGGTTGCAGACCTTACGGCGACAGCGAATTCCAAAACGGAGCTCCCTCGGGCTGCAGAAACACCTGCGACAACGGCGCCGATTACAACGGCGATAAACGCCACGGAACGGCCGCTTACATGATCAACCCCGCGGACATCGAGTACGAATTGGTCGTCAACGGACCCGTCGATTTCACTTACCAAGTCTTCGAAGATTTCTACAACTACCAGTCGGGTAATTATACAGAACAAATTGGACTTTTCTGGGGAGCTTTTTCTTCTACGACCCTGCTTTTCCTCTTTTGAAGGCGTTTATCAACACACTTCCGGAAATGGAGTCGGCTACCATGCGGTCAAAGCGATCGGTTACGGTGTCCAGGATGGAGTTCCGTATTGGTTGATCGCCAACTCTTGGGGAAATGGTTTTGGAGAGGGTGGTTTCTTCAAAATTCGCAGAGGAAACAACGAATGTGAAATTGAATCGTGGCCCACATCCGGCATCCCAGTTGTATGAATAATGAACTTATCATTGTGAAACTGAACCACTTAAATTGTACAGAAATAAACAAATAAATGCTTTAAGTATCGATTTCGCGAATTGCGATACTAATATCATTGTTACTACGTATTTTTGACGATGGAATAAAAAAATCGGAAACAATTACCATTGTTTTTCGATACAGTTCTCTAAAAAAAGTATAAAAAATACTCGTAATCTGTATCAAATGAAAATTTTGCGTTAAATTTTCATTCCGAGTGAGGAACCTTTCTTTGGTAGTTGATGGTACCAGTTAGTCAAAATGTTGGTAATCACAATTTTATTCATTTTATCACTGATGATGGGTCGAAACTACGTAGAAAGCTTACAAAAAGAAAAAGATTCCACAGAAGACTTAAACAAATTGACGAAATCATGGCAAGCCGGCAAAAAATTCAAAGAAGAAATGTCCAGTGAGGAATTTCGTAAATTTTTAGGAAGTGTAAAAATCAGTGATGATAAGTCGAAACTGAAAATGAAAAATTATACCGAAACGGAAGGCCGAGGTGAATTGGAATTACCCAAAAAATACGATGCCAGAAAAGCTCATCCTGAATGTGAATGTGTCAAGCATATTCCGGATCAGGGTAAATGCGGATCGTGTTGGGTAATAAAAAACTAAGATCGCAGTTTTTAACACTGTTCCAGCATAAATGACTAACATTTTTCTTTCATTTTCCAAGGCGTTCGGTGTTGCCCAAGTCCTCACTGATCGTATGTGCATCCAGTCTAAAGGACAAATTCAACATTCGTTTTCTGCCGAAGACTTGTTAAATTGCTGTAAGGATTGCAGTGACGTCCCTGTAGAAAAAAATCGATGCAACGGGGAGGTTGCAGGTGGTTACATACATAAGGCTTTTGAATATGCAATTAGCGATGGAATTGCTTCTGGAGGAGACTACGGATCTAACGAGGTAGGTAATTTAAGGTATCTTAAATTACACTTGCAATATGCTCGAATTCTGAATTTATGAAACCAGGGATGTATACCCTACAGTGAAGACAGTTTCGTGAAAAAACTCACAACGAAATGTGTCCAAGAATGCGTAAACGGTGAAGATTACGAAGAAAACAGACGCCACTTTGTAGATTATTATACCCTCTGGCCATCCGACATAGAATATGAAATTTATACAAAAGGGCCAGTGCTTTTGACCTTTGCCGTATATGATGATTTCAGGTCATATAAATCAGGTACAGTAAAGACTTGGATTTGAGAATGTTCCACGGGGTGTTGTTGCTATTGTGTTCCAGGGATTTACCACCACGTTAGCGGTGAACTCATTGGTAAGCATGCTGTTAAAGTAATTGGCTACGGTACAAAGCATGGAGTTCCTTATTGGCTATGTGCTAATTCTTGGGGTGTCGACTGGGGACAGAAAGGATTTTTCAAGATTTTGAGAGGATCGAATGAAGTGGAAATCGAATCAAATCCCATAGCCGCCACACCAGAAATTAAATAATTGCATAATTCCAACTATACAAAATGTAAAATATGAGATCTTATTAGTATTTCTAAAGTTGTGTACGTAAATTTCATTCCCGCCTCTCATTGACTCTACAGAAATAAGATATCTAAACGATAAACCTGTTCCAACTCAGTAATACAGCTCTTACATAACAGAGAGCGACACATATTACATTCTCATCTGAGAGCATGCTTAATGATAACGTACTGAAACCACAAAACCAGCTTGATAACTCCTCCAATGTAAATACACGATTACCAGACCTTGTGTACATACGATCATAATTTTACATCCTAATTTTTACTCCGATTCGACGCAAAAGTGACTCTAGTTCAGTCGCTTGAGCACGAAACATCAATAATATAGGAGATTTTGGTAAGATCTTTGTATTTACTAATTTTTATCCTAATTTGGGAATAAGTAGGTGTTAGTTAATTTCAAACAGATTTACATACCCATAGATATTCGAGACGAAATGAAGGCGATATGCGCTCTCCTGATTTGCGTCGTGACCGATATAACTAGGGCCGGCTTACCGCCCTCCATGCACCCTCTGAGCAAGGAATTCATCCAATCGATAAACGAGGAAGAATCGACTTGGAAAGCGGGCCGCAATTTCGCAAACGACGTTCCCCTGGCATATATCAGACGCCTCATGGGGGTGCTACCCAACAGTAAATACCACATGCCTTCAGTGCAACCCTACGAACTGGACGAAGGAGTGGAGGACCTTCCGGAGAATTTCGATTCCCGTCAGCAGTGGCCTCATTGTCCGACGATACGCGAGATCAGGGATCAAGGGTCGTGCGGGTCATGTTGGGTACGTTATTCGAACAACAGAAGATAACGAAAAATGGCAACGATATCGAATGTTTGTTGAAGGCTTTCGGGGCCGTTGAGGCGATGTCGGATCGCGTCTGCATCCATTCGAACGGTGACGTCAACTTCAGATTTTCCGCCGACGATTTGGTCTCGTGCTGTTACACTTGCGGGATGGGCTGCAACGGGGGCTTCCCGGGAGCCGCCTGGCACTACTGGGTCCGGAAAGGCATAGTCTCTGGAGGGACTTTCGGCTCGAACCAAGTATTCCCCTAATCACTCAGCGAAAATCACTGTCATTACGGATACCTACGCTTCTTCTAGGGTTGCAGGCCGTACGAAATCGCCCCTTGCGAGCACCACGTGAACGGTTCCCGTCCCTCTTGTACCGGCGATGACAACAAGACACCGAAATGTAACCAAGTTTGCCAGAAAGGCTACAAGATTCCGTACAACAAAGACCGCCACTTCGGCAGCAAAGCGTACTCGGTTTCCAGCAGCGTGTCCCAGATCCAGAAAGAAATCATGACCAACGGACCGGTAGAAGCCGCGTTTTCGGTCTACGAGGACCTTTTGAATTACAAGAGCGGTGAGAAAGCGTTTTATTTCAAACCTTCGGAATCATAAGATTGCGTTTCAGGTGTTTACCAACACGTCAAAGGTTCGATGCTGGGAGGGCACGCCATCAGGATCTTGGGTTGGGGCGTCGAAAAGGGAACTCCTTATTGGCTCATCGCCAATTCCTGGAATTCCGATTGGGGCGATAACGGCCTCTTCAAGATACTCAGAGGATCCGACCATTGCGGCATCGAAAGCTCCGTCGTTGCCGGCTTACCCAGAATCTAAAGCATCGTAACAAATCCAATAATAGCTATAAGATGTGTACCAATAACTTTCAGGCAATAAAGCTTTTCTTTAACAGTATCGCAGAGTCCGTGAGATGCGTTATGATGGTCTCGGGTTAGTCGGTGCCGCGGCATCGGTTATTTACGGTTTGTCTAGGTGAATGTAAATCACGTCCGAGAACAACTCCCGGACCATCGGGGTCACGTTAGGAGTTGGAAGAAGCAGAGGCGAGCTTTAGAGCTCCCAGATTAGATGATATCTCCATCTAACCGCTTCTGTGACGCGTAGGTCGTACCGGTTTACATTACGTTTATTGCGGTAGCCACACTTGGCATACTGGGGAAAACGCATAGACTCCTCGTAATGCGATATTATTATGCCGGGGAAACTTACGGCCCCGTTCGGGCCCGCCGACCATTATCTGCCACGGCTATCTCGCCCGGATGAAATGTGGTCACCGCGGCAGCTCCGGACCTTTTCTTTGAGTTACGGCACGACCCGGCTCTAGCGTAGGGTACTGCCTACCCGTGAACCTCTACGAAGAAAAAAAACTAGAAAGTGGCTGTCGCTTCCTTCATCAGGCGATACAATGTGCGAGGTTCGGAATGAAGTCGTCGGTGGTGCTGATGATGATGATGATGCCGAGGCTCGTCGATAATTAAAGGATTTTATTGTGTTGCTGGTGGGTTCTCTGCGGCGGTGGGTCTCTTGGAGTGTGGTGTACGTGCCGGGACGGAGGCGGAGACGATGGCAATCTTGAGAGAGTCGTATTGGCTAAGCAGGTGGCCAGGTGCACGATGCTCAGCCCCTCGACTGATTTGTAACCTGTCGCCCGAGATCATCGCGTGTGATGCTCATTGATATCTCCATTCCGACCACGGAACCACTCGCTCCACCGAAAACACCACCCTGAATAAGCGTCTAGTCTCTCTTTCAAGCTCTCGAAGAGTATGCAAGAACGAATTATTTCTCAACTATTAACTATACTGAAAGCCTGACTCACTCGCGGACCAACTCTTTTAACCTCAATTGTTGGGCCCAAAACTCGCTAAAACTACCGGAAAGCGAGATCCGTCATGAATTAAACATCAAACTTTTGAACGGAGAATGCGGAATAGGTCCAACCGAAGAAAAAAAGTAGAAAATAAAATTCCGAAAATTTCAAAGTGCTGGTAACTTCTTTATTAGTGAAGCTGTCGAGTCGAGTGAGGCGGGAATCGCTTAGTTTGCTCAAAATCTATCAGGAAAAGTGTCCAGATTTTAATTTAGACGACATTTAGTGATTTTTCATTTTGAACATTTTGAAGAAATTTTTGTTAAAAATTTCAAAGTTCTGTAACTTTCTTATTAGTCGAGATATCGATGGAAAATTTAAAAGGGCTTCCAATTGAGTCATCAGGAGTGGGAAAATTTGTCTAATATTGGCGTATCATATATTTCAGATTTCCTACCATTTTGTGCTTTTGCCTATCATTAATAATGGTGCTGTATGTCAATGTTAGTCTACCTGAAGCGAGGAAAACACTCCAAGTTCAAAAACTTAACTTGATAAGCCTTTCTACTTTTTTTAAGCTTCGAATGGAACAAAGTCCTTGTTTTCTGAATACTGGTCGGTACCCATCTAGGTTCTCAAAGTACTTAGGTACCTAAATGGGGAACTCATTCCTAAGCTTCTTTACTGATCTAAGCCTCCAAAGTGCCCCAAGAAACAAATCACTTTTGGACCATTGGTGCGATAATGATGGCAAAAAGTCCCATGTTTTCAGTGCGCGCCATTATGGGTGGTGAAATTCCTCGAGTTTCCGCCGATTTCGGCGCGAACAAAGAGCGCGCCGCTCTCTCGCCCGGCGTGTCGTCCTCTTTGACAGGGTGGCGTTTCAACTTTTCACTTTTGAAATTCTGAGCTCCGTTGAAGCGATAATAAATGGGCTTCGCCACTCTGCCGGCCTCGGGGGGCTGAATCGACCCGACGCGAAGGAGCCGCCGCTGGCCGCACTCTTCGCTCCACTCGCCCGTTCTAATTATTATTCCCGACTTGTGAATATCGGTGCCTGGTGGGTGTCTGTCCGGTTCGAGGTAATAAAAATACAAATTAGTTTCTCGTGAGCGGCCGTTAGAACGGACCTCTCAGGTATAACGCCCCGATATACGCCGCGGTCCCATCAAGACGAGATAATTTTCGGACCCGACTTTATTTACGAGATTCTCGTTAGCCGAATGCGCCCCTCCCTCCTGCGGTTCATCCTTTAACAACATAATAGTACTAAATTACGAAATTTGTCTTTGCGAAAGTCCTAGAGGTATTTTAATAAGTGCGTATAACGCATCGCCTTTCGGAATTAATCACGGCACCTAGAAGATGATGATGAAGTCTCGTTAGTGTAATGCTCTCTTCAATGAGTTATTTATAAGCCGAAACGGCCGCCAACTGTCAAAACACCGTGCGAGTTTTCACCGCCGGCGTCTGAATAATTACAGGAAATTAATAACGACCAACGACATATCTCCGAGATCAAAGAAACTATCGGAACCACGTCAGACATGTCGGAATAATAACGCGCTCTGAGCGATTCCGAATAAAGCTTCAGGGAAACGACATTTTCTCTCGGGGTTGAAGATGAGGATGATGGGGCGCGTGTTGGGGCCAGATGGGACCGACGAAGGTAAAACTTTTAATGACTTCCTGTGGAGAGACAATTACATAGCTCGCTGCGGGATCAGTTCGGATACACAAATGGAAATGATGATTTAGCAGATATAATGGACCATTATCGAGATTGCGAATGTGGGGATGCGAAATTACAGGCGTGGGATTGATCAAATTGCCCAAAACGAGCAAACAACGAAACGGATTGATCCATCGACGTTCCTCGTACTTATGCAAAACGGAGGTGGGTATTGATTAAGCCGCGATGTGCCGATATTTGCATAATAATTTGCCCGACTCCGTGAGCGCCGAGACCCCAGAGCGTCGTCGTGCTAAACATCTATTTCGCTTTCGGTCCGTGCTTGGTCTCTGATGGTGACGTCCAAAGCGGCCGATAAATCTTTGAAAGTATTTTGTTTGTTATTCTGATGGAAAAATGAGATTGCCGAGATGCAACGTGATCAAAGTGTAGCGGCGGCCCGGTTCTTTTCGCCTCCGGGGACGATTTTGGCTACCGCGGACCTGAAATTACGCAATAATGATTTACTCGGTCACTTGGTATGCAACGAGAGCCTCTCCAGGTCCGTTCCTTCGACGGTCGCAATTAAACCGTCATGAAGGAATTCTTTGAACAGTATTTTAATTACTCCATTAAATCCGAATTCCTCCTAGGACTCGTATACCTCTATAATACTAATAAAATTATTTACATAATGACAGTTCTTAAGTATCAGAACAACATAATCCTGTGTAGGTAAATTGAAACAATCTCAAGTATGAAAAAAACGCTATTCGTCTTGAGAATAATGCATCAAGTAATTTCTGTTTGTTTTATTTTGGTGTGTAAACTCTGGTGTAAGTGCTCTTAGGTCTTTAGGTTAAACTTATAAACACATGCGATGTAGCTTTATACCGATCATGAACATTTTCATTTACATACAATGAGAAATAATCATCGTGTGATTCACTCGTGTTCCATCAGACAATAGGCAAATTTCATTTAATTTATGAAATTAATACGATTATGTTAATCGCGGCCATTTTTTGCAAATTTAATTGATATGTAGTAACAGAGGGGGGATCCACTTTTTTCCACTCTTGAATTAGTATGTTAATTTCATCGAGAAAGAAAAAACTCATGCACACCTATAACCTGTCATTTTATCACGGTTTACTGCATCTTTATTACTGTGGTAAACTCGCATGAAATTTTGGCAGTCGTGTAATTAATTTTGAATTTAAAACGCATAAATTATTCTCTCTCAAAATGAGACTTTTTACATGTGCCAGGCAAATTTGCGTCAGACCCTTCTCATAACGATCATTTAATTTCAACCCGCAAACGATCCAAGGATAAATATTCATTAATTAACCGTGATTAACAATTATTTTTAGATGACATTATTAAAATTCAAGGGTAATGAGTTTAAAGCGAAGAGATATCAATATTCAGGACTATTCTGATGCATCACTTTCATGAATACACTTTTCATTTCTATAAATCGTATGTAAAACTATTCAAAGTAGGAAAACGTGCCAAAAATGTTGCAGAATTGATTTGAGAACAACGACTAATTATTGGATAATGGAAAATAAAAATATGTAAGACAATAGTTTTTGTTGTGAAAAGTCGTTATCGGCACTGATGGGGTCCATGCAGACGAAGGGCTCGGTTGTATTATATGCTTGCGATTAATTCGAACGCACCGAAACATAAATAATAAATTCGGGCGGAGCACATGCCACGGCCATTGTTGTCCGGATTAAATCACAACAAATTTAATTCACGCCGCGACCGATTATTATTGCGAATGCAAATGGAAATGGTCGCTCGATTGCATGTCGATTGTTTTAAAATCGAACCGTATAAAGAGAACGAGAAATACGATCCGTCCGGTGGTGCAGGGCGGATTATGAAAATCCATCCGAGTGAAAATCTATTGAGGCGATTTCGGTAAAGGGTTAGGCCGCTCCGCCCTATCTCTTGCAAATTCCGTAGCAGCACAACAATGTAATTGCGATTACCGACAATACCAGCGTGATACCGCATTGTCGATTTTTTCTTTCCAAAACGGCACGCATAATGGCTCGGACCACAATGGGCACCATTCATGACGCCCGATTTAATAATCGATTATAATAACGGCGCGAGATATCACTTCTTAACGTTTCACAAAGAATAATAATCAAGGGCTTGAGGAGCAAAAAAAAATCTAAGTTCCAGTACCTAATCGAAAATTGTCATCTATACTAAAAGCACGATTCAATGGTCCTGATTGAGTCATATTCCCATGGATTTTCTACTGGTTCTGCTAGTGGGGCTGACGTATTAATGCCTTAATCCCCGGAGGTCTAGTATAGAACCCCCCCATCAGGAATCATCCCGTATACGATTTTAATCCGATAATCCGCAATGTTCGCGGTCAACTTTGTAGTGCAGCGAGTGCGATCCCCACAACCGCAGATATAATCCCAACTACCATAATAATCTCCCATCCGAACGCGACAGTCGAGCAGCTGGCTTCCTCTGGCATATTTCTATTTCCATCGACAACATCATAAGTCCAAAGCGTTTACCTTCACCTGGATCAACTTTTATTATTATTATTATTCCTTATCCAGTCTCGATAATTCCGAGATTAGAAATGCCGCCGCGTTAGATGTAGCACTCTGCCGGCAATAAATTCCGAACTAATTGTAGAGTAATGAGCGGAAATCTGTGTATATGGGAACGGTAGTTGAGCATAATCGATTGATCTCGCGGTTCTAGTATAAATAAGGTTTACCTAAATTGAAGAGAGTCGAGTGGCGGTGTGTCGGTTCTTTTGCTCGTTTGTGTATAACACGAAATAACGAGATACAAGAAAGCGGCGTAACGAGGAGCGCGGTTACGTGCCTAGAACACATGTTACACTTTTATATGAACACCACGGTACCTACTACCGTTCCTAAGAGCTTGATGATGATGATGATGTCTTCTTTTGTGGAAATTAGAAGAGGCGTACTCTACAACTTCATGCATTTATGCATGATCGTAATTACCATTAGAGTACTCATCAGCGAGTACGGGTTTTATTTATGAGGTTTCCAAAAAGTCCGGCCATGTGGCATTATTTAAAATGCAAAATCGAGCGACCGATTAATCCGGTTTTTCTGCACGTTTTGATGGATGCGTCCAGTCCGGGCCCGGTTCGTATGTGCGCTGAATAAATTACGACCGGAGCCGTGGTGAAAACGCCGCAAGAAGAGAAAATTCAGTCCGCTTTATGCTTTTTACCTATATCGAGAATTTATTAGGTTAATTACGGATAATTGTTACATGACCGAAAGCACGTTCCGATCCTCATTGAACTTTCACGGCGCGACCACTAACAACTTAATTGTTCCTTTCCAAAAACGAAAACGCTCTCTTATTCTCGCGCGCTCCAAAAGGACCGGGCATTTTCGAATATGATGCGTGATCGAACGAATTACTAAAAGAAGTTCCATCGAAACCCTATACACGCTGTATAAAGTATAGTAGACGTGACGTGAGACCGGTATTTCGAAAAATAAAAGACGCGGCTTAAAACTGTACTTCAGTTGTTAAGTTGTCGGAGGCTAAATGATGGCCGGTTCGGGTTTTCGATGTAATCTCCCAAAATGACTCAATTATAATCAATAATAACGGCGGGACGTGCCGCCTCTACCTCTCTCATTATTATTACCAGCGCATGACGGTTACATTATTTTATCGCGCACTCGGATTCGTCAACCATCTCTCTGGAGGAAAATGCCGCGAGGAAAAGTCCACCGGAAAATGCGGCGCGATGTGTGTCCCAGAGAAGCGGCAGCGCAACACGCGAATTCGCGAGCCTGTAATTATATTTCCGCCGCTCATCGATATGATCCTTTATCGGGAACCGCAAAACGATCGGGACGTGATGCCGTGGTATTCTAGAAGAGCCCACCTACAAACTAAACCAACTCTCGTAATGCGAGATCGGATTAAGCGATCCCACTCGCACACCCGCACCATTATTACAACAAGAGAGTGATTAAAACGTTATAAAATCTCCTCTCCGCTTCCTTTTTCCAGCGCCGGGGGTTTCATCCTTGAACCTGATGGCGCGTCATATCGGTAACAACTTAATTTATGGTTTTGACGCGCACAAAAAGGCTTTGTCTATGGGCAAGGAGAGGGGCGCCCACTTATCTGGGTGTCTTGTCTATGGTCCACCGGAGGATGCCTGCGATGATAGTCACATCCTGCCCTACCCGAATTCGGTCCGAGAAAAAATCAAATTAACGGCTTCCTACCGAAACTGTGTGTCTAAAGACACCGACTAATTGCCGGCGTGTTAGAGGACCACAGTTCGAGGTTCCTTCACGAACGAGGTGTCGTGTTTTGCCAACTCGACCACTGAAATGATAATAATGCGACACGTCTCAATTTACGGCGCGAATTTATATGGAAATTGCGGTTTCTTTCGGGAATACTTAAATCGTAACTTTTGGGCTCCTCGGAATCGCCAGCGGTGGGCCGTCGATGATGAGGTCACGATTTAATTCATCCCTTTATTTGTGTAACAGCTTTTGTATCGGTTCCGGCGAAATCCGGGGGCTCGATCGGTTACGTGCCGCACAAAGGGCCGTTGCGAGCGGAGGTCGCGTCGCAGCCGCCGTTTCGAGAGGGATGCGGGATCAACTCTCGTGTAGAATTTATGGTCATAATCCGCTTTGCACAAATTAGCTGTTAATCTTTCACAGTGGTCGGTTTTCTCGCATGGGCTCACGCTCAGAATGCCGGCTGTCGGTGGATCAATGGCGATTGCGGCACCCATTAGATCTAAACCGTGTTCCCGATCGGGGGGACACAAATCCGCTCACGAAATCACCACTTTGCTACTCGGTCACTTTGAATTTTTACTAAAGCCGCACTAATTGGGTTTAAGGGTGATGGCAGATTTCGCACGTTCTATTTCCGAGTAAATAATCAAAAAATCACTAAAAATTAATGAAGTGGATGAAAAACGCCTCGTATAGGTGATGAATGTGTGATGTGAGGCGGTCGGCTTTGTGGTCTTCGATTGGAATCAAAATAAATAACACCCGGTTGATGGCTCTCAAGGTGGGATTTATCAAAACGACCCCCTGGGTACGAATCGGCGCGAAATCGCAAGGAACCCAAGTATCCACTTTAGAGCGCGTATATGGAGTCTCGAATTACTTTACTTTACGGGACTTCGCATGCATGCGTTTCGTACGGTTTCTCCGCGTTATATTTTATAATTAGAATGATGCATGGAAACGTCCGAGGTGTTTGCGGCGTGAATTATGTCCAGGTGCTGCGCCCCGCGACGTGCCCGTAAATTTCGCGCAATGGAATAATGCAAATTTCCGTGTGAGAAATTCGGACGACGGACGGCTGTAATAACACCGAAATGAGAAATTCGAGCAGGTGATTTTTTCACGCAAAGGTGCGATCCGACTCGGGTCTGAAAAAAAGAGCCCGCAGTGAGATTCCGTGGGGCAATTAAGCTCGTGTTTGTGCGGCCGAGTGGTGGCGGAGTTGTGCTCCCACGAAGAGACCGGCACTAAATAACGCCCGGGCATTCTGAAGTCGTGATAGCCCGATGATTACGACGTAAATCGCATGGGGGCCCGCGAAGACCGTGCGCCATCCGACTTTTCTCCGCGGCCCGGCCGAATATTTATTTATTAAATATACGGCCGAAGAGCAGTCGAGTCGGTGCGGTGCAGGTGAGGCCCGCTCGCTCCGCTCACCGTGTAGTTAGAGATTATCAATCATCGCTGACAGCTTTATAACTTGGTTCAATTCAGAAACACATCAATATAAATTACGTTTCGAAATTTTTAAATATAATTACACCGCGCGAGAGGTGAGTGCTCTCCATCCTCTACAGGGTGTCCCGGAACCATGAGGGTGCATCAACCCATTTTTCCACATTTTGAGTTAATCCAACTTCAAGTATATTTAGTAGCTTTAGTGACTTTTGCTGGCTATCTTTCGCTCGGAATTTGAAGTTTTTCGTGCCACCCTGTATGTCGGCGACGCCAATTAGGCACTCGTACAGCGTGTCCATCCGTCGATATGCCCGAAGGCCCGAAGACTCGATATATCGAGAAAGAGCCGAGAGAAAGAACGGCCCGCGGTATCACACACCCACCTTTTTAATTGAGTTTCGGTGTCGTGTCCTTTTAGGGAACAAATAAATTCGACGGATGATTATTGAAACCGGTCGCGTCCGAAATGACCAAACAATATAACGACCGGTAGGACAAATTGCGACTTTCTAAAAATTGATACGTCTCGCTCGATCCAGAGGAAGCTTTCATATTTACAAACTGCTTTTTAATTATATGGTAATTCGAGAGACCGGTAGCGAGTCAATTCCGTTCGTTATGAAGTAATAAGCTCGCGATCTCGCGATGGGCATCTCCTGCCCACTTCCGACATCACACGATCATCATTATCAGGTTCGAAGTGCACCGGCCGTGACTTATTACAGGAAACCGGTGCGATCCGATCGTCGGGATGAAGATTTGCCCGCATCGATCGGCCCGAGTGGAAATAATGTTTTCCTAATAACGAAGATTAATCGCGCTCCCGAGTCGGCGGCGTCGGCGAACGCGGCGTAATTGTGGTACGTTTCCGAAGACTGTCAACAGTTCCCTTTGTAAATGTCATTGTCTCTCGGTGAAACAGCCGCGAGCCGCAGAGATTTATAGCGCCTAGACGATGAGACGAACGGCGAGGCCGCCAATGACGAGGCGGAATCGCGTCTATTAACATGTTCCTGCTTCAACCTTGCATATGCATTATCACGCACGTACGGCAAAAGGGCCCCTTTCGAAAATCATAAATCGGGCGGAATCCGGGCGAATTCCCGGCCGGCGCGGTGCTGAAACTGGTTTCAGCGCCCCTGCCATATTTATCACCGCCACCGTTTCGTGTTGCATGCTCAAGTTGCCCAAACGACTCCAGTTTCAGTTCGCCCGTTTATATCGCAAACAGTAAAAACAGACCGCAAAACGCAAATAAAAATAAATCGTTAAATGTCTTAAGTCGCCTGCCTGCCTGCACGACGGACTTTTGCGAGAGAGTGCGACCGATCCAAGTCGGCACCAATTTCGCACACACCGAGAAAAACCGAAAACATCGTTAACACGTACTTATACTTACTTACATGCATCATGCCGAAAACGAAAACCACGAGCCACGACAATGCAGACGCAAAATAAGTACCGGTTTTCTGCTGCCCAGACTAAACTCGTCGCCGAATAGACGGGCCCATCGTGGCGACACCACAAATTGCTCCAACTATTTGAACTAAAGTCAATTTCAGGTTCGGTTCCAGTTTTGGAAACCATGGATCACTCTTTGGCAAGTTTTGGCAATCCGGACTTGATTGGTTCCAGATGTTGCTCTTCCTTCCATTTCAAGTTGGTACTACCATTTAAAACTTGGATTACCAACCTAAAACTGGAATCAGATCAGACTTAGAAACCAGAAACTGAAAACATTGCGTAGGCGAGTCGTAAGCTTTAAGCCTTAAGTATTCAAACGATAAGTTCTAAGGAAATTAGAAACATGACAAGCTACAATCCCAAGTGGTCCCTGAAGATGCAATTTGAAAAATCTGTAGTAGTAATTTTGTACAATTATTCACACTTCAAGTTCATTCTAGAGTTATTTCCTTTTCCCGAATGTATAAGTAGCAGATTTTGGTCTCCGGAAGAAAGGGCGTACCTTTAATGGTCGAAATCACTTGTAGAGCAACGAGAGGCACATCATCATCCTCACACGAGACGTCCGTGGGCAGATGACGCACCGCACCACGTATACGCATTATCTCGATAATAGTGTTGCTATACAAACATGCCGGTCATTATGGGGGAAACTAGAACCGGTCAAGTTGATGTCTCACTCTCATCGGCCGTGCTTCCAACTTCTTCCGTGGGTTCGAAACGGGCGACAATCACGTCCCTCGACCGTATCGTTGAAACGCACACGCATATCGCGGCCGGGCTCTAGGGAGGATCGAGAGCCCCGATAAGGTCCGGTCCCGAAGAGCGGCGCGCATTAATAATCCGGTAATTGGGATTCAGAGGATGATGGGGTGAGCGCGAGGAAACGCGAACGACGTGACGAACCCATCAGTCACCCGGCGGCGTATTATGTGCCATGCATCAGGAGGGGTGCGCATGCAGGTCCCCTTCGGTGGTTTCCCACGTGCTAATAGGGCGCGCCGCTCCTCGTCATTATCCCCGTCAACATGTGGGGAGAATAACGATGCCCCTATTCAATTACCACACGGATTTACCTCGCCGACACGAAGAGATACACCACCGCCAGACATCATCATCATCATCCGGTAAGTACCGAACGCACAATGGATGCGATGCCACGATGATGATGGTGAAACAATGCCGGGATGCCGGTATCTTCAGCCCTTTCATTCATGCGGAAGGACTGAAAGGATGACGAAAACTTTGGTTGTCATTACGTCCATCAAGTGCTAGACGGAGACACTAATCGGAATCCTTGTATATAAGTGGTTACATTGTGAAGTTGCCGTAAATCTCTGTCGAAAATAAGAGACTCGCAGAAATGAGAAATGGCTCGGGCGGCCAGGAAGTTCAAACATGTGTCGAAAATCGTAAACAAGTTGTCACTGCGACAGTGCGACCAAACTCGTCATAAGCGTAGGTGTTTTTTTTTTCATCCCGAGAGACCGCATCAGCTAAATTCAACAGATGCTTCGGCGATATCGCGTTCGAAGGGATGGGCGTCTTCTATACCTGGCGGTCCCTCATTCTACGCCACTGACACGATAATCGAGGGAGGATATGGAAGAAGAGGCCTTGTTTGAAAATCGTCACTTGTTGGCAAACATTTGACGAATCGCTTTTGGCACCATATGTAGCGGAAACGCTTCTTTGTCGAATATCGGGTTACGTTACGATAATCAGTCGGAGACCACATTTCGAGAGAAAAATCCGACATCTTATTTCATTATACGCGGCGCAGGATGATGGAGATTTCTATCCGTCGACTTTTTCAGCTCGGTGATGGTCGATCGACATAAAGAACTCATTGAAGCTGCGGCCGCTGCGGGGATGAGATTTTTAAGCACGATCGCACTAAAAATATCTTTCGCTCACTTCTTTGTGACGGTTCTAATTTGAAACGCACGGTTGCGCCCGTTTGATTGCCGTATTTTCCTTCTAAATACGTCTAATCATCGCGTCTTCTTCTTCCACGTCCTCTTCGAGTCATAGCAATCACCGCGATCGTTTATTAGTTTCAGCGGGGAGGACTTTATATAAAATTTTAGACCAAGTCGAAGGGATTGAAAGCGAAATGGCATTTTATTATAATTTTTGTTATTATGTATTATGATATTCGAAATAGTCCGGGTGAGTGTGACGAAACCGAAACGATATCTTCAATTCATCGCTCGAGTCCGAGCGTAATCTTTTTCTGAAAGAGCGAAGACGTTATTAAAACGTCTCATGAGAATTTCATGCCTGGATAAGGTTGAAACGGCTCAATAACGGAGCTTTCACTGTCAGGGCTTTAATGGTAGGTACGCGTTGTTCTCGAAAATTTCTTATGTAATTATTATTGAAGCCGTAGAGCTTTGAGCGCGCCTTTTGCGTTGTCCTCGCGAACCAAAACGATGACAGTACGAAATCTTATTAGGATTAAGATTTTCGATGCGGCGCGTAAATAATTCTCGAATTAGTTCTGTTGGTTATGCAACGTCGGATCTCCAGATTCCTGAGATCTTTTTTCCGGCGGTCTTTGGGTGTAATTTCACGCACCCTGAAAAAGGTTATTGTGTCAAGATGAGATCGGTAATTCAGGAGGCATGGCGTGTAGTCCAAACAAAGAGGATGAGGTCTATAAGCAAACGATTACAACTCCTTTTTGTGATGATCGCCTTTGAGAGGCGCCATCATCCGCGATCTGTTCGTTTTTCGACAACTTTTGATGAGATTCCATACCGAGTGACCAACGACCAACGAACCAACCAACCGAAATTGTTGTTTTTGGGTTGCGGAGTAGAATACATGATCCTGAAACATTTCATACTGGGCACCTGAAAAATATTCTTCATAAGGTGAAATATGGTTCATCGGCGCGAATCGTATTTTTGAAAAAGTCGTGGTTCGTTTTAATCGGTACACCCTGTATGGGTCCGGGAGAAGACTGGCCGAAAAGCCGCGATTTGTCTTCATTGTGATTAAGCGAGTGACAAAATCCTTAAGCGGCTTATGGCCGGTTCGGTAAAAGCGGTCCGGGTTAAAGAGTGGATTTTCGCTGAATTAATTCGACAGGTGGAATTTGATACGTGTTCAAAGGATTCGGTTACCCAAACGGACTCTCCCACATCTCGGGTGATGGTAAGTGGTCTGACCACCGTTCGGACGCCCCGCCGGCAGCACCGCACGCACTCTGCCACACGGCCAAAGAAAAATCGGTAACGATACCGGATAATTCCTCGAACTGTGGGGGATGCCAACCACCCGAGAAGAATGCGTCGTGCGAGCCCGCGTTAGTGAAAGGCCGGCGGGGTCGCACCCATGACAGGGTACGTAATATACGACGTCCTCGGCAAACAGCGCGCCCGGTCCTCCCACCGTCCCGAGATCTTCATCTCGCCGATCCGTTCCGAGAACGAGAGCCGAATGCTGCGATGACCCGCGGCCCGGCGAGAACCAGAAACTCCATCCGGCCGACATGATGCGATCTCCTCTCGTACCAGCGCAATCGCCGTGCCGTGCTTTACGATTTCATAAATCCGACGTAATTGCCGCCGTCGCTATCTCGCCCCGTTCGGATTTCGCGATGGGGGCGGCGCGCCCTCTCCGATTTACGACGCGATGGACGGCCCGATACAAGAGGGTGTTTTAGACCAACGTTCCCATGCAGGCCGTCCCTGGTATGATGACGATGAAGTCGTACGGCTAATTGCGTTTCGTGATGGGTGATGTGGGCCGATTTGCATAATCCGTCCGTGTCCGCGCATATGAGCGCAAAACCGGGGCCGGGGAGGAAGGGGAGGCGTCGTGCCCTTCGGGCCGCAGCGCCATAATGACTACATCAAGTTTACGATTGAACCATGAGCGCGACTAACGCGCCGACAAACGCCCACCTGAAAAACCCGACTAAATACGTGTGACTCTCGCATTACGGTCGGTCGCAATGGAACACGCCGAATCGCACAATGGATAAATGGTGGCGACGCCGCGTTTCTTCTGGGCCGATGGACCCCTTTGGGCCGGGACGAGGGCGAAGAGTGAGCCGTCAACGCGGTGTGCCGGCGAAAACGACACAGGCGTTAAAGCGGCCATTGTGAGCGCACTCGCGCCATCACATAACCCGACAATAACGGAGAGCGTCGACGCTTTTACGCTCCTTCTGCGACTTTATTAAGCCGTAAAGTCGCAGACATGCCGCTCGACGACGACACCGATCGGACCGTATTATCGATGCCGGAATCGACCAGATTGACCGACCGGTCGGCGTTTCGAGCCGGATTCCCCGGATTCCGGCCCGGAAGACCGTTTTCACTCGACCCGAACCGAATTCCGCACACACGAGTTCGTTGGTGCTCCCTGTAAGGTAGTAATGAGTGAAATTGCCGATGATCGAAAATGGTAGGGGAGATAAGGCTTTATGATGATTGGGAGTCGGTGGCTGGCGGTCATCAGGGCTCGAGACTGAATAACTCAATCGAATAAAAGGAGAGCGCGCGGATATATGGAAATGTCGGCGAGTCAACTGCCAATCGCCGGCCATTGTCCGTGCCGTCTTCATTTCGCCCGCGGTTCGGCTCCGGTGTGCAGCTCCCGCGGCTCCGGGAATCTGCAAGAGATGCGAGGGAGATCTCGTAATTTCCGATGCATTTATGTATGCTAATGGAGTCATGCCGATGCTGTAACACGCGCGAATACAACCACTTGACATGAGTTCTGAGGCAACATCGCATTATAAATATGGAGAGAGGCGAATACGCCGTAACGCTGCCGATAATGCAGCGCGCACAAGATCCAAGAGATGCATCATGTGCATCGAATGCGCGAAATCGCACCGAACCCTCACTTACTCAATACCGGCGACCGAAATCGTGACTTTACCTCTTCGGAATACGATTTCAGAAATTCTGTCATCTCGAAGCGGACCGACATTCCCAGAACATTCTAGAACTGAAACGGATTGAAAATCCATTGGGTCAATTAGCAGTTTTCTCGATTCAGCCGGTATGATCCGATTGTGGCCCTCGAAGGCCAAAAAGCTCGGTCGTTTGCCTTATAATAGCGTGTGCGTTAAATGCAAATTGTGTCTTCATTAGTGATCGGGCCGCTGATTAAGAAACTTAACCTCCCGCTTGTTTATGGAAATCGAGCGGAATAAAAGAAACGACACGAAACCGTGGCGATGGTGACGGCGATGACGGTCAAGACGATCCGATTTACTGCCGGCAAAGTACACGACGGCAAAGACCGCGCGCGCTACCATAACGATCGCTTCTTCTTCGATGTTTTCTCATTAGCGCAGAATGTGCGGATATTGCAATCAACGAGACCGGGTTTCAATTAAACGTCGATGCGCACATACAGGTCGTTTCGTGAAAAAGTGGGCGCTTTCCGAACAAGACGGATGAGCTTTAAAATATGAAAATGTATTCATAAGCGAGGAGAGAGGCCCGTTCGGTGGCGTGTGGGTAATTGAAACATTTATCTAAACTCGGTTCGGGGTGTAACTTTAATTATTTTTTCGCCGAGGCCACGAAGAAACGGCCCGAGAGAGGAATATTATTAATAGCCTATTTGCATAGTAATTTACAAACTGTTTAATGGATGCCGAGTTCGGCCTGTGGCGCGGATATTTTAGCGAAATCGCTTTACGTCCGCTCGGACCACGTTGATGCTCGCTTGCTTGCTTGCTTGCTGATGATGATGATGATGATGATGATGACGATGCGAGAGATGCACTCTCATCGGGTGATGCGCGCATTTTATTCGGGAGATGTGAGAACGCCAAGTCGTTAAAAATAACGGCCCGGCATTTTGGGACGATTTCAATAAACTACCCACAAACGAGACAGGACAAAGACGTCAAAAGGATCAAAGACAACACAAAAAGTCACCGGACAATCGACTCGGAATGGGAAGCCTCTCTCTACCATTATGAGGCCGGTTCTTTTCACCTGAAACTGCCCGAACGCGCCAATAATATCTCACCCGACACCCGTAATTGCCTTATGGTTCAATTTTCCACCAAAAGACATCGAAATCAGCAAGATTTTATGGTGAGTTTCTTCTGATACGAGGAATCTTCTTCGGTGCACCGGAGGGTTATTGACACCGTCAGTTTTCGAAACTTCCGCTTATAAATGACCCATCATATCGAAAACCTTATAGTGCCAATTATGCAAATGGCCCTCGAGCGGTGATGGCCGGAATTTTATGGTACTCGTAGAATTTAAATCGTCTTCATTTAGATGACTGCCATTGCGATAATGCGCTAATTGTGCGGCATAATTGCACCGATAAATTATATTTTAATTAAGAGAGATTCAGACGGAACTCATATTCGCATCCGATTTTTAAGTGGGCATCAAGCCAAAGAACCGCAAAATTTCGACAATTTAAATAAAATTAACGAAAACATCTACTCACTTACAGACTGAAGAAAAGATTCCACCATCAGGCATCGAAAACACAATAGTCGAATAGTTTTAATTCAGCGTTCACCTGCTTGGGATCATGATGATAATGATGGGCACCCGTAAAGATAAGGCGTCCATACAATCAAATCGTAAATCTGGAATCGCTATGATCTCGTTACGGACCCGGCGTAATTAAGTCGCAGCGCATCGGGGGGCTTTATAAAAAGCGGGCCTTTATAACCGTTCCGTAATAACACGAGCAGGTGAAATCGGAGATAAATTTCGAAAAAGGTAAGTGCGCATTGCCCTGGATTCCGGTAATTTATGGCGGTCGGCATCTTCGGGGTTGTAAGGCCGGCACGCCACTGGCGGCGATGATGCGAAACGGCTTTTGATTTTTGCTCAATTAAATGCAATTTACGTTTCCGCCGTAGAGTTTTTATCGAATTATGTATCGATTAACGCTCAGATAAAATCGGCTCGGATGTGATTCTCTCATCCCAGTTATTAGCGGGATCGAGTTAACTACTTAGATCGAGAGATGCAAATTGTAATAACTCTAATTAGCAATTATTAATGCGAGTGTTTAATCAGAGATTTAAACCCTACATTCATCTCAGGTATTATTATTATTATTGTGAGACTTCTTTAGGAGCTTATTTCGCATCATCATTATCATCAAAAGGATTGCTCGATTATTATTACCACCTATAACAACCGCGAGTGCAACTTTTCCAGCTTTTTTCTTAATTTGTAGTGATTTTCATTACTGAGGCTTTTTATCCCGGTAGACATCCCATAAATGATGATTGCCACGATATTTATTAATGGGGTCTCATTAGCCATGTTTACGTCGTATATAATTAAAGTGATATAGATTTATTTAGTTGTGAGTTTTTAGTGTTATGACGGATGGAAGGAAGAAATAAATTATTTTGATTTATGTTTGCGTTTTTTACGCGGTGCTGGAAGGTGTCGAGACGTAATTTACATAAGATTATCTAAGGAAGAAATTCATCCATTAAACCGGCACTATACACGTATCATTATGCATCAGCTGCCGTTCCCACTCTGCGACCCGATAATGCCTTCATAATTAACAGATAATTCTTCCAATTATACTATTACCGAAATAGGTAAGCCTCATTACACACCGAGATGACTTTCGAAATGGGCTATAGCGATATCGGTATTGTCCGACGTGCTCGTGATTAATATTCGAAAATTATCGAAATCAATCATCACAAAGAGCCGAGATCGTCGAAACCTCGAAGCATCTACACGAAATCTGTCAGGGTCTATGTCGTCTCATATCCGATAAAAAATCGGTATATTGTTCATAGAATCGGATTCGATCAATCACAAAACACATCACGCGGTGTTCACTGAACGAAAAACATCAATCGCTTCAGAGAGAAACTTCCTTTATTATGCATTTTATGTATAAGTGAAGTAGGTGGTAGGTATATTATACGTTTATAAATCAGCAATTTAATTCAATTAATTAATTCGTTATTAATTATGTAGGAATTATCGAGGAGCGTGGGCCGAATCCGTCGCCGCGGTGTGGCGCTAATAAATGGTAACTCGTGTAAAGCATGAAATATCACACTTGGAATTACCTAATACGAACCAGTGATTTCACACATTATCGGTTATGGATGAGCTTACGATGTTGGACGTGGGCCGATCATTGTCGGGCATTTATAATGAATCGGCGCGAGCTTTTGAAGACTGAATTAATAATTAATCCACTTAATTTTCTGCTTTAATTTTAGCGGGAATAAGACTATTGTGATAAAGTTGCATCATCGTAATCATTCATCCACCATGTCGAATCACGTAATAACTTGCTGTTTCTAACACACACCAAGTGGGACACACCGAAATATCAATAAATTGTCAAAACTATTGAGTATCCTTTTCCTATTGGCCATCCTAGACGAAGAAGATGCAGAAGAGAAAAGGTGATGGCTGTGGCGCTCTTATAATGCCATGTAATTTTCTCATCTAACACGGCGGACGTCCGAACCGATCCAAACGTGGCACGAACATGTCGTCTTCGTCTTCATCTCCACGTATCTTTCGAAATTCGGCGCGGACAGGCGAGAACGGCATTCTCCCGTTGAAGATAATAGAGACGTCCGAGAGGCTAATGAAGCCACACCTGCGCACCTTCAAATTAAACTCGTCGGCGAAAAACAGTCCAAAACGACGAACTGGTAACACGAATCCGCGAAAACTTCTAACATCTGCCGCCGTCGCTCATTGACGAAGCGGAAGTTAATTGCATACGATGACAGCCGCGATTTCTGATATGGACGTTGCGATTTCCAACGAGTCGACATCTCGTGTTATCGATTTTCCCCTCCGTGATCTCGGAGTTGAACGATTTTCGTGTCGTCGGCTGCCGGTTGGAAGTTCTGCTTCTTCTCGTGGTTTTATGCAAATCCGAGCCACGATCATCACCTAACGATTGGGACGCACGCAAGTCTCGGCTCTCTAACGACGTCGATGCGCACATATTAACGTGTTATTACGTATGCCGTAATTAATGGACAAAGTTATTCTTCAAATTCGTGATTGATAGACGAAGCTGTAAGCACACCTAGTTTCTAGTCCTTCTTCTTGCCGAAATATCATCGGTAGGTAACTAACGAGCTATTAAAATAAATTACCGTCGGTGGATCGCAGTTTCAGACAAAAGACCGACAGACGTGTAAACGTGAGCACATAACGTTAATAACAGCACGTTTATAAGCGATATTTTTACATGTTTCGTGGCAGAGAGCGGGTACCGAAACCGCTCATTAAAAGCTAGTCAGAGTGTCGTTATGGAAGGTTCTCGTGTCGCTTTGGGGGCGAAATGATTCGTCAGGTTGGCACGTTAGAAAGCTCTCCTCGATGTTTACGACGATGACGGCAATTAAAAATCGTCGGGTTTCTAACGATGGGATTTCAAAAGTGCCGTTTCCGTCATCGGAATGAATTCTGACGCCTGTGAGCATCAGCAAACAGGCCCATCAGTTACCTCTCCTAATTGCTCGATAAGGATCGTCCGGCCCTGCTCTCTGACAGGTCCCGATGGCAATTAGTGGAAATTTTCGGACGGCGTCTCTCAGGTGGTGCGAGTTTGCGAGTCGAAACGGCGATTCGATGGTGTCCGAAAGGTCCGAGAATTTAGGTACCTGGGACCTCCTCATTATTACAAAACGGTGCCTTTTTCACCTTTCGCAGTTCTCCAACACGAAAATCGCGTGATGGATCTCTAGTGGAGCTCCGAGCCGTCTCACGTCTCCGGTAATAAATATATCATGTGTTTACTACAAAAGCGAAAAATTCTTTTGTACGCTCTTTCGAAACGCTGAATAGAGCGTTAGATGCGGCTACCCTCCGCACTATCAAAGGATGCGGGACGACACAATGGCCTCCTCGTGGTTCGGGCTCGAGCAGTTCTCGTGGACCGTGAAAATGGATTATTATACTAATTCGTTTGGTTATTTTACAGATAATCGTGCACCGATTTCGCCCGAACGAAACAAACCCTTGACTCTCGACGACCTCTCCACTTTTCCCCGTGAAACGATCGAGGCTTCGTTGCGGAATTTCGGTGTACGACTTAATCCGGAGGGCCGGGTCGGCTTCTTCAGAGTCGCGAAGGCCCACCAGATTGACGGGCCAGATACATTTTAAGCGTGACAGGCGGCATGGTAGATTCGTCAAAACACGAAACTCCGCACTTGCTCTCGTCGGTACCGTCGATTCTCGGATGGTTATCGCGGTACCATTTTCGTTCCGAAACATTTCGTTCGACATCGAGCGTTAAATTATTCATGTCTGGTAACGTACACCGCTGGCCGTAATTTGGAGGTGGTGCGCACACACCTATGCGCCATCCTAGACGATTCGTGGATTAGGAACCGAACCGTGCCTTGTAAAAGGATACCGGCAACGTATACCTTATACGATTAAACGATTAGATAAATCGACTGAAAATTATTGATCGCGATAGAAACGACCAGACAAGGCACTAAAACTTGCGCTATTTAGGAGATACCGCTGGTGGAAACGAAATTTAGTGGCTCTCCAGTGCACCCACTTCACAGAAGTCTTATCGATCCCCATCTTCGAGACCTGCCAATCACTTATTCCTCTTTTCAGGGAACTTATTTTAATGTATTTTAGATTATTGAAGTCTGTGGGGAATCGGATGGAGTATGGGGTGAAATGCAGAGGGGTTGACGGAGGTGTGGATGTTTCCGATGATGGGAGTGTGTTTTAGGCCATAAAGCATTTCGTTCCGGACCGCCTCCGGTCCATATCTCGTCGGAACATAAAACCGACCGACACTTACTTGTTTAATATAATAAATAACGAAAAATATCTCAATTCCGTTAGTTTTTACACGTCTCGCCTTCAAAAGTCACGGCCGGGGGAGACGCGGAGTGGAAAGAAATCGTTAGCATTTCGGGTCTTTAGGAACGCCTCGTTCGGCATCATAAATGACACTCTCTGGATATAACGTAACCTACCTTATTATTATATTCGACTTTGGTACGGCTGTCCGAGCCGGTTTTCTTCTATCTTTCCTCCGACATCGCCGTAAATGCCTCTTTACTCTCCGGTTTTATTTAAGTGGGTGTCGGTGGCGTTCCCCGGGCACAAAGACCCCCCCGACAATCGCCGCCGATGATGGCATGGAGAGGGACTCTTCTGCGCGCCGGCCGCTCGCAATTAAATCAGCGCAAATTGAGACTTTCGACAAAAACCGCGTTCACGGGGTGGGGAAAAACAGAGAGCTCATTAAGTTTTTGCCCGCGGAGAATGAGGAACGCGGATTTCTCAGGATATGTGCCGCCTCGCAACGGATTCTTGCCGCTTTTATTGTTCGAAGTCACTCAGTCGATTTGAGATTAAAAAATTCTACTCGTATAGCAAACGGCCCGTTTCCTAGTCTCGTAAATTTCGTACCTAATTTGAAAAAATCGTTCTCCGTATAAGCGTTTGGAAATCGGGCCGCAGATAAAAATCAGAATCGCTGAAATTTGAGCGCCATAAAGATTGGAGACTACAATAGGCGAGCAAGCCACGAACCCGCAACTAAATTAATTTCTCCGATTTTGAGTGCTGAAGCTTATTCAGTCATAAACAGTTAATTAATTTATAATTTATGCCTTTGGGATTAAGATGTCTCTAAAAATACCTAAAGTTCAGTAACACTCGCAGATTTATCAGCATATCCTTGAACAAGACCGGATTTTCTATCACATGAGAACTGGTACCATAACATCCACGACAGAATTTGAAGAATTTGAAGAAAATGCGAAATCGTAATTTATCCGAATGAAATTTAGCTATCCAATTATGTTGAAAGAGATGATACAAGTGAATCGAAATTTCAATCCTTCGAAAAACGGTTCCTAATCACCCATAAGACACTTTTTCTAAAATTAATTGCGTCTTTCCTAAAAACTGAACCAATTTCGTTTAGTAATTACCCAGTGGTTTTACAGCGCCGTAATTGCGTTTGGATAATGAGAAGACGCGTGGAAAAAACCATCGCAAAAAATATCATAGCCAACAATGAAGCAATTTGGGACCGAAACCGGCGTCCTCAACGGACGATTACACAACCCATAGAGAGGAGCCATCGACAAAGGTAATAATACGAAACGTGGGCCGAAATAATACCGCAGGATAAAACCATCGAAAAAAAAAGTCACAATTCTCCCAAATCACGACTATGCGACGAGGCCCGTCCTGAATCGGCTGTGACAGGGCGAGATGTTTCCCATAATTAATACATCGAGTAAATTAGATGTGGCTCCCGTGATTTTGCCGAGAGATATAATAATAATGTAATTCAAGCGAGGCGAACGGGAGAGAGTGTGGCCACGACCGCCTAATGTCTTAATAACTTCATTTATGCATTCAAGGCCAACCCAATCTTCTACGCGGCCGGTGTACGGCCGTTTCTTCTTTTTTGATACAGCGGCGTTCCACGCCGCGGTCCCTGCGAGCCCCGCTCTGCCGCAACCGTAACCGTAGAAAAGCGTCTGCGACCTAGAACCTCTCCATATAACATGGACCTCGTCCTCCAGGAATTCGCATATTCCGGGGACTCTTCGGGTAATTACGATTTTGATGATGAAGTCATCTCGTGTGTGGATTCGGGTTCGCCCGGGCTCTTGGATGATGATGATGATGATGATGATGCGGTGCGGTGGAGGAGAGGTGGGTCCTCCTATGGAATTTGGATGCAAGTTCTTTCACTCCACTGCCCGCTGTGTGTACGGTCCGTCCTTTTCCCTCTCGCGGTTTAGAGGTCATCGGTGCCTTCGTTTCTCTCTTGGCAGCGCGCTTAGGAGTTTGGGCTTTGTCCGGCGAACGGCGACCATCCGGACCCCGGTCGCTTTTCGAACAATATTTCTATTTACTTTATCGCTCTCTCGTGAAGAAATGATACCTTATACGACTTTTAAATACGAATTACGTATGCGAAGAGGGACGGGAAACACGCCCTTTTTTCTCGTATTCGAACTAAATCTCGTTAGGTATTAGGCATGTTTGGGGTTTTGAGGGTTATTTTAACACCCGCTGATGTTTTTACACGTTTTATTAAATTTGCCCATTAATATTCATGAAATTCTGCCAATTAAAAATTACATGCGTTCTACATTGTAATTTAACCGCTGAACCGGTAAGAAAATTGTTCGGAAATGTCCAATTATTATTCTGGTATTTTGAACTCAATTTCGGTTAATTGTGAATTTTAAAACTGTAGTTTTATAAGTTTTTTGCTAATCGGTGGTGATTTTATTCATTCGACGAAACCGTAAATCATGACTCGCTATTGAACAAAGACGTTTACTTTACCTGGAAATGTTAATTGTCACTAGAAATATTATGCAAAATGTGTAATCAGATATCACAACTTAAAATTCTACTCTTGAATCTTCCTGCTTTATAATTCATTGATGTATAAAACATAAGCGTAAATAAACCAAGTGCGATGACAACATCAATTTGATATTCAATCAGGAGTTTATCAGTGTTAATAAACAAGCTGTTACAGAATTAGGGCCTCAATTGAACTGAAACCATCATTTTCGTGTTAACATTCCTTCCTCGGTAGGTATTCACAAAAACGCCAAGATTCAAATCGAATAAAGTTATCTCTTCTGAAAATTTTTATTGTGCTCTTTTCACGTTGTTAAACCGTTGAATCGAATCTGGTACGAGTTTAATTTTTTTAATAACCCGGCATAGTAGAGACGTTAATACAATTTCCGAGGTTTCCGTCATGCCGGTAGTCGAAATTAGTATCGGCCTAGTGAATGACAACAAGGGGATGAATAAATTTCCAACTTTGTATGGGGGAGCGGACGAATCGATTTCCAACGCACCTAAACAAACATCGGGGGAAGTGTCGTGTGTCAGCGAGCTCCGCATCTTCAAGAGTTACGAAAAAACGGGCAATTTAAAAAAATTCCCATTTTATTACAGGTAGGTAAATGTCCTGTGTCATCGGTCGGTGTAATAATAGTCGGACGGCTTCATAATTACATCAGCACTTTTCTTCGAGGAAATTCCTGTAATGCTTTTGTAAACATTTAAATTAAGATTCATGAAAAACTCATCGTCGAACCGCAGGATGCCTTTTTCTTCAACGCGACGACGAATATGATCTTCGTATACGGATACCCACAACCATTATATCCGAAATTCTGAATGGATCTATAAAAAAATTCTTTTATTACGTCATTCAGAGATACCGTGCTAAATATCTTTTCGGATTGAGATGTCTGAACGATTCTTCACGCTTCCTTTGTGTAGACAATTATCCAATCACAGAATTTCTCTCTATGTGAGAAAACAATTCTCCCAAGGTCGAGAAACTCTAGGTGAAGGAATTGATCCACCGATAAATCCGGAGGAAGATTTTAATTAAGTATATGGGCGAATATTTACGATCGGCCCTGAGGGGTCTCCGCGTTCGAAAACTCCACTCCCTCACGAATACCAACCGACGTGATATCGAATAGGAAAATCCGATTGCGCCTAAATTAACACATTAAAAATCCGAGATGGAGAGAGACGGAGGGATCGAAATAATAACAAGCGAGCAGGTTTCGGGAATTTCGTCATGATAGGTATTTTATATTTCAAACCAGATGTTTGGTGAGGACGCCTTGTTATTATTTCGGCCACAAAAAACGCTAATTTAGTAAAATTATAAGCGGTGCCCCGAGTGTTGGAAGAGCGGCCGTGGTGAGACCCGGGTCGCTCCGACCCCCATCTCCTTCTTCCTCGAGGACGCTCAGCTCTTTCCGTCTCTCGCACTCGCCGGCATTAATGAAGTTAGTAGAGGCATCTACGAGCACCAGCGGCGGCGGTACCCGGACCCGGCATCGAGCTCTTCCCCCGACTGGTTTTTCGTTTCGGTTTCGGCCGAATCCCGAAGAGCTTTCGGGAAAGCTGAAGACTGAAGATGCGGCGGTTTCGGGGGGTGCAATAAATCCTCGAGGCGTTATGTTTACAACTCCTCTGATTTTATGAGGGAGCGATTCGTTCTGTCATGGGATGGGTACCACCACTCTGCGGCGGTACCTGAGCTTTCGGTTGCGGTTTTATGGGGCCCGGATCGCGGCTCCGCCACTGAGGCCTAAATAAGAGAACATAGAATGCGAGTCCATTCCCTCGCAGTCGGCCGGGGCTAGGCCCCTCCCCGGGGCCCCTTCTCCCACACTCGTTAGTTGAGTTGTAAGGCCTGCCTGTCAACTGCTCGCCTGCCTCTACTCTAGTTAGTTGTCCGTAGTCTATAGCCAAGTTGTGTCGTACAGGGTGCCCGTTCGACGAATGCGGCATGTGTGCCTTACCGTTTCGCAGCGGCAAGAACTGAATCGGATCCACGTCCGGAACTTTGGGAGTTTGGTGATTTGCGGATTTCCGGCCTGAACTGTCGTGATGAACTGGCCGCAGACGCAATCGGTGCCGAATTTAGTGATGTGACGGTGCGCTATGCCTGAGAAAGAGGCGGATTTTCAAGCCGCTATGTCTGCTGGTTTGCCGCTTCAGTTCCCTTCGGCTTTTGCGGCTTTTCACGCGCCTCTGCCCGTGGACCAGCGCACCCACGAAGGGCGCTACGTCTGGGACCCCAGGATGCAACCGCCGGGAGCTCCGTTCCACCATCCGACGCCTCCGGGGTGAGTCTCGCCTGCGAGAAGTTTCTTCCGTCCGAAACAGTCCGAGAATTTCGGATCTGGGAGAATATAAATGTCGGTTCTGGACCGTTTTTCCAAAAACACGGCCCGTTGACCGAATTCTAATGAATAGGAACGGTCAGAATCCCCTTAAACGAAAGAAAGAGGCTTACCTTCAGATTTAACCGAGACAGGATAATGACCAAGCTTTCGACAAAGGAACAAATCAGTTCAGGTACCTCGGGATAACGTCCAAAAGGGAAAAATACAGCTTTCTCATTTCGTTGCTCCAGTTATGGACAAAAGGCGTCGAGCAATATTCGCTCTAGAACAAAGAACGTTCGAGCCAAAAAGCGATGAAAATTGTAAACGAAGTTGTAACTCACGATCTTTTATCTACCATGGCGATAGGTGCTGTAATCGTGATTATGCGTTGCCCATTGTCGCTTAATCAATGAGAAAATCTGAAAAGGCGCAAATTGGGGTTCATGTTCCAGAACACACGAGATATTCGGTTACCGAACCAAATACGCAGTCCGCATTTAACGCATACTTGCGTTTATGCAGATTTCACGCTCTTAGTTTCGCTTAATTATGCGGGATATAACAGGTTTAACTCGACTCGGCATGACAATAATTAAGAGGCGTTTACAATGATTCTTGATGGTAATTCCGCTGATGGATCTGTGACATTGTGCAAATACAGATGCGTCCCATTTGGCGTGGCCTTTTTCTCCCATAATAGAGCGAGTGAAGAGACTTGGCAGTCTTGCGATTTATTCCAGGTCTTAGAAACCGGAACATCCGAAATAACAAACATTTTAACGACGTCGTTAGGTAGCCTAGTCCTGAGCCCTGAATGGCCCTTCAACAATGGCCTTTTCTGCGAAACGGCGGCATGCAACGTTGACGCATCGCCCTCAAATCTTTAGGATTTCACCAAACTCATGATCCCCATTGTGCCGTTCTCCTGGCGGACAGGTCCCGAATTCGGCAAAAAAAAGTTGTAGGGGCAAAGTTTCTGATCCCTCCCGGCCGGACTTTGGCATGGTCAGTTCTTTAGAATTTCTTCCAGCGCCATTTCGAACGACACTTGTGCAATTCGTCGTTGGAATGCGTGTACCCGCACAGATGGAGGAATAAAAATCGTGCAGATGTGACAGCATCTCATTGTATTGAGTTATAAAAAGAATTCTCAGTCGACTGATCAAAAGGACGGACGGCTAAAAGCCGAACAATATCCAATGATTCGGCACTTTGAGTACCGCGGCGAGCATCAACCCGCGACGGAATCGAAAAGCCTTCCACCAATGCGCGAGTTATAATCGATGTTGCCGTCGAGCAAGTGTCGTGTGTAATCACGAGCATTGCAATTAATACACCTACGAGGGACCGTACGACCGATACACAATCGATCGTTGCTCCCCAGACAATGCGAACGCCTGCCTGCCCCCGTGGAGTTTCGTTACGTTTCAATTGAGACAATCACCCAAATGTCTTTTACGCATAGATAGGCACGGACGATAAGGGCATTGTGTCGGGTGATTGAAAAATTTCGAATTCGTACCGGCCCACGCAAACCTAACAACGACTACTGGTAATGTCACGAAATATCTCGGTTATGATCTTAATTTATGGTTCTGAAAGAGTTTGCACAATGGAATAAATTTCCTCTGCTTGATAGTTCCGGGTACAGCTGGCATTCTGTTGATTTCGATCGAAAAGAAGCTGCTCGACTAACTAATTACCTTTAAATCGACGAGATTCAATACATTGACCCTGCACTGATTATCACGACAAAAATTAGGTTCGATAGCACGATATCAATAGGTCACGTTCTCAGGATCATCGTATGCTTTTATCTAAACGCGAAATATTATTCTCGTATCAGGCCTCGCCGGGATAATCGTACGGCGTTTTGAGGAGATGTTTATTATGTCCAATTAGACACCATATGATTGTGAAATTACTCGATAGACTGGCTCCGCTTACACAGAACATGTTTGTATAGTGTTATGAACACAGAGATACATTTAATGTAATAAGTATTAAGCGATTATTATTATTATTACAGCAGAGTGAAAAAGCGCTATCATTATTTACAAACCGTCATTATACCCGGCTCTTCTTTCTAATCAAAGTGTGGTAGTAGAATTGCGGCAACGTGGGAACGACTTTTTCGAAGCTCTCCTTCGTGATTGATGAAAGTTTTTCCAAAGGAACCGACTGAATCATGTTTAGCAAAGAGTTTGCTATCGAGGAAGGTGAGGTTCTGGGTGAAGGGCACAAGACTCCGGGAAGTGTCGGCACGGAGGAGGGCCGAGCCCGAGCGATAATTCATTCCGGTACGGGCTGAAATTGGCGATGTGTAGCAACAATCTGTGAATAATTTATGTACCTACGTAACTGAAGCGGCATAAATCATTCCCGCGGCGATGGTGGATCCATGTTTCTATGCAAATTTTCAGAGGTCCCCTGGATGCGCCTCGCGCATTACGGACCTTCGAACGTGCTGTGAATTTTCATTATCCCCTGCGGCGGACGTAATTACTCGGCCCAGTTCGGACGGACGCCCTTTCGCTCGCCCGATAGACGACCGACGTGACGCAGAACGGAACGGCTCTTGTATATTCTTTACGATTTTTCGGCCAAACTGCGATTGATATATAGACATGTCCGGGAGAATGCGGCTGACAATACAAAGCCACGGACGGATCGTGACAAAAACCGGCCCAATCACGGGCGAGACGACGGGGAGGCGAAACGCCGATCACTGCGGTATTGACAGGACAATCCGCCTGATAAATGAACACTCAGTATGTCGAGTATGACTGGCAAACAGCATCGCCAGACACCGCTCCGCTACACCTGATGCATGAGCCCCTCGACAGAACCATACGCAGTATCGAAAAAGAAGCCATGAATTATCGCAAGCCAACAACCTTTCTCGACGGCTGCCGCTGAATGCCGATGGAAAATCGGTACGAGATGTGCCGAATTTTTCATTATGCGAACACGTGAGTCCGATCGGATCTCGCCGCTGTATAGGTGCGTGGCGGAAGGCTGATGAAATTGCAGATTAATTTCCGATCGAGCTACCTGTAAATTAAATTTCCAGATCGGATCGGGTTTTAAATGTAATCCGATTACACATTGTAAAACCGGCGACACGATACTGGATCGGAATACGAGACTGGCAATGGCAGTATCGACGCTATTGAGGGGATCATAAACGACCCTCCACTTCGGTGGTACCCAAAGTCAAAAGCCCAAAGCTTTGGTTCTTGTCATGACCTAGCCTTTCGGGATTCCACAAGTCGTCATCTGCTGTAAGTACGTGGCGTGCACGACAGGAAGAAAGAATATCAGGTTTTCCATGATTGATTTACGATCCCGATCCGATTTGAGCAGCACAATTCGAATATTGATTCAGCGACTTGTGCGTGTCCGGAGATTAATTAAAATTGAGACACCATAATCGGTTTAACGTTGGATCCTCGTGTGTCGCATCAACAAACAATAGGAGACAAACCAACCCACAACTCACAGCAGAGGACAACCTCATGATGGGTCGAAAGGTCGGGGATCGCGTATATGCCGATAACTGGGAAACGATCGATCTAATGATGAGTTTTTCGTATTCTGTGCACGTTTTGGAGCATTCCGACCAGCGGCTGGCAGACAATGTTCGTGGTCGGGTGTCGAGTTTTTGGTCCGAATAGCGGCGGTGTGTCGACCGTCTCGGGCTGTCCGCGCCGACATATCCCAGACTTGTCGGATCGGTAAAAACGGGAACAGCCGTACCGGCCTCTCGTACACGTTTCGCAAAGGCCGAGTCGTATATTACGCGGGATTGACGCTCGGCTGTTCGCTCGGGCGATTATTTTTGAGAACTACATTCCCGTTGGTATGTCTTTATGCTGCCAGTGCGCATAACGACGATTTATATGTATCACCAGATGAAGAGACCGCGAAAAAAAGCAGCGGAGCCGGCTTTTTTCGCGTTCTCGTTTGTTGTGTCGGTCGGTTCTGCTTATTAGGTAATCGTTCGAAAAACGCTCTATCTATTATGCGACAAGAAGAAGCCATGAGGTAGATTTCTGGTGCAAAGTCGATTTTCCGGCCTGGGTGTAGGTGATGACGAGAAGATGCGCCATCCTCGTCAATTAGGCCAGAACAACGCTCGGTGCTGAATGTGTGGTCTTATTGATATTCACGAGACGTGCGAAAAATCGGAAGGAAGCTTGTTCGATTACAATGCGTCGTTTGTTCTCGAGATTGCACGAATCGTTCTGGACGCCTCGAATGCCGTCTTATCGTCACTCCCAGTGGAGGAGGTCGAAATGATAATTCGTATCGTCAAGTGGAGGTCGTGTTTTCGGATTTGGGTTGATTCGGCCCTAATGAGGTTCCCATGTCGATCCTCTCAACCTCCCATAATTTCAACGGTCCGCTGGTCGGTGTGTCGTCGTCGGAGAGAGTATGTGCGCTCTCCTCGGAGCCCAGGAATGCGGCTCTATTATGGAATCAAGTTCTACAAACACACGCATTAACACTAAGAGCGTCCGGTGACCAATTTACATCTCAATATCAACTCTAAATGTTTACTCTGTTTTATGACCGATCAGGTGTTGTCGAAATTTTGTATCCTTCCAACGGTCGCTGCGACGACGGTCCACCAACCCGACCGTCGTCGTCGACAAGAATTTTTATGATTGGTACCAGAAATCGCCTGACGGTTTTATTATTCCTCCGTAAATTACGCAAGTTCGGAATGTCTCTGTTTTGCCGAGGACGCGTAATTGGCTCGGGCAATTATAACATCCCGGCGCTTTTTGCTTTTGAGCAAACTGCATTGAAATGTTGTCATTAGAGGGGCAGTTTTCGTGGAGACTCCTCTAATCCGGGTCGATAACCAAAACCGTATGCTAACTGGTCCGGTTCGGTTCGGGTTCGTCGCTTTTTGCCATCGCCGGAGGACCGACGACGGTCTCCTCGAGGGAGAAGAGCGACGACGACAGCAGCGACCGCAAAGAACAATTCCAATTGCCGACGTTCCCGGGAACTGACACATCAATTAAGACGGATCCCGTCGGAAAAAATCAAAACATCGACTATAAACATTCGAACGGTTCTTGCGGAGTATTTTTTTTGCGCCGAGAGCGGCAGTCATTTTGGTCACAGACGCTGCCATAAAATTTTACGAGCGGAGCAGTACAACTCCACTCGAGACGATAAAACTCCACCGGGAGACAAGACACCGGCGCGCCTCGACCGACCCCCGAAATCCGGGGATCCGATCCGAGAAAGGCGTGAGGTCATTGGCTGGGGCGCCACCCTCCCGATGGTAATCGAGCGAGGGCGCACTTTCCGTGCCAAAATGGCGCATCCGAGGTGTCGCATCAATCACCTCGCGGACGTATGTCCGTTTTAGATTAGGTTTTTAATGAGATTTCATTAAAATCGGCGGGGCCATCCATCTTGTTTATCAATTTCTTGGTCTCGACTCGACTTATATGCATCACTCGGGCGACGTAATTGCTTTCCTCGGCCGAGTCGGATTCTCTTTCTCTCCTCTCCATCGTCCGTCGACCGACGGCGAATTTATTATTATGATTCTTTTTCATTCCATGCGACATCGATGAATTAATTAATTAATTTAAATACAAACAGCGCGCTCTCTCCGATGGCTAACTGGTAAAACCACTCCTGAAATATAATATACGACCGGTGTAAATAAATCATCCGTTAAAGTATCGTAGGGATTATGTTACCGGCGCAGAAAGTCGGGGATTAGAATCCATCAATGAGGCGACTTTTAAGAACTTTTATGAAACGTGGAAGGGGTGCTTTTACAACCGACCGAGAGTCCGACAGCGGCGGGGTCTAAAATGCCCGAAACGGGTTCCATTAGCACCCATTAAGACGAGGACGGGTCGGCGATGAGGCGATGGCGCAACCGAAACGATTTTCACACAGGCTCGGAAAGTTCAGAAATTGGCACCGGCGTATTAACGAAAACAAACATTTAACACCTCCCGAAAACAAACAGTACTAAGCACCTAATCTCGAGTGGTGTACATGCGTATCTGTCAAAAGCAAATTTAAATACACCGCAAATATAAATATTGAATCAAGCGCGGCAGTGTAAAGTTTACATTACATCGCCGGGTCACGTTGGAGGTGCACACACGCTTATTTATTTTGTGCAAGCCGGTAGCCGATGCGAGGATGCGCCTCGGTATCCGCAAATGGAGTCGCGACGCACCGAGAGGAGGATAAGTGGACTATTTATGGGCCTTATTAAGTGATGGATGGAGGCGTCAGTTCCTCCGGTCGAGGGTTATCGCCCTGGATCTTTTCGAGACTTTGTCTCTCAATTCCAACACTCGCCGCTTTGTTACAGACGACGATTGAGGACCCCGATGTGTTCCGTGCACACACATCGGATCGCGTTTTATTACCCGCAAGAGGTGGCGTTATAAATAGTTCGATATCGGGAGAGGAAACGGCCGTCATCCCATTAAATTTATAATCGTCGAACCGAAAGCTCCTTGTGTTCGAAATTTCATTGTCGTTTTTTCCATCCACTCGACATTCCTGCCTCGAATCGGGCAAGGGCGAAGCCTCTCCGTGTTTCGTATATAGGAATTGTGTTGAGGAATCCTGAAATATGTGCTGCTTTTCGTGTCCCGCTGCTTTTCCCTCGAAAAGGCCGCACGAAACAAGTCATCCGTTCCGAATTGTGACGTGCTAAACCCGAAAGCTCGTCGCGGGAACTCGACACTCTGGGAACTTTCAAATCCGTCCGTTTCTCGGAACGCTTTCGCACTTCAACCCCGAAACAGTCAGGAATTAATTTTATCGACATTCGTGTTGTCCGTAAAATTTTATCCGGAACGCGCCTCAGAATTCCTATGCCGGTTTATTGCCATTATTCAGTTATAAAACGTTTCAATTTCGAATGTCAGAAACTAAAACCTGCGGTCGAGAATTTGTAAACATAAGGACTCATCGGGACGTGGCGTCGATAAATGCGTATTTCACGTCCATAAACCCCGGAACATGTGGCGGTTTACTGTCGGCGTGACATATTTACGTGTTAATTTAGTAAAACACGGGTTACCCCTTCGGGAGACATGCGGGAGTAATTAACGTCTGCCGAGTTCTTATAGGCAGGAAACCCGGCATTATTCTGAGATATACCGAGAGTTCAGAAGAATCGGAAGGATCGTTCCAATCACTCTTTTCTCTTGGGGTGGACGGGATGCGGTTGACAGAGACATTATAAAAACGGCGCGAGCAAAGTACCACGATATGGCGGTGCAACCGGCAATTACGGCGCGCTTTCGAAACTCGAATGGGCCTAATCATGTCCATCGGGATGCCCGAGGCGGCAGATGAAGGTAAAACTTGATCGTTATCAACGGACGCAAATACTTCTGGTTAGTGTACGGTGCGCCATGGGGCGATCAATCAGAACCGGCCATAATGGCTTTCGATGTATTCTCGTCGAGTGTGAGGACGTTTCCGGTAAACTCGAGAATTATCGGCTTTTCGAGACAGAAGGGACGGCGCGACTTGGCATTTCTTATACCTAACAGACATCCGGAATGGTTACAAGATCTCTCACAATAAACAACTTTGTCTTATTTATTTACTTCTTCAACAAACTTGGCAATTTTTTTTTATTGAGTTTAAATATTTATCGTACAGATTATCACTTGATACCTGTTTAATACACTTACGAAATCCGGAAAAATTATTATTTCGGTTCAAAGTCCGGTCTAATTAAAAACTGACCGATGGTTATTCATCATAGGTCTTCTATAAATAAATTCAAAGTTCCGTGGGCGTCGGGTGTATGGCGGAGAGGCGCTTTCACCGCATCACATCCAATATAATATTTATGATTATGGATTACGAATAAGAGTCGAACGTGATCGTAATAATTCACGAATTTACGATTATTATCTATTCGGCCTGGAGTGGTTCCAGAGAGATCCGTCACGAAAATAAACGACAGACACATACGGGTGAAATTCGAATTTTCGAATTGGAAATAATTCACGAAAACCCGAAAGTCATTTAACGGGTGCCTGAGGGGCGCAATTTCGTCCGGATTCCGTCGCTCGGTGCCAAAGCGTTTTCGTGTTTAATTGTGTAATTACGCGGTCTCGTGAACGAACGAGATAATTACACGGCGCGACCAGTTTCTATTTATTAAAATCAAACGATGCACGACCGGTATTACATGTTGGTGCGCGTATGATGTTTATGTTTATAATATGAAGAGGTGGATGCGTGATGGCCAGGCCAGATATAGGTAGGTAGGCATACATCTACATACGAGATAACTTTTCATATCGAGTTTCAAAATTTTATCGGCGCATCTGCCCGATCCTCCACCGGCTCTCGCCCATAAATTAACCAATGCCGGGCATAAATATACAGGCGTGCCTACATAATACGGCCGCGGCTGAAATGACGGATAAAAACCGTGTCTTAATAATAATAATCGGTCGCGGGTTCCTTTCGCAATCTACCGTTTCGGACTGAGAATCGACACGATAATTAACACATTCGCATTTAATTACCAAACTTTTCAGATTTTTGTCTTTATGAACCAAACCAATCTAACCATCTAATAAATCGTCGATATTGCCCAATAATTGTTACTCATCGGATTGGACGGTTGTCGATGATGGCAACGTTCGGTTCGTTATTTTAATAAGTCGTCGAGTGAAAGTTTCCGGTCCACTGTGATTTATAGAGGAGACGGTCCACAACGACACGTCAATTAGTCCCAGTGGTGCTATCAGTCCACTGGACGCTCTCGCATGAGTGTAATCGCTTACGGATATTCCGAAATTAATTAATAATTGATAACCGGTGTCTGCATCATCTAGCATCATCAGTAATACGGTTAAATCGGATAGGTGATGCAGTTTTATGTAGGCTGGTAGGTATAGGATATGGGCCCGGCCTTTGCGTTTCAATGTCGTCTCGTTGCGACACTTTCAAAGGCACATATCGGCAATCGGGAACATAACTCATTCGCATTTTTATATTCGCGCCGGTTCGACGGCGATAAAAGACACCACACCTAAAGGTTTTTCAGAACCGGATCGATTCCTGCAGGCGAACGGTCTCTTTATAGGGAGGCGATTCGGCTTATCGTATCGGGGACTCCTCCCGAGAAGGCGGCAGGATAATCCGCGGAAATTTATGGCGCTCACCGTGAAAGTGAGAGAATTCCGTATATACGCGAGCGCTTCTCCCATATGCAGAAACGAGATATTATTAGAATTAATAACTTCACGTGCAAACCCCGGACGCGCCCATAAGAGCAAACACTGCGGTGGCTTTTCTTAATTGATGACCGACGTCGCGTATATTAATCGATTAATTATAGCGATCGAGTTTACGCATTACTTTATTACGCCGTATTGATTTTGTAGGAATATATTTCTCGAGGATTGATGATTCCGTGTTCATTATTTCCACGTTATGATTAGAGGTCGAGAGAGGCCTCGTCGATTCCTTTGTTGCGGTTCGCACATTAAACGAAATTTATCGTTGCATTAGCGCATCGCATGAAATTAGACTTTCATTAGGGCGCGCTCTGCGGTGTAATAATAATAACGAGCCGGCATTAGAGTCCGCTACCTACCTACCGAAGAGAAGAGGTATTTCCTTACGCGGGAACGACAATTATCACATTACTCGATGGCATTGCGTGTCCCCATTACCATAATCCCATGTCATTATCGCTGTCCCCCAGTTAGTGCGCCCCATCATCCATGACTTATTAATCGGATTTAACGACGGGCGAATTTTATATCCGGCCCGATATGGCCGGAGCAGTTAAATCCGAATATGAGTTATGCCGAATCGGTTTTAGGTGTCACCGGTCACCGCGGGTGAGTTACGGGCAGCCTTGGGTCGTGTTCTGGTGCTATGGTAGACACGATTCGAAAAATGCGCACGTAGTCCTTCGCCGTACCCCCCTGCTCGATCCTGCGGGCACAAAAATGGCACCTAAAGCAATTTATCGACGATATTAAAAGGTTGAAACAATGTTGAAGCCGACGTTGTTTATAGCGCCAATAAAACGTTCGACTTCTGTACTTAGTTGAGGCTTAATTAGAACCGGGCGTAATAAAATTTAATATTTTTCCATCGACTATTATATTATATGAGCGAAAAAAATCACGCGGGAGCGCGAGATCTTAATCCGGCCTCGGAATCTGGCGATAATCACGAAAAGCGGTTCGTTAGCGGAGCGAAAGGATCGTAAATCAGTTTTTTACTTGTGCTTTTGCTGTCGAGCTATGGCCCCAGGAAGATGATACGAGAATCTAGATAGTTTAGTTTGAGGGTTGCTTTCATAACAATTTTGAAAAAGATATTTTTCAGGATTCTTGTAGTTTTTGAATGATTAGCCAGATATTTACCAAATTTGATTCGCGGCTGGGTCGTTTTTCCCGGCCGCCCTGTATAGTCGATCATCGGGATCAGTTTCTTTGATCCGGTCGATTCCGGGAGTCCGGGCAATAAACGCGGATGCCATCACAGCGGCGCAGAGAGAAAGTCTGCGGATCGGCATGAAAATTCAGCAGTCTCTGGTCGAAAAAAGCGGTTTTTCAGTTTCGTGAGTTACCGGTGCCCGGTTTCTGCGAAACCGTATTGCGAAACGTCGCGGTCCCGGGCGTTTTTGCCGCCGCTCGGCGGCAGATTGTCGCCCCCCCGGTCGCCGCGCGATATCCGAGCGAGTTTTCGCGATGCATGGAGATCGTGCCGCATGTGCGAATTTTAATTCTTTACGGGGGCCCCGGCTTTGTTTATGTTGTGTTGGTCCGGCATTGTGCTGCCCGCGAACCGGTCTCGCCTCTGCGAACACACCGCGACTCACAACAAAGACCGCCCGATTTTTCCAACCCCACGGACTCTCGCAACAATGTCGCGCACAGGTTTTATAGGTCTAGGTGCACGATACGACCCGTTTCGCCCGATTAATTCCGACCAAATTGTCTGTGAGCCACGCTCGAGGGACTCTCCTAATGATTTCGTTAAAAAACGTGCATGCACGGGCTCTTACTCGGGCAAAAGTCGGCGTGTGGAATGTCCTTACGTAATTAATAATAACTTACTGTCATTTCTCAAGACGGCAGACGGCTCCTTAAATCTAGCGTGATAATCTCACAGACGCATGCATGTGCTTTCTGTTGAGATGACAGGGCCATCTGTTAGCGCAGCCAAAGACTCGCATGTTTATCCTTTTTGTTGATCACCTTTTAGCCGGACAGAGCTACTGTTTCTTCCTGAATGCGCTCTTTATTCCTTATTATTATTATTATTATGACTCCGACGTGTTTGTTTTCGATGCCATCAGGCCTTCCTGGGTCGTAAAAGTCGAGAACCCGGCGCTATTTCGAGAGACCCATTCATGCCGGGATCGGGTTCGTCGCCTATCGGCTGTCGGGGTCTCCACGATGAAAATTCCTGAAAACGCCTCATTTTCGGCAAGACTCCTTTTGGGTAACCAAGGCACATAATGCTTTGGAAATTGCCACATTTTTGTACTGCTCTCAATCACCGGAGGGCTAAAAATTAACGCAGGTCCGGACGTGCTCTCTCCAAGATTGGCGAAACCGGACAATTTGTACTCGGGCAGCGCGCAGCCAATTACGGGCCCAGACTCGACGCTGCCGGCCCGAGCCGGCTTTTTCCCCGGCTCGATATTCGGACATAACAACCGGAGAATGTCGTAACAATGGGTCTATTATCTACCTGATGGCATTCGGCTTTAATTACGTCCCAGCGGCGGCCCGTCGTTATAAAATCGTCCACGGATTTCCCTAAAGCGAAAATAGGTTTTCATGGGCTGTCGCGTGTAATGGCGGATAGGTGTGGTCGCGGGCAAAGTTCGAAGGGCCGATGGGCGGCGGAGGCGGCGGCCTCATCATCACGATAGCGCCGTGAGTTATAGAGGATGGATTTCAGGGCCATAAATCGTGCATCACATCCCCGGCTCGCCAGATACCATCTGACCTCCACCAGATACAAACAGAACACGCCCACGAGATTCTAGACAACTAAATCAGTTACCTTCGGATTATAAGTCGCGATCGGTTTTGTGTCGTTGCCGTTGTGCCTCTCCGCCTGAAATAAATGAGATGCGCCGACACGAACAAGAGCCCTAAAATCCCGGGCCCTGCGCACACATGACCGTATAATAAAATAACACAAAAGCTCTCACCCGTATACGAACAGAGAGATTCTGCGTGTCATCGGAATAAGATATCACGGGCATAATCGAAACCTATGTCGTGAATTATTTATCGGGTTATTAAAACTGCGTCTCCATCGGAGCGCATAAAATTCCCATACCCTGGTCCTTTCAGAAGGGTCTGAAATCTTGCATTTATCGGTCGCTCCGTCACCCCTCAGGTGTTTTGGGAACTGTCAGGGGTCTTGTTCGGTCCTCGAACAGGTGAATCGACCACTGGCATTAAAAAATGATGGTTAGGTTAGGAGAAAATTTGTCTAAATTTGAGCTCGAGTACGGTTCGCAGTGTAAAAGTGCGCATTCGATTCCGATGGTTGCGTTATGAGAGAGCCGACCCGGTCGTAAATCTGACGAACCGTCCTGTTTTTACCGTGACGGTGTAATTAAGTATCGACCGCGTAATTGGCTTTGTCTTGGTTTTAACGTCCTAACAAACGGCAGTCCGAAACGATGATGATGATGGGCCGTGCCGATTTACGAGACCTCTAATTGTCGAAATAAATATGACTTCATTTGATTCCGAAACGAGTCCGAATTGGTCTCGATGGCGGCGATTTCTGGGATCCTATACGATGAATTATTTATCCCTTTCCTCGACCAGGTATAATAAGTGCGTACAGAGCCCGATCGGGTTTATTTAAACATTAGATGGATTCCTGATCGTCTTTTCCGAGGTTGGCTCGTGAGAGAGCCGCTCGCGGTAATGAAATAATCCGGGATTATGGCGGTCGTCGCACAAAAACGGCTCAGATGCGGCCGAGATGCAAGCTCGTCATCTCGAGAGCATGTTACACATCCAGATACAGCTTGTAAACATGCTGGTCGATAAACGGCGTATAAATTTCCATTTTCATCGAGTCTCGAGTCCACGCTTCGGTTTTTTCCCCGGGACCGGTAATGAGCGATTACGATGCGACATTTATTAATTTTTTCCGACCGGTGCACCGATGGTCGTCGCCGTCGCCGCAGTGGGGTCTTTACGTCTCAAGCCAATAACTTTCGTAGAATGCGCTTTGAGAAAAAACGGCCGTGCGCACAGAAACGAACCGCGCTCATTCCTGACAGGGTTGAACAATATTATTCCGCTTCCCCACGAAATTCTCTGACGAGCTTTTTTCGGCGATCTTCTTACGTTCGTTAGAGAGGAGATTGATTAATTCGCTTCTCCGGCCGACGTTCGGTCATTTCATCTAGCCGTTTGATGATGCAGGCCGGACCGAACTCGGTATCTATCGGGGGCGATCAAAAAGCGCCGCTCCGAAACCCGTTCCGTATCTCGAGAGACCTCTCCGCGTTTCCCCCAAAAATGACCGAGATCATTCACGGGCCTAATTGGGGCGCGAGTATGTGCGGGCAATTAGCGGGCAAGATCGACGTCCCGTCGTACTCGGTTAGGTCGCACGAGGTCGATGAAGACTCGCGGTACGCACGGTGATGTGTACTAATTGAAGCGAGCGGCGCGAGCAAAAAGCGGATCAAAAGGTGGGGTGTCTACATGTGTTCTCGAGCATCGGCCTCTTCTCGGCGGTTTTTCGAGCCGAGGCGGCGGCGGCTTTGAGAGCGCCGGGATCGACGGACGACCGGCAAGGGCAAGGACAGTTTATTTCACCAGAGCGAGCAGGTGGGCCGGTGAAGAAGGGCCGATTATCGGGGCCAAACATGCGATTGTCGTTTGCGGCTCGCGGATTATTACCCTTGTAACTCGTTCTCGCGGTCGCTGGTTCTGTCGATACGCATCGGGGCAGAGCGACTCGAGCGATCCGATCGTCAGATAATGAGTGTTTTGATTCAGTGCCGGCGTATTCATCCCGACGAATAAATAACTGGATGTCTCAATTGCGCGCGGATAATGGCTCTCTTTGTTGCCTCAGCGGCAAAAGAGGCGCTTTCAACATCGGAAAACAACGCAACATCTCGCCTCTTCTTGGATCCACCAGGGGCCTATCGAATCCCTTAAAACTTTCACAAATTTTCTCTTGGAGGTAAATAGTGTTGGACGAATTTGGGAAATTGTCTGTTTACTCACCTCTCTCATAGCTGCCATCTTCAGGAGGATCATTCATCACTCTCTTTGATAATAAGTAAGGGACGAGGAATATAAATAATAAACATCGAAAATTCAACGCCTTTTGTTGTTGTCCATCACCACATAATGGAAGGTTGTCATAGCAAAGCAAGATCCCAGTCACTGATTCATCGAAACGTGATGTTTCATTATTCCGAGCCCAAATGAAATGACAAAGGCCGTTTTGAGAAGAGCCCGTCCTGTATCAACGATCATCACCACCATCATAGTCCTCACCATTATTATTCCCCAATAAATCCGTAATCTTTACGAGACTCGTCCGGCTTTACGACCGACCGAAACCATCGCCGTGATAAAACTCTCTCCTCACAATAATGATAATTAAAATCTCGATTCGAGATAAGAGGGACGAAATTTGAGGAAGAATTAAAAAAGTTCCCATCTCGAATCTCGATACCAGAGAGGAGAGGTTTCTCCGTTCCAGCGGCTCGATCCCCGAAGTCTTCCGAAGCCGTCCCCTCCAATCAAGGCGTCTATAATGTAATTGAGATATGAAGATCGAACGAGCCGTTGTGGTATCGCGGAGGTTGTGGTTACATGGGCGGTCTCCGGCCACGATCCCGAAACCCGTAATTGCGGCAATTTTCTTTTCTCATACTTCATTTCGCTCGACTTGCTCGTTTTGTACGCGCAGATCGAGTGACGCCTCTCTCGGCGCATTCGCGGGCCCCACGGCGACGACCAAAAGACCTCGGGCCCTTCGACATTATCGACACGTTTCCCGGCCAACACCGGGAGCTTCTAACTCGATCGGGGCTTCGTTAATGGGCCAGCGCACGACGTGAACCGCAATTTGCATGTTAACTACGCGAGAACGCTCGTACCCGAGGCCCGAACCCGCTCGCATTTGCGACCGCACTGTGATAAACGCGATTTACGACACTCTTTGCGCCAGTGTGACGGAATCGTCGAATTTCGACATCATCTCAACAGGAAAAAGGAATATCGTTGGGCCGTGCAGATGCCTATCTTATCACTTATTCATATCGTGTGATCTTTTGTCTTTCGCTCGCCGTTGGCAATGACAATCGTCTTGGTACTTGGCAGGGAGGCCGCGTAGGGGAAGTCACGTGGACCGTCGAGGTTCCCGGAATTGAGACGTCTTTTTCTGCTTTCGGAGGGTTTTTAATGACGGCCTTCTCGGTGGGTCATTAGTTCGTTTCCTACGTTCGCAATTTTCGCAGCGGTGTGTGATTAAGACGTTATTAGAGTCACAACTCAATCACGACTCGTACTACCATCATGGATGGTTTGATTGGCCGTGACGAAATTCGTCTTTTAATTAGTCCTTTTGATGATCACGCGGAGATGCTTTAATTGTGTGGAATCCTCCGATTGGGCACCTGCTTGACGATAATAACATTACCGAGGGTATAATAAATCATCGAACCGGAGAGTGTACGAATGCGGAACTTTCGCCAAATATCCATTACTTACGCTGCTCGGGACGGATCTGATAAGTTTATTAACATGACCATCACCGTCGTCATCAACAGGAAAGGGATTTCTGATCTGATGATGGCTGCTTGATGGGTTGATGAACACGTGTTTTTCGGAGGAGTGCATTAGTCAGTGCCGGCTGCGAATGTATGTAAATAAGCTACTGGCTTTAGTCGAGACCTCTCGTCTCTTCATAACACTATTAATTAAGCAATTAAGGAGGAATTTCGTGATGATGAACAATAGATAGAATCATTCCGTTGCAGAAACAATATCATTGACCGAATTCGTTCGTTATTGTATTTTTCGGTAATGCTTTTGGTTTGGTCGGTCCGAAAGCGTCAAATTAGCGCGGCGAGCCGGCGGGCACGCAAACAGATTAAGTTTTGATCTGATTTTAATGCAGGGTTTCCTTCGCCACCTGTTATCCAAACAACTTTGGGACTAGTCCGCGGTGAGATTGACTAAAACGACGAAAAAGGCGAAGCGGAATTTGCGGCCACCGAAGCGATGCAAATTTTCAACAAAGGACTACTCTCTCTCACATGTATGGGATTTACGCGCGTCGATGCCATACAGCCTTCGAGTCGAACGAAAGTCGAGACCGCCACCATATTATATACTCTGCATAACTTTACAGATTTAGACGGAGGATGAAGGCGAGAAAAAGTTCCAAATAGAAAATGAGCTGACTTCAGGTTTCAGAATAGCCCATAGCTGTTGCTTTATTTTCGGATCATTTACGATGTTTCAGATTGAAAAATGGTGCACTTTTAGTGGACGTCCTGAAAGAGCCCAACTTTTCGTCTCTAGTTTAAGAGACATTGCCATATTTCAAAAATAAAGCACAACTTTGACTACAGCCATATTTTTCATTTGAAGCACTTGATTTCGCAATATCCCTGAAAATCATCATTTTCTATTTTTTTATAACAGAACCCCTCCAACCCAACTTCAGAGACCCTTTTTGTTTATTTTGACGCCAGATAATCATTTATCCGGTAGCATCCTAAAAACCTGTTCATGAAGGATTCCTTTAAGATTTCTGAGGATTTATCGAAAAAAAAAATGGGTCAGGTTTTTGCCCTCGTTGCACACAGATATTGTTGGGTCTTTCGTATTTATTCTATAAGTCTCTTCTTCATGATGGAGTCGGGACGGAGATCGATCGGTCACGGGAACGAAAAAGCTCGCCGGCACCTCGAATGGGAAAAAGTCCGTCGAATCCGCTGGGAAAAGCACTCGGCGAGAGAGAAAGAGCGATTGGTCGTTTTTGCGTCTGGGTCGCTGTTTGGGTTTGCGGCCGGGTTCAGGGCCGGGTCGGGCGTATCGCCTTCGCACAGGGCCGGCGGAGGAATAGAGCCATTTGTGCTCGTGCGGCGCGCTAATAACGTGCCGGTCCCGGAATCGTCATTAGTCCCGGAGTCGGGCGCACGTATGCTCCTCTCGGTCCGCGCGCGGCTCGGCCATCTTGGGCCGCCTCGAGCCGCGAGCGCGGTCCGCAATCCACGGCTCAATCATCCTCGCGGTCTCATTTCGTCGTGATTGTGTTTTATTATATCGTCGGCCCGGGAATAAGACGTTCCGAGCGGAGATTGGTCTAGCGGCATGGGTGGTCGGTCCTCTCCTCTCCCGGCCCGGCTCCTTCGCCGATGCCGAGGCCTCTCAGTTCGGCCCGAGAGTCGGGCCGCCCTGCATCACGCCGATCCGCCGCTCCCGATGACCGCGTCGATAGCGCCGTCGCGGCGCCCGCCCGCCGGGACGCGCGCCCCCGTCCTCCCCAACCGGTGCGGTGATTGTGTCACCAGTGGCGGCCAAGAAAAAATCGAGACCCCGACGCCCGAACAAGACACGAACCCGGCAGACTGACAGCCGTAAGTCGCTCGCCCCTTCCGTTATCGTAACCTATAATAGTGACGTACACGTGGTGACTACTACCCCGTAAACACTTATACTGGGTGTTCGTTTTTCGGCGACTTTTCGTCGAGAATTATAATTGAGTCGACGAAAACTGGGAAACGTGTTTCCTGCCTGTCGTATTTATACCTAGCTCTAATTAAAAGAATTAAAATGCGCCCACCTGTCTCTGGTGGCTTTTAACGCTTTCAAATAAAATTATCGCATTTTATGCCGATGTCGAGGAATTTTACCGTGCCGTGGTGGCGAGCCCGAGAGTGGACGACTCAGGTATACCGCAGGGGACACAAAAAAGGCCCCGGTTGACAGCGGACTGATAGGGCCGGTGAGTTACAACGGAACGGAATAAAAAGGGCCGTTCAGGGCCGAATACCGTTAATCCCACCAGACGACGTACTCACCACATTTCCATCAAGGACGAGTTAAGCCCAAGACGGAAAATACGGAAAACTTGTAGTATATCTGAGCAATCGCTGTAACTTCCTTATTAGTGGAGCTATCAAGTCGAGTGAGGCGGTAATCGCTTAGTTTGGAAAAGTTTGAAAAATCAGGAAAAGTGTCCAGATTTCGATTTAGAGTACATTTGGTGATTTTTCAGTTTTCGAAATTTTTCAAGAAATTTTGGTTAAAAATTTCAAAGTGCTGTAACTTCTTTATTAGTCGAGATATCGATGAAATATTTAAAAAGGCTTCCAATTGAGTCATCAGGAGTGGGAACATTCGTCTAATATTGGCGTATCATTGAAAAAAGTAGTCAAATTTTCATTTTTCGAGTGCTACCGGGCACGGGAGTACCACATTTTTCTAGTTTCCCGTTATGATCGCTGCAACAATAATAATCGCCACTGGGTTCAAGTCTCTTTTCCAGTTCAACTCTCCGATCTGGTCCAGTCTAGGATCCGAAGACTGGTTTGAAACAGTGATTTTTGTCCCCGCGGTCGAGCAACCAGATCAATTTTTCTCTTTTAGAGTCGAGCGCGCTCTCTCGCCGGTAATTAGATGCGTTTAATTGAGGCTTATGGCTTTCGATTATAGTGACAGCTCCGGGAAATTCCGCTCGCCGATGGATAACGCATATAAGCAAATGTGCGCACTGATCGCTCGTAATGAACCGGACCAAAGGTCGTTTTCCGATGTTTATATCGAGAGAGGCCTGGGTCAACAAACTTCTGATCGTCTAATCGCGTCCAATTGACGAATTATCCGGGGCTTTCGCGTTTCACTGATGATAATGGGAGAGAGCGCGCGCGCGACCGCGGAGGCCGCATCGTCATATCAAGATTAGAGGGAATAATTATAAATTTAAATAAAAGTATGCGAGCGAGATCGGATATCTGGGGGCAGGTTCTTCTAAGCCGCTCCATGATTAACGACTTTATTATACCCCGGCCGGGAGAAAACCGGATTTTGTAACTTCATCATCATTTAAGGCCCGCCACTCCGGCTATCGCGGTGCTTTATTTTTCCAGGGGTCGCCGGAACGCATCTCTTATACGTTATGCCGTTTATTCCTCGCGTCGAGGAGACGGAACGTCGCCGGATGGCGTGATGCGTGCTCACCTCTCTGGACTGTCACATAAAGTCATGATTTCTGAAGGACTCGTTCACTGGATGATGTGACGTTTGCATGACCGACCGACAACTGAAAGCTCTAAAAGCTTCCTGTAATACAGGGTGTTTATGTCGCTTATTTTAGTTGTCCTCCAAGGATAGACCAAAAGAGCTTCATTTTTTGAAATACCAACTTCGTCCATGCGATTTTCCTGGTTCACCGTGTACTCTGTTGCCAGTCTGATTACGCGGAGAGGTTGATGAATGGTCGAGGGAAAACCGGCCCGATGTGATGCCATCTTTCACACACCGCCATCCAGAAAGGTGCACTTAAAACCGCGGATTATTCATAGGTCCGCGGACACGTTGTAATTATTCCGGAGACGTACAGCTTGATCTCTGGCCGATCCCGATGGTCTTCTGGGAATCTCTCATTCTCGGATATCTCACCGCCGAATCCGGAGATCGAAAGGGGAAAAGCGTCTCGTCGAATCCTCCGGTTCCATCGGCCGCAATCTTTTATCGGCAGGTGGTACGCCTTCGCGCCCACTCCCCGGCCGCGGTTATTTACGTCTGTATCCCTCCGGACGCCCGTAATAATTGATTTGATAAATACGCTTAGCTCTATCTCGAGGGCGGCCATTAAGATGACTTACGGCCGCTGCGAGTCACTCGGCCCTCTTCGGATTGAGACGGTCGCTGTTTCGGTCGCCGTTCGGATGGCGATAAGGCCCATTAACACCTTCGGTCACGTGAGGCGCGGAATGTCTCGAGCCGCAGGGTGGTTAACTGGCGTTAATTGGCCCGAGAGGTAGCCGGGTTATCCGATATCGCCCTCCCGTCCTCTCCGCCTCCGCCTTCACCCAGAAGGACTCGGCTATCGCACGGTATTTTCGTGCATCAGGCGCAATAAGCAATAACTGGAAGAATGCCGTCAACATTCACAATTCGATACCTTATACAGGGTGCTCCAAGACGAACTGTACTTTGTGTACTTGCAGTGAAAATTTATCATTTCTCAAGTGTAATGGAATCGGGTACGAGGCGTAACGGCCACGGTCGGGTTAAGGGTCACACCGCTGATAACAATTCACACTTGTTAGTGGACGTTTCGGCGTTTATAGGCCGGCGCGCAAACCGTAGGTGTTCTGATTTCCTTGCGACCGTGTTTACGCTCATTTCCAACGCTTACCGGCCCGTATAAACCGCTTTATGGTCTCGCCGGGCGAGCTCGTAATACCGGCCGGACAAATCCCGGGCAATAATCGAGACCTTCACCTGCGCATTTGAATTTCGACGGGCGATAACGAGTCGACGACACTTCTCGGGAACCGTCTCGCGAGAGGGTGGTGGCGATTTGCGACCGGCGCAACCCAGCTCGTGCGTATAACTTCCCATTCATGAATATTTAATTCCGCCGATCGTCCGCCGAGATCGCACGACACCGCACGTTGCGGTCACCGGGTGCCAATTACTTGACCGCCTTATCGATTACGTGAATTGCGCACATCTTCGTATAAACTCGCCGGTTTTCGAAAGTGGCACCTCGCGGGATCGGCCCCGTCAGGAAATCGACAAATTACGGATTTTATAATGACATAAAGTTGTCACGGCGCCCTGTTCGGGGCCCACGCGGCCGTCTCTCGAGCCGAAACGGTACAATAACGAGTCCGCCGATTCGTGAACTAAATAAACCGGCCATGTTATTGTGAATTACGCACTCCATTGAACTGACGCGTCGCTCTCGCATTGTTTCACGCTCCCGCCGCCCGGCGAAACGACGTCCACGTGAATATCCGAAGTGTCCGATTGAGCGGTTATTGTCGTTCGATCCGCTCGCGGAACAAATCGTCGCATCATTGTTATTATTCGAGCGTTCCTTTCTTCGGCCGGGAACTGCACAAGACACCCACACGCGAGGTGCGAACCGATTCGGACGAGATCGCGTGTTTTATGCGAGCCAGAACGCAGCCATCCTGCTAAAGAACGGCCCGCGAACGCAGCATATTGCGACCATTTCACGACTGGGCGCATGTGCTGCGACACACCTGATAATGCAGTCGCAGTCTGGATTCGGTTTTTTTGCGAAAACTATCATACGAACGCGTTGGCACCAGAAAGGCGCCTCCATTTAAATAACTCTTTTTGTATTAAAGTAGTCAGTATTGAGCCTCATTCTTTTAGTATATGGTAGAAATCTCGGTAATGTGAAAAAAGGCCGAGAGGATGCGAGTGTAACTAAATTGAATTAATGTGAAGTCATCTCGGCGCTATCCGATTGCCGCCGGTGGCTTTGATGGATGGTCCGGACTCCGGGCCGCATCTTCTTTATCACAAGAAGTCCGGAGGCGTTGAGTCCGCACTTCGGCGCTAATTAAAAAGCGTCGTCATCATCATCAACGGCGCAAACTCGTCTCGTATGGGTGTCGGTGATTTGAATTAATCATCGCATACGATCGTGCACCGCGTCATACATATTCAAACTCACGCGGGCAGAACGCATTTGCATAGTACCAGCGGTCAATCTTCTGGGGCTCTTCTGAATCAGAGAGAAATTAAATTTGCTGATGCCGCCCGGAACACCCTGTATAGAGAGGAATAAAATTGATATTATGAGATTTTAATCGATTTAAACGCCGTTGAGAGGTCTTTCCTGCGCCGCAATTATCCTGATCGGCTCGCAACCTGTTCTTCATTATCGGGATGATTCAGCGCGGACGCAATCAGACATCACGGAGTAGTTGTTTGAAATGCATTTATTCAGTGGTAAATATTGAGAATTATGCATGAATGGGACTCCAAACAGTAAGCTACAATCTACTTTGTAGTATGGGTATACAAAAGCTCGCATCAGTAAATGATCTCGACTCGAGAGTGAGAATAAGTTAGAGCTGCACCTACTTATACTCCTCTTGTATGTTTTATAATAGTACTTTGATTCTCCGGAACGCTTCGGATTCGGATACACGTTTTATCGGATCTGAATTTATAGTCGCGGGACCGAATGATTTGTGTGTTTTTGCCGAAAGCGATTGGAAAATAATTGAGTTTTCTTAATTAAAAATTTTGTAATTTTTGTAACAAACAGAGCGTGAAGTGAAATTCTCATTTCCTCGACCGCATCGTCTTCTTGAGAGTTCCAAGCAGTACGGGTCGCTCATTTACGATAAAGTACGGCCCTGGTGGCGTATAAATAGGTCTTTGAAAAAGTGCTATTAGGTGTGTAAGAGTAGCGGCTTCCAACCAAAGACATTAAGAGTAAATCTCTCTCTCTTAATAATTGTGATTAATATGTGATTAATTTTCCCAATTTCTAGACGTTTTTCTTTATTTGCAGAGTCGGTGGAAGTCCTGGAAGCGGCCTCCAACTCCTGGGACGGGAGCTCCACCCCGCCTACCGCCTTCCTCCCCACATGGAGTACCTTTACTCTCTGCAGCATTCCACCGCAAGCTCTATCCATGGTAAGTTCGATTTCGGATTGGTAAAAAAATGGGCGTTTGAAATTTCCCCTGATTATTTCGTCACGTTTTCCCTCCCGCTGGTGTTTCCACATAGCGGCCATCCGTTACGATATTTTAATATCTAATAAAATCGGACAACATTCTCTGCCCAGCTTGATTCCGAACATGGCCGTGCCCGTAATAAAATCGGAGCTTTATCGACCCGCGTTACTTCATATCTGCCTCGCGCGCCATTAAAAATCGCGGCAATTTATTTATCGGCATAACCGTAAGCCGACGTTTAGTGCGTTGTTTTTCGCTTAAGTAACCGGCTCTAGTCACTTTTCCCGATGCGGATGCCGCGATCGGATCGAGGCTAAACGCACAGTAACCGAAAAAGTCCGCGTATAAAAGGAAAACCGTACGGTGCACGAGGTGATTGAGTTCTTTATCCGGCACTAACGTTCGGAATTCCCCGATTCAAACGTCATCTCGAGCGACACCGCTTTATTTATTTGAAAAGATTTAACGTCTCCTCGTTAAAACAGCAGGAAGAGGTAAAACCGTCGCTCGGATGCGGGGTCGCTTATTTCCGGACGCACCCGCATCTCGCATCGGATTACCCTTTGCCATATTCCATTGTGCATTTGCGCCCTCGTTGCGTCAAGAGTTTGCGTCCGCTCTAGGACGTGCCCGCGGCAGAGGGCTTAATGATTTATTTTCGCAGAGGAAATGTTTGTTTACGTTCGAAATATTCAAATCACTCGGGTTTATTTATACCGGGCCGGTTTGTTTATTTTCGCCGGCTCCCCCGTATAAATGCCCGTTGACACAAATGTTTGTTGCAAGTCTGGAAATTTCTCCATATTAACTGGCGCGACAGTGGCGTGCCGACTCTTTCTCCGGTAATGGCGAAAATCGTAATGTTTTGGGTTTCGCTACAGTTTACTTTACGGCCGATTCATGCGGATATTGTTGCCGGCGTGTTCGTGATTTCCCCGGTAAACACGCGGCAATTCCTATACTCTATGTGCTCGTATTATGGTACACGTTTCGATACAATGTCGTTGGCGTTCCGCTCGGTCTAAAACGTCTCGGTGATGTTTGAAACCGTACGAAAATAGATTATGGCCGTAATATATTTTACCTAACCAGATGCGTACAGCAGTCGGCGGTATGGTCTCAACCCCGCTATAAAAGCACGAAATCGATCACTTTTTCCAAAGGGAAAAGTCGCAGCGGAAGCGGTCACCAATAAAATCAGCTTTTGAAGTTTCTCTCTGAAATATTTGTGAAAAATTGAATTCGGCGGCACTCCAAAAGCATTCCGGCACCCTCGACACGATGACGAGCGGGGTGTTTTCGGGGTGTGTTGGACGATTTTCGGGACAACGAGGTCCCTATATCTCTTCCGTCTTCTTCATTAGAAGCAGATGTATGATGGTTCTATACAAGTGTTGGAATCTTTGATGATTTACTTAATGAACCGTTGCCCTCGCTATTTTCAGTTCATTATGTAGTGCAAGTAAGGAGAGCGCGTTGGTCCGTCGGGTTAATTTTAAACATGTGGATGTGTGCATTTGGGTACCGCATATTATGTACGTCACACATGTGTACGCACAATCGTCCAGACGAATCGCCGACGCAAAATGGACGATTACGCCACGCGGTGAGTAAAAAGAGGGCCGGAAACCGCGTTGACAGACCGGCCGTTTTTAAAAAGCCCTCGGGAATCGTTCACCTCAAAAATGTCATCCTCGTATAGAAACCCGTTGTTGTTGTGGGTATCGTTGTCGGGAGGTGTACTCGATTAATTATAGACGGCGGCCCGAGCTGAAATTAACATACTAATTTTTCTTTCGGGACGTCTCTCTCGCATTTTAATAATAATGCCGGTGCGGGATTCCGCTTTTTTTTATCCGCCCATAAGTATCTGTCCCCTCTCGCATTTCGTAAAGTCCGTAACGGTTCTGGATGAAATTAATACATCCGCTTTTGTGCGCGATGACGGCGTTTTTTCGTTTTTCCGAAAAGGTCACGGCTTATGGAACTGATCCATCGAGCGAGCCACGTCGACAGACCGAACGCATTAATTATCGCCACCCGAACGGGAGGATAATAATGATCTCGATGCGTACGCTAATTTGTCAAAAGCGCGGGACGAGGACACGTCTTTTATTTGCCCCGTTCCTCTTCAAGTGCGACTCAGTCAGTCCGTGGAAAAAGTGAGTCCGTGGTGGATATGTAAATTTAGAGCGCGTCTCTTTCTCTTGTCGTCGACGACGTCACATTTTTTGATTAATATCTACGATGCTCTTCCTCCACGAAATAAATGGGCCATTTATTTTATTTTTTGTGAGGATGCGGTGACGGCCGAAGGTGATTATTGCCCTTCTGGAGTCGTCTAAATTTACGCATTGGCTGGCGCCCGACTCCCCAACTCACTCCAGATTATTGAGTGGTCGGCGAGAGCGTTTTCGCTTTCTCTACTAAATGCGAAACCTGGGTGGACGCCAAAATCTCCCGAAATAAGACAGCTTTTGTATGTACAGGGTATCCCACGCAAATATACCCCTTTTCTATTACAAATGAAAATGCTTTGTGTTGTGGGGCACCCAATTTATACAAAAATCTAACTGGAAAAGAGTCTGATTTGCATTTTGGTCTACATACAATGAAGACATAAATCGTCGAAAGCGTAATTTGAATGGGTTGGTTTCGTCGGTCGGTTTAGGGGTGGGTGTACACTGTAGCAGACCTTAAATTCGTGAACAAATCCATGTCTTGAAACCCACGTGAAGAGATACATCTCATTCATTCATTCCCGTACAAAAACCATGATCAACGACAACATTTCGGTATTGTGATGTGATATATTAAGCATTGTTCTTTTCTTCGGTGCGCGCAGGTCTAGGATTGTCCCCGGAATACCTGACGGCCAGGGGCCTTTCGGAGCTGCATCCGGCTTCCACCCTGGCAAGCGGCGACTTCACCTTCAGCCTAGACGGTAACCACCATTAAAATTCAAACCATATACGACATATCCACAAAGGGGAGAATGAGGCGGAATTTTAACTGTTTGAATTTCGGCAGGATCTCGGTTGAACAGCCCCCGTCCGGGGAGCATCCGGCAGTCGCGGAAGAGGGCGCTGTCTTCGTCCCCGTACTCGGACTCGTTCGACATCAACTCGATGATCCGCTTCTCGCCGAATTCGCTCGCCTCGATCGTGAACGGGTCGCGGTCCTCGAGCGCGAGCGGCTCTTACGGCCACTTGTCGGCGGGGGCGATCAGCCCCGCATTCAACATGCACCCGGACATGCACCTGCAGCAGATCCAGGCGCACCTCATGAGGAGCGCCGGCTCGCTCCTACCTCTACCTCCGGCGGCGCCGCCCCACACCATGTACTCTCTGGGACACCACCCCCTGCACGTCCCCACACACAACCTATCAAAGACTGATGTATGTTTTTTTTTTTGAATCCGCGAAAATCAGCTAGTAATTCGGCGGGGCTTTTCTAGGTTTTAAGCGACAGGAAGAAGGCCGAAGGGGGCGCCTTGGCGCATTTAGACGGCGACTCGACCACCCGCAATAAAGTAAAGTTCGAGAAGAAGCCGATAAGTGGCGGTGCGAGTACTCAGTGCGCCTCCGCCGAAGGACAGGGCGATCCGACTGATCTCAAAGACGAGCCCGGCGACTTTATCGAAACGAATTGTCACTGGAAGGACTGCGCCACCGAATTCCAAACCCAAGACGAGCTCGTCAAAGTACGCCCCTTTCTCTGTTTATGAATTGTAAATGCTGACGTGTTTCGGTAATTTGCAGCACATCAATAATGACCACATCCACGCCAACAAGAAGTCGTTCGTGTGCAGATGGGACGGTTGTTCGAGGGCCGAGAAACCGTTCAAGGCGCAATACATGCTGGTGGTGCACATGAGGCGCCACACGGGCGAAAAACCTCATAAATGCACGGTAAGAACCGTTTATTACTGTCGCTTCTCTTCGGCGTCATCATCATTATCATCGAGTGCGGCTATTACCTGTGACGTTTTTTTTTCTTTGCAGTTCGAAGGTTGCGTAAAGGCCTACTCGAGACTGGAAAATCTGAAGACGCATTTACGATCTCACACGGGCGAAAAACCGTACACTTGTGAATATCCGGGGTGCTCGAAGGCTTTCAGTAACGCTTCGGATAGGGCCAAACACCAAAATAGGACGCACAGTAATGAGGTAAGGTTTCTTTAATCGTTTGGCGACTTTTCACAATCTCGAATTCTTTTGCTAACGTTAGGAAGGAATTTCGTGATTGTAAGTATAATCATTCAATATAAATACCTAGTAGAACTTATGAAACTTCAAGCCACTATTGGCGAATTTGGGAAAATTCAGACATTATTTGATTTCTTGTAGAAACCATACGTTTGCAAAGCGCCTGGATGTACAAAACGCTATACCGACCCGAGTTCGCTGCGAAAGCACGTTAAAACGGTCCACGGGGCGGACTTTTACGCCAAAAAGCGTCATAAAGGTGACCATGGGGGCTCCGAGGACGATCCGGGCGGACTGGATTCAAGTCCCCGCAGTGAAGACATGCAGAGCCATAAAACTGCCAGTCTCAGCAGTCCCAGTATCAAATCCGAGGTGAATACCGTTACCTTAATAATAACATAACAAACTACTAGCCTAGCCAATAAAGTGACCACTTAATATCGTTAATAACGTTACAGTCCGATGTTAATTCTCCGGGTCAACAGCAGCAGGGCAGTCCTCTGGGTGCGACCCAGCTGGCGGGCGGCTGCAACGACGACTACGCGGCCGACATCACCAACACCGTCCAAAGGGCCGGCCCCATGGACGACCCCGGTTGGCCGTACGACGCCGAGGACCTGGAAATCGACGACCTGCCCGTGGTCCTGCGCGCCATGGTGACGATAGGCTCCGAAAACAGCAGGGGCGGCGTGGCCGTCGGCGAGAGACCGTCGAGGGTGCGCCTGAAATCCCGCCCCCAGAAACCGATCTCCGCCCTCACCACCATCGCCTCGATCCAGCGCAAGAACATCGGCATCACCGACCTCAACAAGCGCATCAACGACCTGAAAGTCGAGGGACCTCCGCCGCCGAAAACGCAATTCGCCGAACTGCAACAGAGGCTGCAGCCGCCCGGCAACAACAACACCACCCAGGCCCAAATCAGGCGCGACAGCAACTCCACCGTCAGCTCCTATTACGGCAGCATGAGGAGCGCCGACATGAGCCGCAAGAGCAGCTCGGCCTCCCAAGTAAGACACTTTATTATCACTTTTAACTTATGGGGCTAAAACGCGTTTTTCGACAGGCGTCTAGTATGAGACCGGGGATTGCGCCTGGTTCCTTCTACGACCCGATTTCTGCGGGGAGTTCGAGGCGGTCCAGCCAACTGTCAACTGCCACCACCGGAGGGGTCTGTGTGCCACCCTCGCCGCCTTCGCACCTCCTGGCAGGGCAGCTGCAGCGGCTGCAGACTGTTCCTAGTAGCAAAGTCGTGGCAGGCAACAGCGGCAATTTGGTCCTTCAGGTATGCACTTCGAGTTCCTTGCAGCTCCCGGTGGTAATGTGGACGTTTTCGCAGACGCAGAACGCCTCTCTTCAACAAACGGCGCTTCAGCACCAATCCTGGATGAGCGGTAACCTCCCGGCGACGATCCCCTTGTCGTCGTCTTCGAACAGCGAAACCAGGAGGATGTCGGAACCGTGCCACACGATAACCGACCGGAAGAGTCCTCCTCCTAGACCGGCGTCAGTCAGCCTGTCGCCCTTGAAAGGCACCGGGAATTCGTCCGAACTGCACCCGAACCAAGCGGTGGTCCTCGACGAGGTCGGCGAAGGCGAAATGGTCGAGAACAAGCTGGTGATACCCGACGAGATGGTCCACTATCTGAACCAAGTGGCGGACAATCAAAACACGGATTTTGCGACCGCCATGAGTTGGTCCGAATCGGCTAAGCCGCAGCCCAGTCCTGGACAGGCCCTGTCGCCCCCGTCCAGTCTCAACCAAATCCTGCCGTCGCCCCAAAGCGTCAACGTGCTTTCACCTTCAGCAGCTGCTAATCAAATCATGCCCTCACCGACCAATCAGATGATGCCGCCCTCGCCCGCGCCCATCGGCAATCAGTTCAACCAGATCATGTCGCCGCAGTCCAACTTCGGGGGCATCCAGAACCCGATGCTGTCCCCCGCGCCCAGCATAAACCACCAAATGGTCCCATCGCCCGCTTCCAACATGAACCAGATGATCCCGTCGCCGATGTCCGTCAGGTGCCACTCGCAGATGATGTCACCGGGCAACACCAATCAGCTGATGCAATCGTCATCGCAACCCTGCAACATCATGCAACATCAACAGAGCAACAATCAAATGATCCATAACCAGATGATGGCGCAACCCAACAGTCAGTGCTTCAACAATAACCGGATGTGTTACGTGCAACATTGGGACAGTAACGGTCAGAACCGCCCATGCCCCAATTCCAACATGATGCAACCGAATCAACCGTTGTGTCACCAAAATGGCGCGCTTAACGATTACAGCAATTGCCGGCAGCAGTTACCGGCGTCGTCAGTCAATAACGGTTACATGGGAACGCAATGCAACAACCACGGTTACCAGATGTGTAACAACCAGAATAACGGTTACGTTCCAAACGGTTGCTCCAACAAGTCGATTTATGGCGGTTGCGGTAACGGTTACCCGCCTCAAAGTCCCGCCGGTTACAACTGCATGCCTAACGGCATGAACGAGCCGTTACCGTCGCCGGCCATGGCGACGCCCGCGCCCTCCGAAATGATGGGGCAACCGCAACAGGCGCAAATGAGCCGGCCTTGCAACCATTACAATCAGAGTTGCTACCAGCCCCATCAGCCCGCTTATAACAACCACCAATGCGTGCCGAATAATAACGGTTGTAATTGTAATTGCCGTAAAGCGTCCGTTTATAGTAACCAGCAGCAGTCGCACCATCAGCCCAAGTCGTGTTTTCACCAGTGCAACAGCAATTCGGAGATTCAATGTAAGGATATAAGTCAGTCGCAAATGTCGCCCGGGGTTGTTAACGCGCAGCCGAATACTAATGTTCCGAATAATCAGCCCGCCAATCCGCATCAGGTGCAGCAACAACAGCAACAGCAGCAGCCGTTGATGGGGATGAGGCAGGACACGTATCAGCGCACTCTGGAGTACGTTCAAAATTGTCAATCGTGGGTTAGCAATTCGGAGATGGTTAGCAGCACGACCACGCAACCCGCGGCGAATAAATGTAGCGGCGAAACTACCAGTTCGAATATGGTGGTGAACGATATGACCTCCTCTCTCAGTTCCTTGCTGGAAGAAAATAGGTTCTTGCAGCAAATGATACAATAAAATCGTCGTTATGATAGTGCAAATAAATTTATACCATATAACATTATTATTATATCTTTTCGCTATATTCATTATTTGATAGCTGTGTATGATTTTTGACGATTATGTTATAGTATACCTAAACTGTATAAAATGTATATTTTGTGATATTACGGAGATATTTTGAAGCAATATATTTCATGTGTATGTATTATTTAAAAATATGACTTTATTAAGAAAATCGGCTTTAATGTATTTTATGTATAAATGAAATTAACAATGTATGGCTCTGGAATACTTGTGTAAATTTTATAAATATGTTTTTGTTTATTTTATTTGAGTTTTGCATATTAAGGTTATTTATGATGTTTTTGATCAGAGAGAACTTCGTTTTTGCGATCTCAGATTTAAAATATAAGGCCATTTACTGCCATGATATCAGACAATAAAAGTACACATTATTTTATTGTTAGGACTGTAAATAAGGTAATTTTAAAAGTTATATTTTGTATTTGCTATAGAAGTTTATTTAATAAATCATGTGCTTAAAAAGACAACCCTTGGTATTTTCAAAATCCCATGAGATTCAAGCAACCGTGGGTTACCGTTTTGCGTTTATAATCGCTTTAGAACGGTCGCCCTTGTAACCCACACCCATTCATCAGCTTGTCATTTGTCATTTAACTGTCATAAGCTATTTGACAGTCAAGGTTGCCAAATTTTGAAGAAATTCTCTTTTCTATGGAGTTTTTATTTAAATTGAACTTATTATTTAGGAGATTTCAAAGTTCAAACTGCTTTGTTTTTGGTACTACAAAAAGTGGATTCACTCAGTTTTTCACTCAAATAATTTATGTTTTATTGTAAAGAACATTACAATTTCGATAGTCACATGGGAAAATCAAGTCTAACAACTGTTTGGCAACAGTGTACGCCTGTACTGTGCGTGCGTGATATGTGATCTCAGAAAATTTGCAAAGTTCATGATCTCGGTGTGATATTTTGCTAATAAATCTCCCACTTAAAAAATTGATTTAAAACTATATTCAGTGTTGACATCGATTATTGTTTATGCTGCGTAAATGGCTGGAAAGATAATCAACACGTTTGAACCTCCGTCGTCGGCGAGTTCAGACAGGTAAAGGAAAACGTGCAATTTATTTTCAGAATCACATGGCGAAAGCCGCACACAACTTTTATCAAATTTCACCAAAATCGATAAGCTATTTTAACGACGAATGTCGAAACACGTGTCTCGTTATATTGCTTCAACTTACACGAGACTCATTAAAATTAGTTAATTTTTCCCTATATTACAGTGATGTGGGGGAGACCCAAGGCGACTTTTCCGAGGTTTTTCCTGAATGCGAGGTCGACGAAGAACGTAGTGGCGATTTTTACAACACGCCGGCTTCTCCGATTACCGTCCCTTACTGCCCCAGACCGCCATCCACAGGTAGAACCTTTCTTAACCCACTCTTATCAAAGTGATCTGGTAATCCGAATAACATTTTTTTAGATAAGATATGATCTTAATCGATGCGAGACACCCACAGATAATTGACTTTATGTCTCGACAGGTTCGCAAAAGTCTCCCCGTTCGCGTCGACAACGGACCACGTCCCTCAACCAGTCCTCGAAGAAATCTGCAGCCGAATCGATGATCCGAACCCAACACCGGACCATCTACACCGCAGGAAGACCGCCCTGGTACAACAGTGAAGGCCAAAAAGTCGAACCTCTAGTCATAGGTTCATGTCTGTGCTATTCCAGAGACGATATCATTTTTATCGCCGAATTTTTCAAGGTATTTGTGGTGGAAGCGCTTCAGGAAAAACGACAGTCGCCGAGAAAATCATTGAAGCTCTGGGGGTGCCTTGGGTCACCCTGCTCAGTCTCGACTCCTTCTACAAAGTGCTCAATGAGAGACAGCACGAGATCGCCAAACATAACGAGTACAATTTCGATCATCCGGACGCTTTCGATTTCGACCTCCTCGTCAGCACTCTGCAGAAACTGAAGGAGGGACGAAAGGTCGAAGTGCCGATTTACAATTTTGTGACGCACTCCAGAGAGAGCAGGACTGTAAGTATCAAAGGCACGTTTTTCATGTCGTTAATTAAACCCTTAGGAAAGCTGTAGCTGCTTCACTTCATCTTCGGCACCTTTTGGAACAAATCAGCTAAAACAATAAAACACCTACTTACACAATGTACTACTCAATTTTTGGGCAAAAGAATGGTCACGAGCAAAGGCACCAGTATCAGTGTGAGGTGTGAAATCACCATTACTATGAGGATTTAATTTTTGGTTCGAAATATTTGATTGTTTCATCCGAACACTTTTTGCAACCAATGGCATTGCATGATTTGCTCGAGCCTAGAACAGTAGAACGGTTTAGTTGTCTACACTGCTAGAAGCTAACAAAATGATTCCAACAGAAAACCATGTACGGTGCCAACGTGATAATCTTCGAAGGGATCCTGGCCTTCTACAACCCGACTGTGCTGGCGATGCTGGACATGAACATATTCGTGGACGCCGACGCGGACGTCCGTCTGGTGCGCCGTCTGAGGCGCGACATCACCCAAAGAGGTCGCGACCTGGACGGCGTCTTGAAGCAGTACTGCGGCATGGTGCAGCCCGCCTTCAACCAGTTCATAGCGCCGCTCAAGGCCCACGCCGACATCATCGTGCCCAGGGGCGGCGAGAACGAGGTCGCCATCCAGCTGATCGTCCAGCACGTCCACACGCAGCTCCAACTGCGGGGCTTCAAACTGCGCGAGGAATTGGCGCAGTTCCACGTCCACGCTGGCCAACCTCTCCCTGACACCATCAAGTTGCTGCCGACCACCCCGCAAATCAGGGGGCTGCACACGTTCATCCGGAACAGGGACACCCCCCGAGACGAGTTCATCTTCTACAGCAAGAGGCTCATTAGGCTTGTCATCGAGTACACCCTATCTCTGATGTCGTTCAAAGAGCACATCATTGAGACGCCCCAGGGGGTCCACTACAAAGGCAAGAAGATGGCGACGTCGAAAATTTGCGGCGTTTCCATCCTGAGGGCCGGGGAGACCATGGAGCAGGCCGTTTGTGACGTCTTGAAGGATATCCGGATAGGGAAGATCCTGATCCAGACCAATCTACAGACTGGGGAACCGGAGGTAATTAGGGTTACCGCAGTCAAAGAGCGTCGGCTAATGTTTGATTTCGCAGCTCTACTACTTGCGACTGCCCAAAGATATCAAAGACTACAAAGTGATTTTAATGGATGCGACTGTGGCGACTGGAGCGGCGGCTATGATGGCGATCAGAGTTCTGCTGGATCATGACGTGCCGGAGACCAATATCGTGATCGTGTCTCTGCTCATGGCCGAATCCGGTGTCCATTCGATCGCTTACGCATTTCCTAAAGTGAGAATGATAACGACCGCCATTGATCCAGAAATTAACGAGAAATTTCACGTCATGCCCGGAATGGGTAATTTCGGTGATCGCTACTTTGGGACTGAGCCTTCGGATGAGGTTATGTAAAGAGGAGAGAGAAATGATCTAGTCAAAAATCTCGAAAGGAATTGATCAATTTTACAGAGTGCGTTATTGTACTTAACACCCGCATAATGTGCGATTTATACATATTTAAACGATTTCAGCCCTAGATTAATTTGAAAAGAATTTGGTGAGCATCAAGACCGGTGTGAGTATCTTAATTTATTACTCGATTTTTTATTATAATAAATATTATTATCGCTACTGGAGTTAATAAATTGATAATTCTACAGACATTCAATTTGTTTTAAAATCCAACAGAGATGGATCTTTTTGAGGCCACACTTTAAAGTGCTCCAATTTAAGATTACTCCAGATCTTTTGATAATCTTTAGCCAATTTTTTTACTTCTCCATAAGATAAATTATCAATATCGTCACTCACTTTCACTTTAAAATCCTCAATAATCTGAGAAAAGCGTTTAAAAAACTCCTTCTTACACAATTTTAACTGGCCACCATCTTTCAACAGTTGCTTCCTTGTGACTCCTTGTTTACGTCCTTCTACTGCTACTTCAATAATCCTTAAAAATATAATTCTTGTAATTATTTTACTTTATAAAAATGTTATCAAAGTACTTTTTACATTTCCCTGATGGTTTAGCCCAGTAGCAGATACTACATGAACATGGCATTCTATCATCAGATTTCCTGAATTTAAAGACGAGATTTGATTGCCCAATTTTCATTTTATTTTGTTGATCCTGAGGTAATTTTAATCTCCCATAAAAGGCTCGATCCAGGGCCTGTTCATCAAAAGGTGTTCCCCCACCAACAGTAAAACTGGATAAATAAATTGGTTCGCTTAATAAAATGGATAGAAGGGCCCCTTGCACCCCCAAATGGCACCATTTCGCTATTTTATCACTACAGGAAACTGATAATGTTTGAACTCCACGTCCCGGTTTAGTTCTAACAACCCCTACAATGTGATAATCCGATCCGGATAAACGTCGGTCTTTATTTGGAGCTGCTTCTAAACATTTCGCCCCAGTTCTAAAGATGTCTTCATTATCAATTTTCAATTTTTTAGCCTCAGGTGGTCCTTTAATATCGTTCCTGCCTAGTGAAGCGCCGAAATCTTCACAATTTTGTTTCGGAAAAATTGCTGCGTCTCCACAAGGCACGTGTGTAGTGAAGAAATGAAATTTTATACACTTCTTGATTTCAAATTGCCTTGTTTCACTGTTGAATTTCATAACATCGGAAGAATTCATCGCCTCATATAGATATTGAATAAAGGCTCTTCGACATATTATTTCTGCATGGGAATCATTAAGGATATCACCATGGAGGGACATTTTATCTTGCCCTATACATTTGGAGCCTGTCCCGGAAGCTACCACTTCTAAATTATTTTTCTCATCTTCTTGAATTATGCAAGATAGTATCGTCCATTCTATATTATTCGGTTTACCAGTTTTTGGAAGACTATCAAAATGGGAAAGGCATAATTTGGCGATTTTATCTTTAAAAGCTTTGTTTTCACTGTTTTCAGTCATTTTTCTCTTTACACTGTCACGTAAAACTTTTAGGTTACGTTTTTATGTCATCTGTCATCAACACGTGGTGATTAACCAATCACGTTGCAACACTTTAAGCATCGACCAATCAAAATTCATATAAAAGCCGGGATAAGTCAAATATTTTTGTGGACAAAATTTGGAAGCGAAAATAGTTTTTAAATCCAAAAAGCCATAGGTGTTACAGTTATTTTATTTTTTCAACACTTTTACACTTTTTTGAATTTCTTTAGGAAATAAAAACCCATAATTTATAACATTACAAAAAAAATACGTGATTCCAAAAAAATAAGACCTAAAAATGTAGTCCTTCAGGTAGAGGTAAACATTGTTAACGGAAACGTACACTTCTTCAACAGAAAGCACTAGAAATTATACACAATTGTCACAACGAGGTTAACAATTATAAACAACTTTTCTCTAAAGATGGGACAGATTGATCAAACACTATAGACTTGAATAATGGCGTATGATTGGTGGAAGTGTGGCACGTCTTTGCTTGTGGACATCAGATCTGTAAAATGAAACCGCTTTAATAAAACGACCTCAACATTTCACACAAAAAAGTTCTTACGCCGTCAACAGGGTCAGCCTCATCAGCTGAACTAATATCATCGCCGAATTCAATATCTTCATCAAATCCTTCCTCCACGAATGTGACTGTTTCATTGATTCTAACAGATTCAGGGAATTCACCGTATGTTTTCAAGTTTCTAGCCTCATCAGGCGTGTATTTCAAAATAACGTCAGCTTTTGCATCTTGATAATCTCGCAAACCAATGAGAATGATATCACCTTGATTTATCCAGACCTGAAACCAGATTGAGTATTAAAACTAGTCCAAAGCATCATTTGACGAAAGTCCTAATGCAAGCTAATGTGACTGGCCTTGCTTCCAAGCAAAGCACATCACATTTCATTATCATTATCATCTTTTCTTTCTTAAAAACCAATAAGTTGAAACTCATTCAGCACAAAAATAGATCTGATAGCAGCATTATTAGACGTTCCAACTTCCAAATAAAGTGGCAACACGGGGAAACAATCATTTACGAGGATATGTGTTCTTTTCTACCTTCTTTCGTAGTTTCCCTCTGATATGACATAACCTCTTCACACCATCAAAGCACATAGCCTCTAACCGTCCGTTTCCCAACATTTTGGTGACTTGGGCGTACTCTTGACCGTCTTCCTTGAAAACCAACTCACGTTTTTCAGTTTCGTTCTCATTTTTACCTCTTCTCCTGTTCTTTCCTCCCTTTCCTGAAACATTTTGATTGTCAATAAACTGTCATTATGACGTCAGAACAGAAAATTTTAGGGCGTAATTCTAATATTTGCACGTTCATGATGAACTTGTGATGATTGTAAAGTGCTAACAAAATATTTTAGCATAAAGTAATGAAATATTGCGTGTGCAATAACGTGAGTCAACCTGTGGTGGTGTACACCAGATTCAGCAAGAGGGTGGTCTGTGGGGGATGTTTAAACTTACCCTTATTCTTCGGCATGGTGGTTTATTGGTATTAGAACTTGATTGGGAGATTTTCTCGAATGAAAATTCGATATCTTCGTTGATTCCACGGATAATTTGCCTGTCGCAGTGGAGCAGGCTGTGAGAAAAGAACCGCGAGGGATTATGGGTAGATGGCGCGCGCGCACCTGGTCGTTCCGGCGGCTAGATTCTCGAAAAGAGTTTTTATTCGTGTCAAAGATGGATTCCTATCCCGACGTTGACGAACACGAATCCAGTGCGAAGCGCCTGAAAATTGACTTCGGCGGGTCTGGTGAGGGTGAATTGTGCAACGGAAGGGATTTTCCAGGCTTTTCCGCCATACCGACCGGCCCGATCGACGCCCGTGAAGGTAAATTTTGCAAAATATGTTCGACTCTTTTGGAGACAGATTTCGTGCAAAATGGCGGCTGGAACAAAGGCGACGCGATCGGCGGACATTTTGTAGGCGTGGTGCCCTATGTCGCAACTTTGAGACATTTTCCAGATTTTTTCATTTTTCCCTTAGGTTTGCATGCCGGCGTCACCGTTTTCCACCCCCTTTATAAGATGAACGATTTCTAAATAAATGTTCCATGATTTCTCCAATTTCTGTCGTTTTATTTACTTTCTTCAAGGTCAGCGTTTCTAGAGGATTTTTCCGCTCAAACAAAGTTTGAACTTCTAATTTTCTCTAGATCAAAGCCTTGAAGTACCATTTTGATCCTCATGTATATAAAAAGAACTTCTGCGTCAGACCTGAGTAGAGTATCGATTTTGCCATTTTTACTCAACTTTCTCCCTTTCATTTGCCCAAAACCAAGGTGTGCAATGAAGAGGTTAGCCAAATGTCAGACGCACATGGCAATATTTTTGTTTTTGAAGAAACGTCAGAATCTCTGATTACTTTGAGAAATCTAATGAGGGCATTTTTAGTTCCAGTAATCTCGCCGGATTGTGATTCTGGTTATGAAGCGTCCACCATGGAATCCATCCCACCGTCCCAACAAACATCACCACATACCGATCCAGGAGACATCCAAGAAAGTCTTTCGAGTCTTTCAGAAATTCTCCTGACTCCGAGGACTGATCAAGCTGATACTTCTCAGGATAGTTTAGAGGCCGACGATGATAATGCCTCCACAGTCAGCCATTTGAGTGAACTGAGTGGGCTTTCAGAACTGTCTGGTCAAGAGTGGAAACCAATGGCGGGCAGTATGATTTGGGTACATTACTGAAAAGAAAATTTATATGAATTCGAATTTTAATAATTTCGTTCATTAGATCCAGAAGCAGATGCAAAGCGGAGTCGATCCCAGAACGCTTTTGAGCGAGTTGGGTGTAGAGTTGGATAAAGTACCGCAATATGTCGACGACATAACTTTGTGGAAACTCATCATCAACATGTTGGCCGAGCCTCCCAGACGGAATAAATTGAGACATGTCAACAGTCTGGACGATGTGGTGCGGCTCGTTAAAGGTATTCTCCGTACAAAATCCATGAACACTGATGAATAACTTGTCCCTTTTCGTCACAGGTGCACAAAACATCATTGTGTTAACGGGTGCTGGTGTTTCCGTATCTTGTGGCATTCCTGACTTCCGGTCGCGCGATGGTATCTACACTCGGTTGGCCAAAGACTTTCCAGATCTTCCAGATCCTCAGGCGATGTTCGACATCAACTACTTCAGCCAGGATCCGAGACCGTTTTTCAAATTCGCCAGAGACATCTATCCGGGGAAATTCAAACCCAGCCCTTGTCACAAGTAAGATAAGATGCCAAATCTTTTGCTACTTACTTTTGAGCTTTGGTAACTGATGTTTTCTTGTTTAATAGCTTCATAAAAATCTTGGAAAAGTACGGGAAACTCCTGCGCAACTACACCCAGAACATCGACACCCTGGAGAAGGTGGCCCAGATCGAGCGCGTCATAGAATGTCACGGTTCCTTCGCCACTGCGACCTGTACGAAGTGCTGTCACAAGCAGACGGCAGACGACATCCGAGAAACCGTCCTGGCCCAGAAGATCCCGCTCTGTCCGGCCTGTCATCCGGGCAGAACGTCCGTTCCGTCATCGGACAGCCAAAACGCGCCCGGCGAAGAGATCGACTACAAGGAGCTGGCCGCGTCCGGCATCATGAAGCCGGACATCGTGTTCTTCGGCGAGGGCCTGCCGGACACATTCCACGAGGCGATGGCCGACGACAAGACGCAGTGCGACCTGCTTCTGGTCATCGGCAGCTCGCTGAAAGTCCGTCCGGTCGCCCTGATCCCCAACTCGCTCCCGGCGCACGTCCCGCAGATCCTCATCAACAGAGAACCGCTCCCGCACTGCCACTTCGATGTCGAGCTGCTGGGCGACTGCGACGTCATCATCAACTATCTCTGCCACCTGTAAGTGTCAATCGACTGTCGACGAGTTGCGAGGCGGCCATCTTGTCTAATGCGATGACCGCCTTGCAGCTCTGTAATTTCAATAGGATTCGATTCCTAAATCCATTGTCAATTTTATGTCGTCCAGATTCGGAGGCGTATGGAAGGAGGCGGTGTTCGAAGAGAACGTTCTGAAAGAAGCTCAACACCTGCTACCTTTCGTATCCAAGGAAGACGTGGAGGTCAAGCCTCTAGGTGTAGCAGGCGCGGAAGAGGTCCCTTGCACGTCCAACAGCAGTAGCAGTACTAGTATAAAGTGTAGTTCATTGAAAGAAGAGACGAACTGTGAGTCGTGCGAAACGTCAATTATCATGAAGGAGAGGCACATGTCGATCGATTCGGCGCGCGACTCCGGGATCGGCGAGAACTCGAACTTCACCGATCTGGAGGCGAAGGACGACGACACGACGTCCGACGATGGGCCGGAGTCGAACGACGAGAGCGGCACGTTCGGGCCGGCGAGCAGTGCCGATCTGAAGGGTTTCTGGCAGCCGAAGGTGAAGAAGAGCCTGGCCGAACGGCTGCCGCCCGACTCGTTCTATCTGGCGAAATCGTGTCGGTACATCTTTCCCGGGGCCGAAGTCTATTACGATCCCGACGACAAGTCGGCTTTCGTCGACGATTCGGGCTCGAGCTCTTCCGATTCGGAATCGGAGAGCGAGCCACCAAATCAATTCTAGTTTTTTTAATTATTATTATTTTATTTGGTAAGTCTTGTTGCTAAATCTTTAGTCGTTTTTTGTTGTTGATTCTACATACTATACATACATAATTAATTATTGTAATACATACACGTCGTGGAAAGATCGCATCGATCGAGAGACAATCGTAATAACTGAGACGTTTTCACTACTGTCGCAGAGATTAGGAAATAATTTAGAGTATTTGGGACTTGCGGAGCCGCCATTTTGAATTTCGGGGAAAATCGTAGAATTCAACATTCAAGTCAACAGATCTCTGTTGTACCATCAGGCTTCTGGCCTCTTTGCACTAAGGCCTTTCCTTGAGGTACCAGTCTGTCAATATGGCGGCCATATTGTGAGTCCCCAAAAATAATTATTAGCGGAATTGACTCACTGGAAAATGAACAGATTCCTGTAAATTGACCAGTGACTTGCGAGGGTTGGATGCGTTTATTTGTACTTTCTGTCACTTATTAGTGTTATCTTTCGTGGCACGACACCGTTCGAGTTCCGTGTCAAACGGCTCGAATATGACATTGATCTCCAAAAAAAAAACTGTATTCGTGTTAGGGCAGGTTCTGTTTTGTTGCATACGCAAATCGACTGATTATGATTACCGTGTAGTTTCGAGTCGGTATACATTTTTTTTATTCAATCAATTAACCAAATTTGAGACCAGTACCTTATAGTTTGTTCATCTTTGGCCAACAATGCGCCACCTATTTTAAATAGATATATTTTTTCATCAATCAATTTTATTCAAATACCTACATACATTACTCAGTATCAATGAAAGAAATTATTCCTAAACAAGTTTGCTCTTTATGTACCTACTACTACTATTAAAAAATTGTTAATACTATACTGAGAAGTCTTATGATAATAATTATATAAATGTAAATAGAACAAATAATTTGAAAAATAATTAGATCAGAGCTTTAGATAGGCCGTATTTGTTGAATGAAAATAGCCTATGTTCGTTTTGTATTATTATTAATTGTAGTAATATTGTATTTATTTTTCGTACCTTATTATTTATTTATTGCGCTAATTCCAGCTCTGATACAAAACAATATTGACTAAAAAAAATATTAAAACAAACTGTAAATGAATTCATCATGGAATTCATTATGCTTAGTGGTTGTGCACAAAATATTTTTTATAAACCTAACAAAAATAATTGAGGAAATCGATTAAGTTATTATAGTTAGGATGATCGCGATATCCGTTTCTTGTTTCACGTGTCTTTTTTGTGAAGATAATTTTTTTAAATTAATATTTATTTAATATGCATGGAGAATTCGTTCATTGAATTTTTCGAATGATCTACTTATGCCTAATAATTTCCCCGTTCATTATTCATCATAATCTATCTGTGTTTGTTACTTTTCGTTTTCTCCCCGTTAAGCGCTGTCTTTGTACATTAGTCGGTTATTTTAGTTTTATAAGGTATGTAGTTGGATAAGTTTATTATTATTTTTGTACAAGTATTTATTCTCAGTTCACAGACTCTGTATACCTACATTTTATATGGATCAAGTGTAATTGTTTTTTTTTTAATATGATATTATTAATTAATTATCAAGATTATGTACCCCTAAAGTTATATTTTGTAATATTCTATTTTCTAATTTATATTTGTGTGTACATATTAATGTTACTAAAGCAATAAAATTTGTTTCTTCTTATTTACATATGGTGTTTGTATTTTAAATGGTTGCGCCAAATTCACAGGACGTTGGGTATAGGTATTAATAAATTATAATAACATTTTGCACTTTTGCAATTATCAGATTAAAGGTTTATCGAACAAGTTCAGGAAGTGACGAGAATTTTATCGCAATCTCTAGAATTTGCAAAGTGAAATTAATTCCAAATAATTCTGGTTCTATAAATTTTTATCTGATCCTTGATATGCCGTATAATACATTATACGTTATACGATGGCTATATTTTGCCCAGGAGCTATTAATTAGTTTTTTCAAGCGGGCGCAAAATAGATATTTTGCAGTCGTTAGAAAAAAGAGCTCTGTACTTTACCGGCATTTTCCGACTAGAGACTATTGAAGTTCATTAGTTGGCACGACTGAAAGTTGGCGCTGTTGCCGGTGTCAGCGGTGTCATCGGTCGAGTTGGCGACGAATTTTGTCACGTGACGGTAGAAAAGTAAAGTAAAATGTGACAGGTATATAAACGAAAGGTTTCAAATCCTACTCAGTATTTCACTGAGGCGATTTGTGATTCTCCGCGGTGTTTTAAAGTGTAATTACGTGGCTTCATAATGTGTGGTAAGTCGTTGGAATTTCAGATTTCTATCAACTTTTTCACCCCTAAGTCGACACCTAACCTATAATTTCATGAAACAGGGGGACAGCTGCTCTGGCACCCCTTGCCTGAAATGTTGTAAACAGCCCCAACTTCTCGAAAACAACTCACTTCCTTTATGCATGTTTGTTTATCTTAAACTTGATAAATAGATTCCAATTAAAAATCATTAAATTCCTGGAGGCGTTTTTAAAATGAGGGGTCTGCCGCATTTGAACTATGGCAAAAATTTGAAAAATATGCTATAATAATAATTATATAAGACACGTTTGATTTTTTTGCAACTGGCCGCTTTTATCTAACACTTTATAAAGTGAAAGTCTCATGGTTCGATTGTTCAAAAAATAATTTCGATTTTTGTCCTTAGGATTGCTTAATGTTCTTGAGCATAAATACCAAAGTTATAGGCGCCGTCCAGAGGCGGTTATACCTACCTACTTTCATTATAATATTTTTCAATGTAGGGGACCTATCCTATATGGCACCTAAAGTATTCCACTTTTTGTTGTCGGTATACCATATTACAGTTATTCAATGTATTTTAGTAAAAGTTGTAACCTTTACATTCCTCTTACTGCTCTGCCTGATTTATCATTTCCTTTTTACTTTTTAACTTTACTATCACGGCAAACCAGATCCAGATCTTGATCAAGGTTGTGGAGGGGCTCACCATTTTAAATTTGCATTTCCTAAAGAATTTTTCAAATGGCAAACTATTGCAAGATATTTTATCACAGGTTGTGGTGCTATTATTGTTTTATCTTTATTTCACAGTCGTAGTCATCTTGTTCATTTTATTTTGACTCGGTTTTAATGATAATATTGTTAACATTGAAAACCTTACTTATCTGCCTTTATTTACGCCAATGTTTTCTAGAGAATGAGATGGGATTAGTACGGTATTTCCATTATACTTGTTAAACTTCAATTCAAATTGATTAATTCAGACTTTATTCAAGACTTTATACTCGCTTATCTTCTCGTTTCATCTGTCTAGAAATCCCAAAATCTTGGAATTGAAAAATGTTTACATAAAAATCATAGAGCGTTAAAGATTACATTTCGAGAAATTGCTTTTTAGGAGACTAATCGACAGAATCTTAATGTAAATAAGTAAAAATAGCCTTACGAAAAGTTAATATTTGCTGATAATGCCATTAGCAGATTGAAGTGATAAGATCTCCCTATCAATATTTTTAGATAGCACAAAACAATAAGTTAGGAAATTCTATGTTTGCACATCCCGTTACATCATCAAGATTATCCCATCATAATCTTTCCCAAGGTTCAAGTTCAATTTTCAATTTCCTGTATCAAAATTTTATTATGACGAATTTGGCCAAAACTATAGAAGGCCGCCCTTGCTATTTAGCACCTGAAGTGAGTGGGTACTCTTTAACACGCAATTCAAAATTTGCATTCCGGAAGATTTTGACTTCCCCTATGAAATTCAATTTCTGTTATGAGGTCACTTCATTTCATACAGCATTCATTAATAATAAATAATGCAGATACAGGTATGCTCTCTACCAGTCTGAGGGTCAAAGACTTGACTGCACCCGAAGATATGTTTCATACTTTCCCTTTTTGTTTATTTGTTGTATTCGTGGCCGTATGTACAACTTTGTGAAGTGAACAAGTCGTAGAAGGACAATAATTAATTTCAGACGAGAGCCGACCTTGGCATTCTCATTTATGTGAAGTTCACACAACTTTTTTGAAGATCAGCGAAACTAATTTTTACTTTGGAATATTAAGCTATTGTTTTGCAACTTTTTCGTTTCTTTTCTTATTGGCTTTTTATAGATTCTAAAAACTGTCGTCGGTTGACGATAATTCACAAATGAATTGATGTAACCTTATCGAGACTTTCCACGTTTGAAAATATCACGAATTTGTGGAATGCCGTAATCGCAAAAACTATTTAAAAGTCAGGGTCCTGATAGGTTCAGCCGAGAAAACGAAATTGCATTTCGTAATTTGTTTGTACTTACACTTATGTACATACGCATTTGGCAAAATTACACCTACGGCTTTGTTCTTATAAGTCTTATCAATAAAATTACTGTAATGTGTACTATTTTGTAATTTTCAGGAATTTTTGCGTATCTCAACTATCACACCCCGAAATCCCGGGGTGAAATCCTGAAATATCTGGTGAACGGCCTGAAACGTCTGGAATACAGAGGCTACGATTCTGCAGGTATTTGAACGACTTAATTTTCATTTGTACGAATATTCTTCAACCGAAATGGTTTTTCCAGGTGTCGCCATCGATTCCGCCGACAACAAAGACATGTCCGTGGTGAAAAAGACCGGAAAGGTCGCCGTTTTGGAAGAGGAACTCAAACAAAGTGAGCCGTTCGACGCGAGTAACGTGATAATTCTAAATCTGTGAATTTGTCTCAGGGACGGCCGAATTAAACACGGAAGGAGTCGTGGAAAACCACTGCGGAATCGCCCACACTCGTTGGGCGACCCACGGTGTGCCCAGCGAGGTCAATTCGCACCCCCATCGCTCAGACATCCACCACAGCTTCGTGGTCGTCCACAACGGCATCATCACCAACTACAAAGAAGTGAAGGTGTTCCTCGAGCTGAAGGGATACAAATTCGAGAGCGAAACCGATACGGAAATCATCGCCAAACTGATCCACCACTTCTACAGCGAACATCCGAACTACTCGTTCAGGGAGTTGGTGGAAAATGTCGTGCAACAGTTGGTACGTCTTGTTATTCTCGATTTTTGAGACTAGAGGTTGGTAACGATTTTGTTTTTTGACAGGAAGGCGCTTTCGCGCTCTGTTTCAAATCGAAGCATTTTCCGGGAGAGTGTGTTGCCACGCGCAGAGGGTCTCCTCTTTTAGTCGGGATCAAAACCAAAACCAGACTGGCCACTGATCACATCCCGATTTTGTACGGAAAGGGTGAGTTTCTCTGCTTGTAAATTTGTGAATTCACAGTAAGTCGGAATAATACAGGCCGAGGTTTCTTTTTAAATCTATAGAAAAGGTTGGTGCTGGATTTATTAAATTCTAATAATCTGAGTGGACTATTTTTACTATTAGATATTTTTCATTATTAATGTCATTTCGTTTAGATTTAGATAATCTCACTTCATCAATTCATTTTCACGTGGGACCAGTGGAATATAACTTTCACATTCGGCCTAATTAACGAAACATCCATAAGGTTATTCCTTACTTAATTGCCATTTGATTATTTGAAGAGTCCACTCGTAAAATTAGATTTGCGCATGGTAATTTACACGAAGCTTTTGCACGTTTTATTTTGTTTTAGTTAATGCATGCAGTAGTTTAATTTGCACCCTACCTACCTACTAATAAACTTTATATCATAGGGGATTACTTGAACATTTTGTCATGTACTTTTTTGTGTAACGGAAATGTTATTAACACTTAATAATTTTTGGATGTTTCCCCCTACTTTTTTGATTCCTCCTCCCCTCTGGATATTGGCTCCCTATAGACGACACACCAAAAACACCCACAGGTATTATAATTTTCCATGGTTTTTCTCTTAATGTGTACTGTTGTGTAGGTTCTGTCATTATGTAAAATACTCAGGGATTGTTGGTATTTTTACTATTTCTTTTTCTTTTAACGTTCCTGACCGGTATTTGTGAACATGACTAAGTAATTTTTGGTTCGGCAAGGTTTTTTCGCAGTAGTTCAAGTGTAACAAAACCATCTCAGTATTATTGTTTCTGGATTTTCAGAAACTATAATATCCAAAGACAGTTCAGAAAATATGAGACGTATGATTGAAATATGTTTTCAATTTGTGTATTTCTTAACACTTGAAACAAGGACAAACAAGACCTGAGTAAAACAGTTTTGTAATCTGTATAGCAATTTCATTGTGCAAGTGATGCAGTCGAATTGTTTAACATGTTTATTAATAGTAATTTTTGAAAATACAGTTGGTTTTTTTTATTCCACAAATAATATAAACTATTTAATGATTTTTCTAAAAATAATAAGTATTTCACTTATTTGCGAGTGGTAAACAAAAATAAAAAGTTTTTATAAGGACCTAATTAACTCTACTTATAGGTCATTCTATTGTAATCACTTACCGGTACCTAAAAGTTAGAGCCCCATTAATTGTTAAATTGCTCCACTTTGATTGAATGCATTGATATAAAACATTTAGATATTTATTTCGCATTATACATATTATGTTTGGTTTCTCCAAGTACCTACTTATATTTGTTTCGTTATTATTGGCATGTTTATTTAATGTTGTTTTCTCGTTTTGTTTTAATGTTGGGGTACCACGCAGATGCTGAAAGCGGCCATCCAGGTATTATTGTTGTATTTGTGTTCCATTTTATACCATTAACACAAACGCTTTTAGCTTTTTTCCATTAAATTATTAATAGTAATAATTTAGATACGAGATAAAAAAAGTAAGTGAAACTACGCTTTTTCTGGTGTATGGGATCGATTTGTGATATTGATGTTGGTAAGTGATTGCAGATTTTGTTACAAAAATTGTACAAAACGTCTTCTTCCTTTTTTTTTTGGATAAACGGTTATGGGGCAAAAAGCGCAAAGCAGGCCAATTCGATCCTCTAAAAAGTTTCGAATTACCTGCGTTTTAGTTATGAAACGGATGATAAAAATTACGACGAATTTCTGATTTTTAGAATTGAGAACACACGGCAGACTCGACATTCCCGTCCTCCCCCGTTCCGATTCCACGTCGGAATTCGAACCGCTCGAAGACAAACAGATCGAGTACTTTTTCGCGTCGGACGCCTCCGCCGTCATCGAACACACCAATCGCGTCATCTATTTCGAGGTGATTTTTCGATTTCCTACATTCCAGTCTTTCCACCCTAGGAGAGGTAATAAAGAAAATCGTATTTTTTGACAGGACGATGATGTCGCCGCGGTGAAAAACGGCTCCCTGAGCATCCACCGGTTGAGACGGCTCGCCGACGAGCCACATTCGCGCGAGGTCACCACCCTCAAGATGAAACTGCAACAAATCATGAAAGGCAACTACGATTACTTCATGCAGAAGGAAATCTTCGAACAGCCGGAATCCGTCATCAACACCATGAGAGGACGCGTAAATTTCGAAACAGGAGTAAGTAAAAGCAGAGTACCCCACTCCTTTGATCTTTCATTTTTGTATCGAACAGGAAAATCTCATTAATTTGTTGATTTTCTGCAAATCTGGCAACACTGCCTCGCAGATAAAACTTACCTAGAGCGACCTCTGGTGGTAGAAAGTGCCTCCCCTTCTGATTGGTTGAAATGTTCCAGTGGTTTGATTAGTGGTGTTCCTTTCTAGAGCATAGTTCTGGGCGGAATCCAGGACTTCGTCCCGGAGATCAAGCGCTGCAGGCGGCTGATGTTGATCGCGTGCGGCACGAGCTACCACAGCGCCGTCGCGACGCGCCAACTGCTCGAAGAGCTGACCGAGCTGCCCGTCATGGTCGAGCTGGCGAGCGACTTCATGGACCGCAACACGCCGGTGTTCCGCGACGACGTGTGCTTCTTCATCTCGCAGTCGGGCGAGACGGCCGACACGCTGATGGCGCTGCGCTACTGCAAGGAGAAGAACGCGCTCGTCATAGGCATCACGAACACCGTGGGCAGCTCGATCTGCCGCGAGTCGCACTGCGGGGTGCACGTGAACGCCGGGCCCGAGATCGGCGTCGCCTCCACCAAGGCGTACACCAGCCAGTTCATATCGCTGGTCATGTTCGCACTGGTCATGAGCGAGGACCGGAAGTCGCAGCAGCAGAGGCGCAAGGAGATCATCGAAGGTTTGTGCAATTTAGACAAACAGATCAGGCAGGTGCTCCAACTAGACGAGCAGGTCAAAAAGCTGGCCGAGGATTTGTACCTGAAGAGGTCGCTTCTGATCATGGGAAGGGGATTCAACTTTGCCACCTGTCTCGAAGGTGCTCTGGTAAGTCGGAAACGTACAAGGAATTGATTTATTCTGTCTCTGTAATTTTTTTTTGGCTTGCAGAAAGTTAAAGAGTTGACTTACATGCACAGCGAAGGGATCTTGGCGGGAGAGTTGAAGCATGGGCCTTTGGCCCTCATCGACGAGTCGATGCCGGTGATGATGATCTGCATGCGAGACCCCGTCTACAAGAAGTGCATGAACGCCTTGCAGCAAGTGACGGCGCGCGAAGGACGGCCCGTCATCATTTGCGAGGAAGGTGACCAAGAGACGATCGGTTACGGTCACAAATGTTTGGAAGTACCGAAAACGGTCGATTGCCTTCAAGGGATCTTGACCGTGATTCCTCTGCAACTGCTCAGTTTCCACATCGCAGTTTTGAGAGGTTGCAACGTGGACTGTCCACGCAATTTGGCTAAAAGTGTTACCGTAGAGTAACTTTCCTCTTCAAATACTCATTATCTTTCTTGTAGTTTTTATAATAATCAGACTGCGATTGAAGTGAATCATCATTTCATTTTATTTGAGGTGTGATGGGGATTTTTTAATCATTCCTATATTTTTTTTATCTGTGAAGTTGATTATTCTATACTACTTACAATTTTTATTTTCCTTTGTTATATCTTGTATCAATTGTATCTATAATATTAATTTTATGAAGTTGTGTAATAATTTATATACTTTTTGCTAATGGCACTTGGCGCCCTCTTCTTGTGTACTTAAATATTTTATTTTTTTCTATGTATATTTTATGATATATTTTACTGTGTACGTGTAGAATCGAAATAATATATGAGAACTACACTTCTGTTGTGTAAAGCAAGGATTTGGAGAAGTGTAGTCTTTGAGGCATTTTCTCTATCTTGCCTGGAATCTACTAAATAACGCCAGGCAATATGCAAGTTGTTTTGAATGAGATTATAATATACAAGTCATTTTTATTCCGTTGTGATTTATTTCTGATGAAATTCAATTCTTTTCATTCGGATCTTTTCTACGTTCGAGGGGGCCTCGGTTGAAGGCGAAGGCGCACCATGGACAGGGCCTGTCATCTAAAGGGCTGAAAGACTGAGTTGGCATTATGGCAATATGCCAAAAGTCGGCCTTTAGACATGTCAATCCATATAATTTTCTGACTTTTGTCATTTGTTGAGGTTCAGGTGCGGTTTTATATCGAAATAACGTGTATTGCTACAAAAATGAACGATATTGTGGCTCTCGGTTACATTGTGACTTGTTTCCGACCGTTTCTTGTGAGTATTTTACACTCCTCATACCACATTTCCTTGAATTTCGTAAAAAACAGTTTTTTTCAGAAAAGTCCGTATTACACTATCATAATTAGGCGTCAGCAACCAATTCTGGAATTAAATAATTCTAAAAATTTGAATTACTTTGAAATGTCTCAGTTTTCCTATAAAAATAATGTGTTGATGATAATCTTAAAAATCGCATGAAAACTTATTAGATAATTCGTCAGAATTGATTGCTGGCACCTAATTATGATAGTGTAACACGGACTTTTATGATTGACATGTCTAAAGGCCGATTTTGGGCATATTGAGATGATGCCAGCTCAGTCTTTCGGCCCGTTAGAATGAAGTTGGCTATGACCATGGACCGTCGTGGCCGTAACCTTCGAGGTAACCATGGTCAGGGTATGTGCATGGCTGGCAACGCTGCAGATCGGTTTCCACATTTAGCGCATAACGGCGGAAGATTGAAAAACAATTTTTATATGCTCAATACCATAAGTTGATTTAATATCCGTTCGAGTTTAAAACACATTTACGAGTTGTAAATATAATGAATCGATATTTTACTGGAAATTTGTTATTTAATCGATAAATGCAGATCTTATCTGGCGCTGGCGCGCCACTGGCCGTTTCTGACGTCTGTCAACTGTCAAAACTCGAATTAATGAACTGTCGACGTATTTGGTGGTGATGGGACGTTGTTGAACCAATTCCGGTTATTTATGCGGATAGAAACAGTAATTTTGCCATTAAAACCACAAAAGAACCCCTCAACCGTCACCAGTGATGAACGTGCTGTGTAGTATAATCTTTTTGTGTGTTTGGTCCGGGGCGTTTTCGCACGAGCACAACCACATCGTAAGTTTTTGTTGTAAACATCACTGCAGAGAACCCCGGATTCGTTCGACAATCCGCAATCAGTATTCCTTTAACAATTTCCGCTCGATTACCTTTTGCAGTACGATGATAACGAAGAAGTCATCCTGTGGATGAACACGGTCGGGCCATATCACAATCGGCAAGAAACTTACGCCTACTTCTCCCTGCCTTTCTGCGTGGGTTCCAAAGAGACGATAGGGCACTACCATGAGACCCTCAGCGAAGCGTTACAAGGTGTCGAGCTGGAATTCAGCGGCATCGAAATCGACTTTAAAAGTAAGCCCCCACTTTACTTTATCCACTCGAGATACCTCAACTGGGAGTGTTTGATTTTGATAGGTAACATGGATAAAGGAGAGTATTGTGCGGTGAGTCTGGATGAAGACAAATACAAGGCGTTCGTGTACGCTGTCAAAAATCATTATTGGTACCAGATGTACATAGACGACCTCCCGATTTGGGGGGTCGTTGGCGAATTCAAAGACAACAATTACTACATTTGGACGCACAAAAAGTTTGAAATTGGCTATAACGGCAAGCAAATCATCGACGTCAATCTCACATCTGAAGACAAGGTGCTCCTTTCGCCGAAAGCCAAATTGAGTTTCACTTATGAAGTTATCTGGAAACCAACCAATACTAAATTTGAAGACAGATTTGATAAATATCTAGACCACAACTTTTTCCAACACAGGGTATTATTATCGCACAACAGAATGTGTAAAAAATTAATGGGGACTTTGTTAGATCCATTGGTTCAGCATTTTCAACAGCTTCATGATGGTCATCTTCTTGGTCGGCTTGGTCTCGATGATCCTGATGAGAACTCTACGAAAAGACTACGCCAGATACAGCAAAGACGAGGACATCGATGACATGGAGCGAGATTTGGGAGACGAGTACGGATGGAAACAGGTGCACGGTGACGTCTTCAGGCCGGCATCGCATTCACTTCTATTCTCGGCCATGATTGGTGCAGGCCATCAACTGACCACCGTCGTCTTCAGCGTCATCGTTTTCGCCATCGCCGGCGAACTCTACACCGAGTGAGTAAAAAAAGCTGAACTTATCACTTTCACTTTTTGAAATGTATGCTAGTAGGTAGGTGAGTAGACGTAAATATTATGAAACTGAAGAATTGTGCAATCTTCATCAATTGGTCATGTCTGTGATTTGAGCGTAAACAGATTCAATGATGGAGGATTTTTCTGTCAATCTAGGCGAGGGTCGATGCTTTCGACCGCCATTTTCGTGTACGCGGTGACGTCTCCAGTGAACGGCTACTTCGGGGGCTCCCTGTACGCCCGGATGGGGGGCAAAGTCTGGATCCGGCAGATGTTGGTGTCGGCTTTCATGCTCCCGGCTTTCGTCTGCGGCACAGCCTTCTGCATCAACTTCATCGCGATCTACTATCACGCTTCCCGGGCGATACCCTTCGGAACGATGGTTCGTTCTTCGTTCTCCTCGCATTTCGCCAATTTCACGATGGTTTTGTTGTACAGGTGGCGGTGACCTGCATCTGCCTGTTCATAATCCTGCCGCTGACGCTGGTCGGCACGGTGCTGGGGCGCAACTTGGCCGGGCAGCCGGACTACCCGTGCCGCATCAACGCGGTGCCTCGGCCGATCCCCGAGAAGAAGTGGTTCATGGAGCCGGGCGTCATCATTTTGATGGGCGGCGTGCTGCCGTTCGCCAGCATCTTCATCGAGATGTACTTCATCTTCACGTCGTTCTGGGCCTACAAGATCTACTACGTTTACGGGTTCATGCTGCTGGTGTTCATCATCCTGATGATCGTCACCGTGTGCGTCACCATCGTCTGCACGTACTTCCTGCTCAACGCCGAAGACTACCGCTGGCAGTGGACCTCGTTCCTGGCCGCCGGTTCCACTTCCGCATACGTATACGTCTACGCCATCTATTATTTCTTCTTCAAAACCAAGTACGTCAAATACTTGCCCACTTTTGAAAATTATAATTATTTTGGTTGAATTTTTTTTCAGGATGTACGGGTTGTTCCAGACGACGTTCTATTTCGGTTACATGGCCCTTTTCAGTGGTGGGCTGGGGATCATGTGTGGCACGGTCGGCTACATCGGCACCAGTGTGTTTGTGAGGAAAATCTACTCGACAGTGAAGATCGACTGAATTATCTTCGAAGGGTACCGTATGCCATCCTGTGTAAATAGTCTTAATTTTTCCATTGTGTCGCGTGGATCCGTATGTAAATACATACTATACATTCTTGTTATGTACACTAATCTAAATCGTGAATGTGTTATAAATAGTACTTTCCTTTGTTTTAATTCTTGTGATTTGAAATAAAAGTATTTATTATAAAATCGAAATGAAAGGCATAATACTTTTAGTCGTCCTAATATTGTTTATGTATAGGTATGTATGGTAGAGTACAAATGCGTAAAAAATATAATACAGTCACACATTATCATTATTATTTCAATATAGGGGAAGTTGAAGAACAGCGTTAGCCAATGGTGCCCCAAATGAGAATACACTTTTACCTCAAGGTCCGGTATTTCAGTTCCCGATTAACGTAACCGATTATTGTACCAATCCAAATAAAAGTTGAATTCCCATTTGACTCACTATTTGCGGACGCTAATATGATTCGACAGCCCTATTTTCATGAATCCAAGTGACGCTTTTCGGCCTTAAAGGCACTAAATCTTATTCACTTTATTATTACGAATGAACGGGCTGAAAGGCACTCGATTTATATCACACTGGTTGAAAAATTTTGTCTCTTAAACTCGACTTTTACGTAAATAAAATCTAAAGACTAGGACGCTATAATGCCAGTTACATGCATCTACTACGATTTAAATAAATTACAGTTTCATTTCGAATAATACAAGGCCATATTTTGTACATTCAAAAAAAGTACTATACGTTCTGTATAATATCGTAAAATAAATTTATGAGTTTTCCTCTTTTCCGTGATAAAATTAAATCGACCCAATACGATAAATTAATACTTGACTGAGTGTATAGGTACTTGATAATTATAAATTTACTTTTTCTATACTTAATTAAAAATAAAAATCTTACTCCTTATCCAATGAATATCATTTTCGGGAGAATTAAAGTAAAATAGCCTCTCCGTCAACAGAGACGGATGCACGTAATTTCCTTACCACCTAGTTATCAAAAGGGCAGTACCGTGTAAATAGATTGTGAATCACAAAAGTTGTGGCATGACTTGCGGGCCCTTGGTGTGATGTTTCTCGATGTGCGCCAGCAGTTGGGTCGCCCTGATGAAGCTCTTGGAGCAGTACTCGCATGTGTTCGGTTTGGTGACGGCGTGCGTGAGCAGGTGCCTGTTGAGGACGTCGTTCCTGCCGAACCGCTTCTGGCAGATGTCGCACTGGTACGGCTTCTCCTGCGTGTGGATCAGCAGGTGCTTGTTCAGGTTGTGCGCCTGCTGGAAGCCGCGGTTGCAGATATTGCAAACGCACGGCTTCTCGCCGGTGTGGACGCGCGTGTGCCGCTCCAGGTCGCACAGCTTCCGGAACTCCTTGCCGCACTCCTCGCACTTGTGCAGCCGCTTCGGCTCGGACGCCTTCTTCAGCACGTGGACCGGCCGGTGAGCCTCCAGGGCCTCCAGCGTTTTGAAGCCCTTCGTGCACTTCTTGCAGACGTACGGCCGCTTCCCTGGAAAACATTCACTTTAAAAATAAAATATTTCATTTTTTTTTTTTTTTAATTTTGATGTTTTCTAGCTTCTACCTTGATGTGTTCTGAGATGAGCGAGCAGCACCTCCAAGGTGTTATGGTTTTCCCCGCACTTCCGACAAACGTAAGGATTTTCGCCACCGTGAGCAGTGTTTTTATGTTTCTTGAGTTGTCTGTAATTCGGAAACGCCATCGAGCAGATTTTGCACTGCGGTCTTCGCTTGTAAATCTTCTTAACCGAAGCTGCCCGTTTTTTCGACTCTAGATTATTCTGCATGGCGATAGCTTCAACCACCTTCTCCTTAAACTCTAATTTCACACTTGCGGACATCTCGCTGTGCCCTAATCCTTTAAAAGTCATCGAGGCATCCTCGTTTTCGTCCCCGAACTGGACGTTCTCGTAAAAATCGTAAGTCTCTTTATCCACACTAATGTACATGATATCGTTCTCCAAGTCTTCGTCCGAGTAATGATTCAAATCCTCGAACTTTTTGACTCCTTTAGGGTAAAAAGACGCATTCCCAACTTCTGTGTCATCATCGATGGGTGCATCGTTATCATATGGCATGAGCAATTCCAACCGATTTTCTTTAATGTTTTCTTGAGTGATTGGGAGTCCGGTCATTTCGTTTATGTACACTTTATTCGCTAACCGTTCCATCGCGAAACTGTCATTCGAAGAGTCATCTATGGGATCATCACATATCGGTTCCGGGCTGCCGCCATCGACTTTAATGCGAGGTAAATTCACCTCGGCGATTTTCGTACTATTATTGTCAGGAGGTTTATCGTAATCGTAGGCTAATATTTCTTGTTTGATTATCACTTCATCTTTCTGTGGTGTTTTTATTTTCTTCGCGTTCAATGAGCTCTTCTTTGAGTCACTGGAACTCGGGGAATTGGCTTCATCTTCGATGGGTTTGTTACGTTCACCATTCCGTAATTTATTTTGAAATTCGTCGAGAAGTTGGGGGGTGTTGCATATGTGCGGCAACGGCTTGAGGCACAGGGAGCCCAAGAAGACGCATTTCGTGACTCGAGTGATGTCGAGTCGATTTTCGTTCGAGTGGATGTTGTCTGAACGCTTTCGAAAGATCCTTTTTCGTTTATCGAAACTGACGAGAAGGTCGCGCCGATGCTTCAGGGTTTCGTCGTCCATCTCACCCTCCATTTTGTCGGCGTTGGTCCAGGGGAGCTTGGTCCCCAAAGACGCGGAGAGGAGTCTCCTTTGGGGTGCCATTCTGGGAGTTTTATAAACTGTAACCTGAAAATCGCCACTTCCGGCGTCACGTTGCTGTATTTGGGGGTGGATTTTTGGGCGTTTTTGTGTATTTTTAGCACCCAAACACTTGTTGCGCATCCACCATAATTCTTCATGGACAAAATAAAAGGGAAAAAACAAGAATTCTTGCTTATTTGTGTTTACGTATGACCAAATATGAAAAAGATGGCGCCACCAATAACTGACAGACGACAACACCGGCTTATTTGACTTGTGTGAAGTGAGCGTCGAATTTCCTAGAGCTTTCCATACCAACATTTAAAAAATTATGATTAATTTTTTTTCATATTTTGAGAAATATTTTCATACTGCTTTTATTTCGATACTTGAATTTGCTCAATGCTGTAAAAAATACGGACCCTCTTCGTATATTGAATTGAAAACGTAAAAAAAGCGCTTGTGAGCGCGTGCTTGCTTTGTGCGTTTTCCAAAATTTATTATTAGTTTTCAAATCAAATAGTAATATTTATAATATTGATGACAAAATTTCATAATTATTGGGTGCTATACATAAATACATAACTGCATTAAACGAAATGCATAAACGCGATATTAAATTTGTGATTGTCTGTTAAAATGCGCACCTATGACCTATACCATTAATAATAGCGCTGTAGGCATTTCCATCAAACGAAAACTAAAATTATTAGTTTCAAAATTATTTACAATTTAATTTCGTGAGAGTGCATATCCAGTATCCGCACCCATGAAACTACACTTTATCTAAAGTAGACAGCACGCGGTGTATCCCCAAAGTTAGGACTTTTAAATAAGAGTATGTATTAAGCGAATAAGCGACGTCAGAGTTAATTATTTTAATCATATCCACGCATTAGCTAACATAAACGTAGGTAATCAGGACTAATTACGAGTCTTAATCTCTGCTGTTGGGCGTGTGAAATAAGCAAATCGTGTGCGCGGATTCGTCTAATATTCTTACATTAGATATTAGAATAAACGGAGAGCTTATTAATTCACCCCTAAGATTTTACTGGGGTATGTGATCGAAGAAGCGTCGCGCCGCGCTCACTTTTACGATATTTACGATAATCGATTTCGATTCGCGGATATGGGTAAAATGAAGAGGTTGCGAAGGCTGATCGATATAGTAATTTTATTTGCCTAATATTAAATTATATTACAGAGTGTCGCATAGACGTTTTACAAACAGGGTACAGCATTTAAACAATATTTTATTCGTACATACGTAATTGAAATCAATAATGAATTACTCAACGATTTACGAACGGCCGAGTCATTCGGGCATTATTACGTCCTGATCCCTCAGAAGACTCCTGGGTATTCCGAGATTCCTCATCCGCGTCTCGAACGCGATCCATTCCATGAGAAAACTGCGGAAAAATAGTAATTCGAAAATCTACCACCGGAGAAACGGCGGGGACTCGGGAGGCTCAGCCCTTAAGGGCAATTTGATTACGTCATCAGTCGAAAATGGGGAAACGTGGGTTTCCGCAGGAATGTAAGGGCGGGACTGGGAAGAGCAGAGCAGAGGAGCCCCAAAGTTATTGGTCGCATAATGCGATTGGAAACTTACTTGTTGACGTGGTGCGTGTCGACTGCCCGTTTTCCGTAGCCCCTGGCCGTGCTCAGGTCCATGTTGTGGTATTTCAGGTGCTCGATGCCGCGGGTGGGCCGCATTTGGGGCGATCTCACCTGGGGCAGGCGCGACTCCCTCCGGCCCTGGGCGCTCGCGAAGATGAACCACAGAAATATCAACGTGAAGAAGACTGCGACATGATGGAACGCCATACTACACAAAAAGAAAAACTCCCATCAGCAACAACGATGTTATCATTCTCGAAATTCAATTTAGCCCTTTCGTTTCTTGTTGGTACTTTTTGGAGAAACTGAATCGATAAAGTTTTCCGTTAATATTTAATGAAACGACATTAAATATTCGTCATTCCATCAAGTCCGTGTTTATTTCCGGTCTAAAACCCACGAAAAACGACTACATTTCTCATGTCATCTCAAGGAAATTATGTTTATACTTATTATGCTGAAAAAAACATAAAGCTGCATCATTATGTAGGGTACCTATACTTTTGCGATGCGAGGAGTTAATACAAAAGTTATTATTGTCAAGTTTAATTCGTTTATTCTGTAATTTCTTGAATAAATTATGATAATGACTAATAATAAGCCCACGTTAGTTCAAGCAAAAAAGGGACTTGGCTGCTGGTCGATCTCTGAGTTTACTTATCAATTAATTTCGGGATCGAGTTGGAAAGTGACGTCATTAAAAGCACCGATTAGGATAAACTTTCGATTTAACCTGATTACTTGGAAAATTAACGTCCATTTCGTGCCCCTTACGAAAATCCTACCATTTGACGAAAAATAATAAATTAAATAAATCTGGGATTTATTATTTCACACTGCGAGACGCAGCCGCCAGGGGAAATGTCTAAAATTTCTTGAGGTCTTTACCTTTGATCTGATTTTATACAAATAAAACAGAGATGCAATTCTTTGTATTAGGAAAAGCTTTATATGTCACTTCCAGCGGATATTTTTGTTGGAAATTTAAAAATAATATTCCACCTGTATGTGATCTTGATATCTCCAAGATTTTATAGGTCTCGCGGCAAATATTCTTTCAATGTCTTCCCCAGAGTTTCCACCTTTGAGAAATGTCACTGAACCTGAAGTAATAATAATAATGTTCCAAAACAATCTCGAATTCCTCAACTTTAATATTCTAAAATTTAAGGGACATGATTCTTCCTTCCAATTACATTTTTCGGCTGCCCTCCTACTTATAATTCTTTTAATAACTGCACCGACCTCTACTAAAATAATTACAAAAAGTGAGAATTTCATTTTCCACTTCACATGGGCTCTCCGAGATGAGGATCAAACGTGCTCAAGGAAGCCAAAGTAAACCGTCTGTGATTAGATTGTTTTTGTAATTAATACGCGAAAAAATATAATGAAAACGCATCTCGAGAAACCTTGCGATTCCAAAAATATAATCAGTCCGCTCATATACAGTAAAAATCGTCGCTTTGAGAATAAATTTTTGCACGAAACAAATCCGAAAGTGAAGCCTCATCCCTGATGGCGGGTTTGTTTTATCTAAACATATGAGTACGTTATAATAAGTAAAAGTTTGGCATAAAGTTCAGAGTGGTGTATCGCGCTATCATCCGAGGCATTTAAGCGAAAGTTGGCCACTTTTGAACGATAAAAGTGTTCGTCAGTTGCGAACCAAAATTTATAATAAACCCACGCTAAACGGCGCCGGATAATCCCCTTTGAAATTGACGCCGAATATCCTGCGGCCACCACGAAAAAATATTTCCTGCCCACGATCCGCCAACAGCAGCTGTTGGAGATAAAACTTTCGAATTTTATCTAGTAACAAATTTGGATGCATAGAATTGCATTATTTCAACTGTAATGAATCCAAAATGATAATTCCAGGATTTATTCGTAGTAATTCCCATATTTATGCAAAGTCTCCGGTAGGTACTAATTAGAATAAGTCTTATAGAAAATTACAAACTTTAATTGGTGTTAAATTGGATTAAAAATTCAATTTGATGAAACGCCTTTATATGCGTTTATGAGCGTCTACCTACGTAAAGACTATCAGAAATTTCACACTAAAAATAAACATTATACGTACTTAGGTAGTATTTATTAGAGGCGTTAATTTGTGTTTTATTTTTACCTAATTAAGTAGTTCGTTATCGTTAGTTTAATTAAACTCAACTCGAATACCTTTATAATAATACCACGCACTAGTCACAGAATCAGTCTTCTGTTGTAGAAATTTAAATTCGCCTATTTCGCAGAAAATTAGAACGATTTATATTCGTATCACACGTTCATAATAGTTTTACGATTTCATGTTACGTAGGTAGCAATGCATGTTTGCACTGTACGCAGATACGTACAGGATATAGGTATGTCACATATACGCAATAAATTTCAATTTCGGATGCAAATATTATGTTCTGGATTTGCCCACATACCATCATACATAGGTATACTTATTAGTTTGAAGGTGTACACGTGCTTGCATTATTTTATGAATCCAGTTACATACGGATAATTTGATTCAATTTATCAGTGTAGTATTTTTCCAACCTTATTCACTGTTCAAAAGATTCGTTATGAAAATTTCATATTGCGAGCGTTTAACAAGAAATTTCATAGGTACTGGGATAATGTTATCTTTTATACAATTTTGCGTATGTAGAGCCGCTATTATGGCAAAAAGAACTCCATAAACGACGTAAAGGCAATACGATTAATAATGAATCGTGTATTTTTAATTAAAAGTTAGAATTGGCCGCTTCTCTCTCGATTCGAGGACGAAAGCGGTGATCGTGCGAGAAACACGACTTACCGCATTGGAAACCAGTGCGATAAAGGCGGGTTAATTTATATTTTCGCGTCTCGGTCGTGGCACTGATGGTGATGGTTTAGACAAATTTGGAATAAAATTGCAAAAGTTTTTGTTTGGTGTGTAAAACTTCGGACAGTGGCACAATCAGTTTTGTGTTTGATGAAGTTTAAATCCTCCCCGCCTAAGATCCAACACACCCCCTCGGCGAAAGCCGCGTCGACTTTGTATTTGAGTAACGCGAGTGGGAAGTCGCGGTAATCGCGACAGAAATTAAACCAGTAGCACTTTGATAACTATTATTATATTTGCATATGGGTGTAAAAGAGGCGCAAATGCCGATCCGCCAAACGGAATACCTATGGCGCTCCCTCTAAAAAGGGTCTCTTTTCTCGCCCTTTGATTTTTATACTTCTGAATATTCAAATTCGAGTGGATCAACTCGTGTCCAACAAAAATTTGCTAATTTTAATCTCGCCCTCGGCCAGGCCGAAAATGGAGCCATCAGTGTAAACTTTTTATTAGTTGGTCACCAATTTTCGATCGGGATTTTTATCGCACTGATCACTGGCCCAATTATGCAAAATCATGCACATATTTTACATATTTCTATTATGATTACAGAGAGGCGTCGATTTACTGTCGTCTCTGTAATCATCAGATTTTAAATCACATTTTGTATCTTTTCTCACCGGGAATCGTCGCTTTATCGTCGAGTCTACCACTACAAAAAGACGAAATAGACATTCCGCGCGATTCAGAATGTAGAATATGTCATTGAATAGATTTCAAAAATTGATGAGATTTGGAGCTTTCCGGTTAGAGCAACACAAAATCGATCGGATGAATTTTGGATGATAAATGGTTTGAGAATGAATTCTGTGATAATTGCACATTTTAAATGCCGATTTCCTCAAAAATTCTCGACTGGTTTCCGATCACAATCATGTTTGTGTTTTTACATTTTTCAACTGTATGCCTATCCGCTTATCTCTTCAATATTTTCCCGTAAGAAAAATTCGTATTTTCCTACTACAACATCAACAAAAATATCGGATTTACACTTTCGACCCACTCGATTCGAATTTTCTCTCGAAATAATAATAGTCATGAGGAGTTGCGTATGTATGGAAGTTTGTATTTTCAGACTTTCCGTTTCCAGTGGGCGACCTGTTGCGCAGTTGTCTGCATTTATGTAAAGCAATGTCGGTCAAATTTCGCCCAAAGTCCCCAAGGCGTAGCGGCGACTGTCTTGCCAACCCCCAGAAGGGCAAATAAACCTTCTCGCATTCGGACCGACCTGACAGTGGGACGTGTGGCCGAGAATCGTCGAAGGATTGAATAAATCAAGATTAAGCTCAGGCAAATACGAATGTGACAAAGGGGTCTCGTTATTACTCGGGACGGTCAGAATTCTCTAAAAATTGTACTTTTTCTCCAGCTCCCCGATCCGCCCTCGCAGGTTTATTGCTTTCTATTACTGCCGCTTATGCAAACATTGACTGAGCTCTCATTTTACTAAATTTAGAATGTTATTGCCTCGACTTTTGCCAACCCTTTCTGCCTAAATTATCATGATTATTTCAATGCGATATACTTAGAGAAATCCATTTACCCCACTCAAGATGATATTGAGTAGTGCTCTCTGCTCGTGAAATTTTCATTGTATAAACCGAGAGCGATCGCTTATACTACATACAATCTTGCATTATTCCCATCTCTGCTTTACATAGAGACGTCACCTTTTCACATTTCCGAATGAAGACGCGACAGGAAATGCGAGAGACTTGTTGCGTCCCATATCCAAGAATGATATTTTAATAAATTCAACTCGTGTGTTTATTCTGGATATTGAATTATTACTGGCATACTTTTAAGTAAGACACGGATCGACTTATAGAACCGTTATTATTATTACCTGAGAAAATAACTAATGTGCAGGGTATTATTAGGTCAGGTCGCGTAGGTCTAATGCCTATTATTTGGCCGGGTGAGTAGGCAGAAGGTATAGGGTGTTCAATTTCCCTAAAAAGTTGAAAATTGAAAAGCTCTTCCGTTGATTGGTTATCGCCACTATAAATATATCCGTTATAGTCCACCTACCATAACTGACGAGTAATTTTTTTTTGTTGAATTTGTTTCCGGCATGAACTTTCCCTCTAGGCACAAAAGCTCGTCACAAGCACATAGGCCAACATTTTGGCTTTTTGTTTGATTAATCTACCTGCGAATTTCAATCAATGTGGGCGGGTGGACGCCTTTTTGGGATATTTATATTTTCCGGGACTTAAAATTATGCATATCTCTGTTGCTCAATTGATTAAAAAGCTTCAAATACTGTTAGAATTGTTTTTTTTTTAATTGTCTGAAGGACCATCTGAAAATATCATATCTTGTCTCGGGTCTACTGATCCTTAAAGCATAATTACCTAAAATTAATAAATTTGTTAATTCTCGATTTATCCAACTGAAGTGTTTAATTAAAATTTTAACTGTGGGTTTTGAAATTTTGTAGAAACGATATGAGGTCACAAAGAGGTTCAATTAGGTACATTAATGAATAGAAAGTTTTCAAATCTTCGAGGAGTTTGGAATCAAATTTTACCTAGTTGTGTGAAATAATAAAAAAAGGGAATAAACGAGGAAAGGGCGATTATATCTCAAGCGACTGGAGATTACTTACTTTTTTCAATGAAAGTTTAGATAAAAGTGATTTTGTTGTATAAGTAAAATTATTGTAAAATTTTGAATGAGCCTGTAGTAATAACATATGCAGAAAAACACTCATTACAAGTTTTCCAACTGAACTCCTTTACAAAGCAGTTCATACGTATGATATGAATAGTTTAGTTAGGTAGATTGATAATAACGACAAAAGCTCCAGCCCGCAAATTCGAAAACTGTTGATGAAAATAAAAAACCGAATTAATTTCAACGGTGAAAATGGCGCTTCAGTTTTTCACGGGGGATATAATTGGTTTATCGTAAAATAAGTGCGGCAGTTGGAGACGAAGGTACGAGCGGACAGCAAACTCACCTCTTTTTAGCTTGACGGATTTGCAACTGTTTGCGGCTGCATCGAAAAGTTTTGGGGGTGGCGAGAAAAGCTCCGGCGGAAAGCGTGTTGAACATGCGCTCGCCCACCGAAAAGGAGCAATCAGAAGGAGTGACTATCAACTTCCTGCACCGCGCACACCGCCGCCGCCGCCACCGCCAAATAAAACTCCGCAAGCAGAGAAGAAAAAAACTTCAATAATATTAGGTACACACATTTAAATGATGTTCGTTTCATTTGCGAAGCAAGGTCGCCCACAAACTTACCGGCCACTCTACTCCGCCACTCTTCTCCTCCTCATCGACGATGCACAAACATTATTATTTTCATCAACTCGATTGCGCCCCCGAACCCAATAAAAATAAGTGCAAACTTATCGCTAAGCTTTCGCAACCCCCGTAATTAACCAATCCCGATCATGCAGGAGGTCTCATCAGTCCTATTATCGTTTTCTATATTTTTGTGCACAATTTCATTTGCGCTGAGCAAGGCGAATCCATCATCAACTTCGCAATTTTTATTATTATTCGCGAAGATAAAGTTTTTTGAAATGCCCGATGACGTACCCAATTCTTCTTCCTATCCCTCACGAGTCTCACGACTCGCTGCTTTGTATATCTAGTTCAGTAACTTGATTATTTTATTAGCAAGAAGCCTCCAATTATACACCCCCGGTTTCTTTATACACTTTACAACGTGACCATCATCTAAATTCACGACAAGTCTGCGTACATTTTCCCTTCGACAATGATAAATTCATTCATCTCGCTCTTTTGTAGCTTGGGGTATGTCTTTTTCACCACAAAATGCTCAAAGGTTATCGTGTTTCCAATTATCAACACCACGAAGCGCACGTTTTCCTAACTTTTTTTTTTTAACGAAGGTGGTTTTCTTTTTATAAACGAGTTAAACTCTGCTACCTCCTACCCTAACGTATCATACCTTCAATCTCTATTTTGTCTCTTCTAGATAACATACAAATCTTTACGATTTACATTCATATTGACATTTTGAAACTTTACTTACAAGTATTCTTTTTCAATTTCAAACAGCTCGGAGCGGAATGCTTTGCATAATCATCCACATTAAGTATTATTTTTGTTGTTCAACGACTTTCGTATCTATTTTCCCTATGGGGATATAAAAAAGTTTTAAACTACGGAACAAGTGGAGATAATTCAAAATTAGAACGAAAGAAACTGTGAGTTTTTAAAATTACTCCCAGCTCAAATTTATATTCTCAGCTTTTACTTTTATTATGTATTTTAATATTTCCACCCACGTTTGTCTCACAATAAATTAACGGAAAATTCGTAAATTATCACTCAGTAATGGCGGGAGCTCATTCTCGGTTAGTAAAAACCTCACCTCCAGTTCCTACACTTTCAATGAAGATATAGTTTTAAGTGTCTTACAAAATTGAATAATCTCTTCTATGCTATTAGGATTTTTCAATAATTAATCGAGATATTGAACTGAAATTGGCGCATCGCGGAATATTTCGTAAAAGATAATAAAGAAAAGGAAGTCTGTTTCGATCATTCTTTTATGGGATAGAGCACAAAAAATCGAACAGGTCAGCAAATTTTTGGTTTTGTTTGAGATCCAATTTACCTAATACAAGACTGAAAGAGTAGACGAGAACGTGACCACGAGAAATTGATGTACAATGAAAGCACCTGCACTTCACGAAATCAATAATCTTTTTGAAGCTTGCCGAAACGCTGAAACAGTCGAGGAAATCTGCAAAACTACTATAGAGCGTGTGGGAGTGGGAATATTAATTCAATTTGTTCTGAATAGATAACAGCAATGAATAATTAAAAAAAAAAAACGAAAACTGCAAGCGCTGAAAAATTTGCAAAAGTCATATATTTCATGTCCTGAAAATTAATGAATCTAATTTAGGAATAATTCACCGCATAACACCAGAAGGGCTTCAAGGGACAAATGCAAATACACTCCGTATTAATAAGTGTATTTATCCAAAACCCTACTCAACAACCTTTAGCATATTTTATCTAGTTAGGTAATGGCAGGTAGGCAAATTGGAAAGCTAATTATTGTTATTGCAGAAATTAGTCCAAATGTCCAACAAAACGCGTGCAGCCGGGGAGAAATGGTGGATGCGCCGGGCCACAAAGTGCAATACCCTCAGGCGACCAAACCGTACTTTGCGACACGTATTTAAACAACGAAAGCCAAGTATAAGTACGGTTTATTATTATCTAGGTAGAATAAGGGTGCTTAATTGAGCACACTCAAGGGTCTGGACCCGCGCCCCCGCATACCAATATCCAAAATCGGCAGGGAATTATAAAGCGACAAATTTATTAGGTCAGATTTCGGGGGTTTTACGTAATTATCAATAATTTATTATGGCACGTTCCTGGCCCACATAATCTTCAATGAAAATGCGTGGAATAAGCGCTTTCCGTTCAAATTTCACAAGACTACGTTCGATCGAGACATCAATCACCAAAGTTTTATCTTATAGACTACTTATCTCGCCAATTTTTTAAGAAACTGAAAAAGCGGAAATTAGTCGAAAAATTTACACATTTACACTGTGAACCGATGCCTTGTTTATTTTCGTTTACCCTCACCTTTGCCAGCGCACTAAAAGGATTCCCAACGTTTATTTCGCCTCGTTTTGTCGAAATAACGTATAACACGATTAAGATCCCCCAAGTAAAAAACCGCTCTCATATTGTCATCGCTTGTATCACCTCCACCATACGAAACGCGAAAGTACACGGAGCTGTAACTGAATTAGGGCATGATGTACTTTTAAGGGCGGTTTTAGATTTTACTCGCGAAATGTTTATCGAGTGGGTGACCCTAATAAAGATTGTGCGGTTCGGAAATCTGAAATAAATCAAATACTTTCTTTTATCCGAGGGTAAATACCAGGGTGGGTTTTTCGGAGAGTAGTTTCGAAACGTTAAACAAATGGGAGGGTCTATCAATTACGTGCCCTAATGAAAAGATTCGGATTATCGGCACTTTTCGCGCCGGAAAAGTGGGTGAAAGCCGAATAAGTAGGTGAGGAAAATAACCGCTCGGCGGTAGAGTACGTCCAAGATTTCGAGTCGACCGTCAATCATTTGGGATCGAGACGTAGACGCCACGAAAATCTGTTTGGGCTCTGGCCAAATGCGAAAAATTCCTCATCTTTAGTCTAATTTGAGTCTTCGCTATATTAGTATGTTGTTGTGATGATTTGTGATAATCTATCAGTTTCATTTGATATAATTTCAGCAGCCCACGTTTCCATCTGTATGCAAAATGGAATAATAAACGGGGGGTGTTTAGGATTTGCTCTAAAATTACGCAAGAGAGGATTCCAACTTGAGAAATGATATAAGCGAAAGGGAAAAAAATTCTTTCGTATTTGTCAACAACGTATCGCATGTTTTCGCTTGCATTTTGCATTCTAAATCTCTCTAAATTTCCCAAGACGCAGACAACAACACCACGGGCTATATTAAGAACATAACCATCTCAACGTTATAATATGTAAAAATTTTCCAATAACATAACAATCCCACATTCTGGAAAATATTAATATCTTAGGTTCACATATGTACTAGGACGATTTTAATTTATTTGAAGAAAATAATGGAGATCCAGGGGATCGTAATTAAAATGGAAGAGGTGTTGAACGATTATTTGGTGACCTTTTAATCCAGAATTACGGGTCAAATTACATAACTGGAGCTTTCATTAACTTTGAGTGGTACTTTTTTTATTAAATTCGCGAAATTCGCGCACCGAAAGTCTAAAAGGGATAATTTTTCGGTCAGACTGATGGGAACACTATAGTCTGAACTGGAGATGGCAGACTACTCCAATAAACATTTTTAATGATTAATGAAGTTGTAAACTGCCTTATTACATTCATATTTTTACGTTTTTTTACATTCTAATGTATATTATACGGATTTTTACAGAAAATATTATTATAATCAACCTTTTTATCCTTTAGTGAGTATTGATTAAAAGATGACCAAGAATGTGAACAAGTCGTAAGTAGAAGATATATCGATCATAATTCCCGAGGATCTTAAAGAAATCAGAGCAACATTTTGGGGTGGAAAGGATTTTACTGAAACGTGCAATTAATTCGGATTTGCATCTTATTATTCCTGTAATACCTTAACCGCCCACACGCGTATGTACACTTCTACTCAAATACGATAAAGCTAAAGTATGCACTAAAGACGTAAATGTTAATGCGTAATCTCAATTTCGAGAACTCCGAGACCGCGATTTGCATTTGATGTCACTGATGAATAAATTGGCAAAAATTTTGATGCCAAAATATTTTAACTACCCCCTCTATCCTATCTAACATGGTTCCGGGAGGAATAAGAGACAATGTTGTAATCAACTCGATTTAATAACAAAATTCAGATTACAAAAAAAACCTGTTCTATTATAGAAAATTGCACCTTACTAAAGTTGGTGCGCGAAAAAATACATAAAAAATAACTTTTCCCTCAATCAAGCAACATGCATCTGTGCCATCAACAATGACCTATTATAACAACATACAAACTTCATAAAGCTTGTTAAGTTCATTAGTAATAATTACCACCATGAGCGACAGTATGATAAAAGAACACAAGAAAATCAAAAACTTAACAAAGAAGAAAAGATTTACCATAGGCACATTATAATAATTGTGAACAATTTAAATCGCCTAACAATAATATTATTTGGACGAGCAGTTAATAATAATATAATAACAACAATTAAATAGGAGTCAACATTTTCAAATGTAATAGTCGATTAATCAATAAGTAGTAAACTAATTACCGATATTGTAATAGGAAACGACTGACTAGCACTAAACAAATTGATGCAGTATGATTCGAATAATAATGGCACTGTAACTAAAAATGCATGTTACCACACACACACACACACTTTAGGAAAAAACGCACGCGCTTATTAATCACTACAAAGTGTACTAACTGGAGTTGTCTACATTTTAAAATAAAACAACTAATAAAAAATAAACGAATTCGATTAATTCACTTCGGCTATTTCGGGCAACGCCTTCTGCTGCTCCTCCGAGTCGGCCTCCTCGCTCTGCTGCCTCTTTTCGATTTCGGCCTTGAAGTTTTCTATGTCCTCTTGACTGAAAACGGCGCAAAATCAATTTCGAGCCCGACGTACCATCAAAAAACGTTACCTAATTTGCACGAACAGGATCCCGTTGATGACGTTCAGCATGTCCAGCACCGAGCCCATCGACGGCGGCTGTATCTGTATGGGAGGCAGCGACGCCCCGTTCTTCCCCGTGTAGATCTCGTTCATCTTCTTCTGCAGGACGACCGCCTGCTGCGTCAGATGCTTCAGACACTCGGACGACTCTTTGGTCTTCTCGTGGTTCTCGCCCAGCTGCTGCTTGTAGATGGCGTACGCCTCCTTCTCGCTGTTCAGGGCGCACCGGAAGTTGCCCATGCAGCTCTGCGTGCGCGCCACCAGGTGGTAGCTGACGGCCACCTTGAGCGACTTGGCCCCGTAGTACTTGATGTTCAGCGCCAGCGCCTTCTCCAGGAAGCGCAGCGACAGCTCGTACTCGCCGACCGCGTGCAGAATCAAACTGATGTTGCTCTGGAAAAGCGCCACCTAGGGTCACAAAGGGCACCCCAAAAAACGAATTACTCACGTCCAGCAGGGCGATTTCTGGGTGATTCTCGCCGCAAACCAGGACTGCCAAGTACCTCGCCCTGTACAGCAACTTCAGGGCGGTGCTCACTTGGCTGTTGGCGAAACAGTAAAGAGCCAAATGGGCCTGAAACACCAAAAATCTTCAATAACTTCATTTGCGATTTTGATTGATAGTCCTATTCCGTAACTATTGTCATGTTCAGAAAATCAACAGTCGACATTACCATGGAGGAGCCAATAAGAAGCCTGTTACCTTAGTGATGGCAGTTTGTTGATTTTTGAACGATACCGTCAAGATACGGAATAGACATTTAAAAATGACATAAACGTCATTCTTCCAAGTTGCCAACGTGATAACTAAATATTGAAATGTAGTGAGTAAGGGGATCATTACCACCCGGAAACTCACATATTCGGTGATTGTGTAAGGGTGGTCGATGCCGTTGACCCTCTCCGACATGAGGACGGCCTTTTGCTGGTAGGCCATGGCCTCGGTGTGCTCGCCCATGATGTAATTGAGGCGGGCGATCATGCGCAGACACTGCGCGATCTCCGGATGCATCGCCCCGTAGACGTTGTTGAGGAGATTGAGGGCCTCGCTGATCAGCTCGTAGCCGTCCTTGAGGTAGCCCTGCTGTATTTTCGTCTGGCCGGTCGTGTAGAAGTTGTAGGCGTCGGTGGCGCGCGGGTTGATGTGCTTGACGATCGGGAAGATGTTGAGGATGTCCTCCTCGTAGAAGATCAGTTTGTTTTTCGAGTCGAAATTGTAGTCGCGCAGCAGTATCTGGATGCCAGTTTTCAGGCAGAACGACCGGAGCAGCGAGATCTTTTGCACGGCGAACGTTTCGATGGTGGCGTCGATGTCGTTCGTCGACAGGTCGTAATCGAAGTACGCTTTCAGTTCTTGTTTCAGTTGCGTCCACAGCGATTTGGGCGTGAGCGTGGCCCACTCGTTATTGTCGTTGCACGCCAACGGGTTGGCTTTGCCGCGCCGCTTGTTGCGCTTCTTGTTATTTTTACTCTAAAATCGAACATTGTTTTCCCTCGAAAATTACTAAATATCGAATCTCACCTCGTCGGATCCTTGGAGAGGGTTGGGCACTGGTCCCGAAAAGAGGAAACAGTTCAGGAAGTGAGCAATGGCTACAGATAAGTTCATCATTTCGGCACTCTGTCAAAATATGTCAAAATATGTCAAAGTCAAAATAAGTCAAATGGTGGCATCACACCAAAGAAATTGATTCTCTCACCTGTAAATAATTGGTGTAGATGTGTTTAGCCGCCCTTAGTATAAGTTCGGCCACTGCGATGCTATGCAGATACTCCAGCTGCTTGACTTTGGCTAACAAATTCGTGACTTTACCCAAATATCTGATATTTATGCCACGATTGTGCATAGTTTCGGCCAGTGTGAATCCGTCCATTGGAGCAGAAGAATGGTCCAAACAGTCACGAATCTGCAATGAGAGTTTTCACTCTGCGATCAAGTCGTTTAGGGAAAAATGTATCTTACGAAAGTAGGAATCTGTACTGTCAGTAGAAATTCGGCCGCATCTTTGACAAGTTGCCTCTGCTTAACTATTGACGGATCCAAATTATCGCAATGCTTGATACCCGGCGAGTAGACGTCTGGGTTGAAACGGATATCGAATTCTGTGTCTTTCAAAGATCCGACAGCGATTGCGGCAGTCTTTACGATATTCCTAGTACTCTCCTCCACTAAAATTAATCCAAATTATTAGAAAACCGTATAAAATATCAAGAAATTGATTCGTACATTCAAGTTTGTTCCCTTCCGTGATGCTTTCGACGATTTTCTTGGCTTCTTCGTCTTCAATTTGCGTCTTTTTCTTGGGGTCTTCGGCTCGAACCTCCGCCTCCAGCTCCCCAGTTTTGGGCGCGTCGCCATTATCTTTGTCTTCGGTTTTCCCCTCTTCCTTTTCCGGTTTCGCTTCGATCGCGTGATTGTTATTGACCTTCGCGGCGTCGCCTTTACGCAAGTTGAGCTGCTGCAGATGGTAGGCCGCGTATTTTATGAACATCATGTAACGCGCATCGGCGAAATTGTCGATCAACTCCTGCCGGAGACAGCACAACTTGTGCTTGTGCTTAATCGGGAAGCCCAACATCTTCACCTCCTTGCTCAACTCTTCCTCGTCCACTGAAAATACCACAGGCTTATTTCGACACCTGTCAATGCGATTTGACGTCACTCACGCTGCAGGAAATTGACGTCCGGTGGAAAGGTCCTCAGCAGATCGAGGATGTAGTGTCTGCCGTCGTTTCCGATTATCCCCTTGCATTCCACACTGGAACAAAGCTCTACGGGTTCGTCTTTGTCGTTAAGTACGTGATGCGGCAGAATCCTGAGCTGCCCGCCGGCCTTGTTCAACAGTTCCAAGTACTTGGGGTGGCTGAGAACTGTTTTGCCGAAATCTATGGAACCGTAAACGACCGACTGTTCCTGTTCCCTTTCCAGGATACCGGGGATGATCGATTGGGCCGTCACTCTGTAGCCCCTGTAATCGATGACCACCGTGCCCAAGGTGTAGAGGCCGGGCAGGTCGACGGCGCTATACACCCTCACGCCTTGCAGATCATTGCGCTGAAAAGACATAATCATATCAATTTTTTTTTTCATTAATTGACATCAATAAAATGGATATGAACACGGGTCTTACCGGAGCAACGAAGGCGGCCGCGTCCCCTCCCAGCTCCTTGTAGTGGTCGCGCACGTCGAATCCCAGAGAGAAGAAGATGTTGTTCCAAATGAACATCTGCATTTTGGCCTCCTCTCCCGGATTGATCGCCATGACGTTCCCGTCGATGACCGCCATGGCGCCTCTGGTGGCCGCCGCCACGAAATCGCTGTGCACTTTGAAGATGGCGCGTTCGCGGAGCAGCCTTTCCGGCAGAGTCTTCCTGGGCAGTTCGCGGGTCGTCTGCAGCTCCTCGTTCCAATCGCGCGTCTGCCCCGGGATGTGCTCCTCGTAGCCCAATTTGGAAGAGAAAGCTGCAACATTTTTCCCAATGAGGTGTTTCCACGAGGAATAAAATTTTAATTTTCTGAAAAATGTGATACCTATTCGCATATGAAGCTGGCTATGATATCGCGCAAGAATTTTGTGGATTTTTTTCAATTAGTGATTGCAATTACAAAGAAATTTTCGTGACGTCAGCAATTACAAATCGTGAACACAGCTCATCTGCAGATGACGCTAATAAAAATGTAATAATACTCGCTGTATTACCGATTACCGACATTTTGAGCTTCCACTGTCACCCGCGTCGCTAACATTTCATGTTTTCAATAAAATTATACGATGATGCCTCCAAAAATGAGGAAAAACCGCTGATCACATAGCACGGATCAACACCGTAACTGTAACTACTCGTGGCGCCATCTACTGGCTCATAGAAACCTCGTAATAGCTGACGTCATCAGAAAAGAATTAAAAAATATAAAAATAATAATTTCACCCCTTTAAACTAAAAAAATACTAAAAAATACTGTTTCAACTTATTAAATACCATAGGATCAGATAAGCTATTTGGAAAAATACATGAAAATTCCTCATCCATAAGCGGTAAATAAAACGAGGGGTATCTTACTGTCTTCGGCCCTTATCGCATCGATGGTGTGCTCCATCATGGGGGCGCTCCACGCGTACAACTGATAGGGAGTAGCCACCCTTTCGAAAGGGTGCCTCTGACTGCGCTTCTTCTGCAAAGAGGCAAAGTGCCGCTTGAACTGCGGCGAGATTTGGTTCAAAAGCTCGATCAGCGAATGGCACAAATGACTAGGTGAAGCCGGTTTCGGGTTAAACTCTTCCGCACTCGACCTGAACAAAAAAAAAAAAATAACAATTCAATAAATCGCCATACTGAATTATCGAGAGAGTTTTACTGGTTGATGTAGAAACCTCTGGAGCAGGCCGAGATGTAGTGGTGCTTATCCTCTAGAGTAACCACGTAGAGGTACATGAGGTCGCCGTGGATTTTACGTGAGCCCGGCGGGGGGTTCCAGGCGGAGGTGGTGAGCACGCGGACGCACTGGGGCGTCTTCTGGTCCTTGAGCTGCGGCTGGAGCGCCATGAGGGGGCGCTCGTTGCTGTCGGGCATGATGTGGTCGGGCGGGGTGCAGTCGACGCTCTCCGGGCGCATCTTCTTCTTCTCGAGGATGTCGCCCTGGGTGACCGTGTTGAGGAAGCTGAGCGAGTTGCACTCGACGCCGTTGTAGGCGTCGGCCGGGTCGAGCGACTTGAGGAGGTCGCGCACGTGCCGCACGTGGATGCGCGCCTCGCGCATCGTGTACGGCTCCTCGACCACGCGGATCGTCGAGCCCTCCTTGAGCCCGTCGATGTTCTTCAGCTCGGCGAAGTTGTCCAGCGTGTTGCCGTCCAGCTGCAGGGAGAAGCACGTGCGGTGGCAGGTGTCCTCGCGGTCCATCAGCAGCTGGTGGATCTCCTGGACCAGTTCCATGCTCGACACCTGGATGTCGAACGGTTCCGCGCCGGGGCTCACGATCTTCACCGAGAAGCCGACGTCTTGGATGAACACCACCTGGTCTTTGTCTTTCGCGTCTTCCGCCTCCTTTTTTTCGGTCTCCTCCAGGTCTTTGGTGACTTTTTCTGAAACATTCACACTTTACAGATATTCTATAAAAATTTGGGGAATTTCGTCCAGTACCTGTAGAGATGTCGGTGTGGCCATTTTGAAGGGGCGATTTGATTTCGTTACTGCCGTTAACAACTGCAAAATCAAATAATTAACTTTTCGGAAATTTGTGGTTCAACTATAGATAAAAAAAGTTCTATTATATTATTACCTCGCGAACTAGAGCGATTAGAAATTACATCTAAAAATAAAAATAGACTTTATTCATTGAAAACGAATACTCGAACAAAACTGAAATGACGCAAGAAGAAAGTATTTTCATTTCAAAAACCCACATTTTCACATCATAAATAAGTGCTCTATTATTACTAACAATCGAGGTAACAATAGAATAAATTAAATAATCTAATACACATGGGAGAAAAAAATTACCGAGTTAACAGTGCATGTCGTCACGAAATAAAATGCATTTCGTACAGAAATACGTAATGAAAGTAGTGATTTTCACTGTTTCCAATCAGTCAATGATAGGATATCACCAACAAAAGAAACAAATCACGTATTACATTATGTCTTTACGGTAACTTCTAAATTTATATCCTCATTTCAGTCATTTCGGCCATTTCTAAAATGGCATACTCATGTTTCTAATGTGCAAAGACCATAATACCATCTAGGAGGAAATTGGTGCAGATTTGAAAAAAAAAATAGTGATATTTGTAGACAAAATTAGTACCGTATTCTTCACAACTTTTAGAGATCATGCACTGCATAGCATACAATATTGAAGAGATCTTATCAGAGATGTGGATTTCGAATTGATTATCCCATCAGTATTTTCGTATCTAAATCCCGGAATTCTCTGGACTGGGTGTTATAATTCAAACAGCTTAACGATAATGATTTCGATTTCCTAAAAAAACATGCCATAACGTAGAAATAAGCCAAACTCAAATACATAGAGGATTATTCCTATGGAAAAGTTGATGAAAATGAGAAAATACTGGAATCTCATGTAAAGCCGCAGTAATACAGGATTCGCAGGAAATTAAAAATATCGATCTCTCGCCACCCATGCCAGTAAATGAAGGATGAAGGATAAAGTTCATTCAATCATTTCGTCATCCGCTATTGCGGTTTTCCTGTCCCATAGACCGAAAAAAAACATAATCAACAACATAGAGATATAATTTTCATTCCTGTGTACTGTATGAGAAAGTGGATATTATATGCAGTTAGAGACCACAGAAAATTATGAAATTCTGCAAGTAATGTAGCAATAACAAACAATTATCATTACATTATTAAATCAAACAGAAAGGAGGCCGAAGTGTGATAAGAGTCCGAGACCCCGAGTAGAGCTAATCTCGAAGCAAACGCAAAGATACAGAGAGAGTACCAGGGAAATCCTATAAGATGCTGTTCCACTTCTTGCAAATGAGATGCCGATTTATACAAGAGCCAAGGTCCAAGTTCATCAATAAATTATACAGAGAAAAAGACAATAACGACTAAGCTCAGATTATCCAGCCCTTCATATGGCAAAATTACGTTTTGGCATTTCAGTCAGGCAGCCCCCGAACGGGTGGAATAGCCGATCAAAAGCCGGTTACGTAACCGCTTAGTGTAATCGCGAGGGGGCCAAACCGGCGAAGGCCCCGCTCGGATACCGCACTGACCTGCATCTTTGGTGTCTTCTTTTTTGGTCTTTTCGGCGTTATCTGCGGTATCATTCAGGTTATTGTTGGTTTTCGATTCGTTTTCCGCGGTGTTTACCGCCGCACCGAGAGCCATTTTGTTCCGTCACCGAGATGTCTCGCGATTTTCCAAACTTGAGGTGCACCGGATCTTGCTGGGGGCAAATTTTCGGGTCGATTTTCCACGAGGACGTCCAACGGCACGGGGTTTACAGCGACGGGAACATTTTGTTTAGCACGTGCTTTGGATGTAACCCCCCCTAGTCGGCACTCTGGCTAGTGCTTGACGTTATCGGAAGCAAGCGGCACACGAGTCTCGATTTCGCGCGCAGCGACCTGCATTACCAACATCTGCTCCGGAAGACTAATTTAATACACCGGGAAAAATGTTAAATTTAGAAACACCTCCGATAAATCGTTGATGGTTTAAATGCACATTTTACTCCTATCGGTTTCTCAGCTCAGAGTCTTGGTACTTGAATAATTCATTTTCGTGACACAACCAACCACAGTACGACTTTTTAAGAATGCGCCAATAGACTTGAGGGAAGATGGTAAATGTTTATAAAAACACAACAGAATTTATTTTCCGTAAAATATTGTATTCTTAATAAAGAAGGAGGTTAAGATCCCGTTTTCTGTTCTTTTTGTATTACCATAGACCGCAGCAAAGATTCACACATAATCCGAATGGGGATCATTGTATGTAATGGTGCCTCAAAATACTGAAAGGAAACAGAATTCAATATGATATACGCTTTTAAGCAGCTAAGTTACCTTTTTCAAAGTTTGATGAGGAATGTCTTTTGTAAAAACATGATAAGTGGGATCTCCCGGTTTAACAGCACTGATTTGCGATTTAGCCGTCATCATGCTGAAAGTGGAGACTGCAGCTTCTTCAAATTGCAAACCTAATTCTTCCTCTTCATCGTCGGCACCAACTGAATACAATTCCTAAAACGATTTTTGAATGAAAATGCTATAATTCCAATAAAACTTCCAATTTACCCTATCAGAATTTATAAAGAAAATTGGTGATCTCTGGTACCACGGCAATTTTACATCATTACTGTATTTAGTGGGTACAAAGACAGCTTGCAGAACATCTTCCTGATCTTGTAGCAGATCTAGAGTCGAATAAACTGGTTTCGACGATTCCGGACTGAAAACGAATAATTTTTGATCCCTGGTCACGACCGCCATATTGGTGGTAACAGAGTCCTTGATCAAGATTGAGGTTTTCAACGGAACGGTCCACAACATTGCAAGCGTCAAAAGATTCCACACTGATAATCGCTCTTGTCCAGCAGTCACGACAAGATGGCACTGATTGCCGATTCCAAATTGAACTTGTTCAATTTTCTCCTTATAACTTGGATGAATCAGTGAACACTTCAAATCGCAAGTGTCTGGTAACCAAGTGGTGAGAATATCATCAAAACTTATCGCCATTAAAGAACCGTCGACAGAAAACGAAAGGGCTTTACAATGCAGATCCCTGTAAAAACCAGTTCCTAGGCAACTCCAACCGTCGCGTTTATCTGGAATTTTCATAGAGTTGTCATTTTGACATCAAAAATGGCGACTTTGCAAGTCTCCAGGTATGGAACTTACTGTAAATCGTTGAAGCGTCAGTCAACTGCCAAATTTTGAACTTTTTATCATCGCCAACTGTAATACAAAGCAACTCGTCATCTTTAGTGCTTGGACGGAACTCCATTGAGTATACTAAAGTTTCATGAGGGTACTCAATAGACGTATTCAATTTAAATCTGAAAGTTAAACAGGTATAAATTCAATTCAATTTTGAAATAATGGTTCCTTACGTTTGATTTTTCAAATCAAAGTTCCAAAATTTGAGTCTCAACTCTGATGAGTACCACAAATCTTTACGCCCTTCGACAGTAGCCAACCACAACCCATTTTTACTCATGGCGACTCGGTGGATTTGTGTGTTTTGTATATTACAGCCTCGCTCATTCGTGACTTTATTTTGACCGACTACATCCACCTGAAATGACACGAGATCTTTTTATAACTTGCGAAGCCGCCATATTGAGAAATTACATTGTACAATAGGCTGCCATCATGTGGTGAATAAAACTGCAGATGGCCGGTATTTCCATTCATGATCAAAGCTTTGGTTCTCGGATCCAAAACGATTCCGCTATCAAACTGCTCCCCGATAACTAAATTCTGAATCAAGCTGACTTGGTCCAATCTGGAATTGACAATGCGTATGGCATTGTCGCCGGTAGCCACGGCCACGTAAAGGTTTCCCACAGACACCGAAATCTGTTCAATGTTGGCGGGTAAACGCGGTAAGAAGCTCTTCTCGTGATGGCTGTCCATTTGCCATCTAGTCAGGACGCATTCCTCTCCTCCACTGTAAAAGTAACTTCCGGATTCGGAAAAGCTGACGCATTTCACGGGCAGCGTGTGCCAATGAAAGACGGCTTTGCTTGGATGTCGGTGGTGGAGCTTCTGCCAGATCACGACTCGGCCTGTGCTGTCACCAGTCAAAAGGATTTCTTCATTTGGATGGCACGCTAGACATGTGAAAAAACGAGATTTTTCTATGATGTGACTGAAATCAAAGGTTTCTTGTTGGTGAAAATATCAATGGGCGAATCTTGAATAATTCCATACCGAGTATAACTGGAAAAATTATCGATTTTTACAAAATACAGTCTAGTGTCTTGAATTACACAAAAATAATTAGTGCCCACTTCAACCGAGTATGGTTTCACTTCAAGGTGTAAATTGTAATTTTGATGACTTCCCTTCTTGATGTTTACTAGGGAAAAATCTACGGTTTTATCATCATGTGAAACCAACGCCAAGAGCTCTTCATCATTATCAGAGTGCACAAGGTGGAATGACTGGATTATTCCTTTAAAGTCTAATTTCTAAAAATATAGAGAAAGAGCTCATAATAAAAAGATATGTTTGTGACTACTCTGTATTATGTTCATACTTTGGTGATCATTTTAAAATGGGTCACGATTTTCCAGGTGATCAGTTCACCAGATTTCGAACATGCTGTGATGCATTCGAACGATTCATAATAGTGAGTCGAAAAACCCACAATGTCGTCTTTCATTCCTTTGAATTCGACTATCAGCTTTCCGGTTTTTGTTGCATAACCCAAAATTCGATTCTTCCAGACCACATAAACGTTCCTAATAAATTATTAGCATAGTGAAAAAATTAAATAAAATTTTGCACCAATAAATAATTCTTACTCTGAATCTGAAGAAAATTGGGGCCGATGAGACACGAAGGAGCCTCCACCTTTGAAATTCAGTTTCACATCCTTCATCTTGATATTAAAACAACTTTTTTATTCAAAATTCGCACATTTGTTTCCAAAAATGAAAAGTTGGGTTAGGGGCAAGGACGTAAGCACGTGGTTTCAATCGTTTTCTTGTCGTGAGAGTTCGACATCCTTCGGAATTTCGTTGCAATGGTGGTTATCGTCTACCCGTAGAGCCGTTTGGCGGAATTTCCAGCAGTCCCAAAATGGGGGTGGCAAGTCCAAAATATTTGCAAGAAGTAACGATTTAAAGGATTTAAACTTTGAATCTTTACTATAGAAATTTGTGACGTAAATTGTAATTTCCTACACTAGACATATTTTCGTTTTTGCTTATGTTTATTATAATTAAAATATTTTTCAAAATCGATCATCAAGTTACTTATTTATTGAATTTCTCCACATGCAGCTATCGTAACTTTCTCACTGGGGTTTCCATTTTTGTTTCCGCAACGTTCCATTCTTCGAACGACGTCCATTCCACTAATGACGTGTCCAAAAACGACATGTTTCCCATCCAACCATTCAGTTTTATTGGTACAAATGAAAAACTGGGATCCATTTGTGTTAGGTCCAGAATTAGCCATCGATAGAGTACCCGGATTCACATGCTTCAATTCAAAATTCTCGTCTGCGAATTTTCTGCCATAAATCGATTTCCCTCCAGTGCCATTATGATTAGTGAAATCGCCACCTTGGCACATCTTAACCAGGAATTAAGGAAAACACGAGAAACACCTAAATCTTCAAATTATTCTTATACAAGAAAAGGATACAAAATCTGGAATGATTCTGTGGAATGAGCTCCCTTGAAATCCGTATCCTTTTTCATGAGTGCATAAACATCGGAAGTTTTCAGCAGTACGTGGGACCACATCAGACCTCAACATCATAGTTATTCGACCGACTTCGGTTTTGCCAATTTTAATATCGAAATAAACTTGAGCGTTTTTAACTTTCTTTGCAGCTTCCGTACTTTCAGAAGTGTCCATCTCTGTACTGTCTTTTGGGTCGACTTCTTCTGCACCCTCCTTTTTGCTGATAGTTTCACCGGCATGTTGTTGAAGCCAAGTGTCTTCGGACCAGACCGGACGTGTGGAGCCCTCTTTAATACGTTGAGGTTTCGCTAAATTGACTCGGATAGTTCGACCAAATAGTTCTGAGTCATTCTGAATAAAATCTCGTTATTAGTTATCGTAATTACCTAACGTAATCATTGAGATATACTTGCCATGTTGTCGATAGCGGCTGCAGCGTCTTCAGCGCTTTCAAATTCGATGAAAGCGAAACCCCGGTGTTTCTCACTCTCATAATCCAGAGGAATTTGAATGTCTACTATGTCTCCGAACGGGATGAAGGCAGCGTTCAGCACTTTCTCATCAACTTCCTCGGCTAAACCACCCACGTAAACGGTTCTTTTTGATCCTGATGACATTTTAAAACTGAAAATTTCGAAAAAGTGGTTGACGACTTGAACCTAACCTAAACAAACGACGTTTGACGTTTATTTGTCAGCTGCCAACTGTCACTGTCAATTTTTGGGGATTTTCGAATTCGTTTGTTGGTGGACGTGTATCTGTCAACGTTTTGCGGCCAACTTCGCTCATTTGGCTCAGCCATGTTGACCTGTGCGGGACGGATTTTTGGGTATTCCGCGAGATCTTGAGGCCGCAATTAGTAGATTAGAACATTATGCCAAAGTGTGATTTGAAGACGAGGTACATACCGGCGACGTTTGCTTGGACTCTGCTCCTGGTGGCCACCACCTTGTTTTTCTACTATCCGTGAGTACAATTTCCCCGTGATGTTTATGTTTGCCAAAATTAGCTGGACGACCACCGTTTCCGCAGGGCCCAGTATTACATACCGGAGTACCCATGGGTGCCCGCCTACCAGGGCGTCATCACGTTCTTCGTGCTGGCCAACTTCACCCTGGCAACATTCATGGACCCTGGAGTCATTCCCAAAGGTAACGATGATAATAACAGTGACCCCCAAAGAGGAGAACGAATTGAGAGAAACGGCGCCTTTCAGCTCCCCCAGACGAAGACCGAGAAGATGATTTCCGGGCTCCCCTCTATAAAAACGTCGAGATCAATGGGATCACTGTTCGGATGAAATGGTGTGTGACCTGCAAATTCTATCGGCCACCTAGGTGTTCACACTGCAGCGTTTGCAATCACTGCATAGAAGTGAGATTGCCGCACTCCCACACTGTAATCGTTTTACTTACGGAGAACGGATTTCCAGACTTTCGATCATCACTGCCCCTGGGTCAACAATTGCATAGGACGCCGAAACTATCGGTTCTTCTTCTTCTTCCTCATATCGCTCAGCCTCCATATGATCAGCATATTCACGCTGAGCCTGATCTACATCCTGAACGGGCCGCAGACCTTTTCGGACGCCCAACCCATCATAGCGTATCCTTGACCAAATCCATCGAATATTTATCGAGTTTATGCAAATCGACCCTTAATTTTGAGTACCACTACAGTATAGTCCTCATGGGTCTCGTGGCGCTCCTCGCCATCCCGATCTTCGGGCTGACCGGGTTCCACATGGTGCTGGTGTCGAGAGGGCGCACCACCAACGAACAGGTAACCGGTAAATTCAAAGGTGGGTTCAATCCGTTCTCGAGAGGGTGTTGGGATAATTGCTGTTACGCCCAGTTCGGTCCCCAATTTCCCAGGTGAGTCACGACCCGAAAAAAACGATTCGTTAATTATACTCCTGACTTGTAATAATTCCGTTATCAGCCTGATGAAACCGCATAAGTATAACGCCAAACGGAAACAGTGTTTGCACGGGCCCATATCGACCATCACTAACGACAGCCAGGTCAAGACGTACATGGACAACAGCAATGGCGTCAGGAATCTCAATTCCAACGCCTACAACAAGGTGAATTTATCTCCCGGTTAGAATTTTTCTAATATGGTACTTTTTTCTGGATTCAGCTGTCACCTGGGAGAGATGGGTGCGAGTTGGACATGGAACCGTCAGCGTCGCAATCTCAAGACTGCGAACCGACACCCCCGCTGCAGAGGCACGGCTCGAAAAGCAACTTCTTCCTGCCGCCGATCGAGGGCGAGTCTCCCAGGCACCCGAGGGGGATGCACTATCCGCGGAGCAGCCCCCATCCGAGGCCGAGGGGGCTCGATCCGACCAGGAGCGGCACGCCGGAGAGTCTGGGACCGCAGAGGCCCTCGCCGACGATGCAGCAGCGGATCAAGGCGCTCGGGGTGCAGACGCCCCTAGCATTGTCCAGTCCGGTCAGAAGGTACGTCTTTTGCATTTGTGCATAACCGGTTTTGTGTGATGCCTCTTTAGGAAAGTGCCGCGATAATGTTATGACACACGGCGTATTCTTGGGGACACAATTTTCATTCTAATCGCGTACAGTGCTCACAACTGAAAGTGGGACGTTAGTGATTCAGATCTTATGTTGAGGGTCCCATTATTACATCGAGTACCCTACCTAAATGCTTGTATCGCATAATCCAGTTATGATATGATTATCCATAAATGTACATACTATTTCGTAGCATTTTCTATTGATACCTGATAGAATACGCCGTTGGTGACATTTACAAAAAAGAAAATTGGAAGAAAATTTGTCGGATGTTGATAAAAATATATTTTCCATTCAAAGAACCATAAAACCACATAAAAGTAAAATGGCATGTCGGAACTTGATGTCACTTGATGTAAAATGATTGTCGCAATTGATAAGTGATAAGATGTCAGTTACGACTCGCCACTTTAATTATCCGTTTTTCCGTACCAAAATTATACAGGGTGTGAGGAAATTGGGCTTACTAAACCTTAGAGATGGTTGTGTTGGTTTACTTTTTTTTAGTTTCTTTAAATTACGTACTTAAGGGGGCCATGTCGCATGAGACGAAAGATCGAGGTGCTACATGAGATAGACAAGGATGGGGGTAGATTTAGTTTCGTAGATATCTCAAAAACCAGCGAAAATTTTTCGATGCGATTTTGGCCAATATGAAGAGAATCCTCTTTTGTTGGCTCTGAATATAAATACAGCATGATTGTAATTGAATTTGATGTCTAAATTGAGTTTTGAAATGTGGTGATTATTGCTTGTTTTTATAATCTAAAAATCTCAAACATAAATCGCCTTTTCAAAGTTAAATTTACATTCAGAGCCAACAAAAGAGGATTCTCTTCAAATTGGCCAAAACCGCATTGAAAAATTTTCGCTAGTTTTTGAGATATCTACGAAACTAAATCTACCCCCATCCTTGTCTATCTCATGTAACACCTCGATCTTCCGTCTCATGCGACATGGCATCCTTAAATGTATAAATACAGATTCGCATTGTCTGGTAAATTCTCGAGGAAATCTAAATATGACATTGAACTTCTTTCAGCCACAATAGCGTGCCCCGAATTCTGGACAAAAATGAAAAGTCAAGAACTCGTCGTGACCCTGTATAAAGTAAAAGTAAAAATGTTGGAAAATTCGTCGCAGATTTGGAGATCTCTGACGGAAAACATGCATGTTGCATCGGTAAATTACTCAAAAAACAAAGAGCATAAGCAACATCTTAATGATGTTATAAAATTAGAGTCGAGACGAGTGCTCACATCCATTACATTACACAGAACACAGAATTGATGATGTTGATGCACTTGATGAGATGAGTCAATTTTAGAACTCGAGAGTAATGGAACAGCTGACGAAAGTGACCGGTTAACCGGTACACGGTCGTCATTTTATTCGTAAACGTACAACAAAACACGCTCATGATAATAACTAATAATAACAAACCACCGAATCCACTTGGTTTAATTTAACAATAATAGAGACAACGAGTTTCATTCTATTCATCCGATGATATTGTTGTCGTTGGAAGCGATGACCCGGAACATTCCAAACATTTCGTTTGTTCCAGGTGGACATGACATGCCTGAAAGAGAGCTTTGATCCGCATTATCGCTAGTTTACTGTAGTTGGCTCGTATTTTTCGTTCCCCAGATCCAATCCGAGCACTCCGACCCAACCGAGACGCCCGGACTTCATCGGCGTCAGCAACCACCAACAACAACAATTGCTCATGCAACAACAGCAACAGCAGCAGCAGTATTACGATTTCCAGGCGCACGCCGCGCCCCGGCAGCCCCCGTCGCAGGGCTACGCCCACGGCAGCCCCCAGCGGCGCTTCATGTCCGAGGGCGAGCTGGTGCGTCAGGAGGCGCAGCTGTCGTACCCGCGCTCGAACAACACAGTGGACAACATCCGGGAGCTGGCGAACTCGCCCCAGCGCGGCGTCTACATGTGGAAGGACACGTCGCCCGGGTACCCGCCCCCGCAGCACCCCGACTTCTACCGCTCGAACCCGACCAGCCCGACGCAGCAGGCGTACGGGGCCGCGCCGCCCTCCAGGCCCTACCACCCGGCCGCCAGGGGCGGCGTGCCCGTCTACCCGCCGCAGAGCCCGCAGGTGCACAGGAAGGGCGGCGCGACGCCGACGGCCGCCGTCCCGGACAACCGGCGGCGCCCCATGTCGTTCGTGAGGGCGCTCGAGATGTCGGACTCGGTCGAGCTGACCTCGAACCCGGCGCATCTGTCGCAACAGCAACAACAACAGCAGCAGCAGCAGAGGACGTCGAGTCCGGACCGCACCAGCGTCTACGACATGAACTATGAGATTTCGGTATAGGGCAGGTGTTGGCACTCTCGCCCCGTCGACTGAGTGCTCCTATTTTCTCTGCATCAGAGACCCCCAGCCCGAGTCCCGCCCTGAACGCGACGATACGTCATGCAGGTGGGGCTGTCACTCGCTTTCGAACGAGATCGGTCCACGGGCGGGGCGTACTAGACGTGGTTGGCTTATGAAAGATAGGCCACGCCCCGTGCCGTTCTCGTTTTGACGTATCGTGTGGAAAAATTGTGGACATTCCACCAGCCCCCTGACTAGACCAAAATTAATAGTGTGTGTATAATCTCTGTATGTTATCTCTGTTGTTTATTATCATTACCACGATGTTTTTTGGATCTGTTTTACTTTGCGTGTGTGCAGCATCATATCCATCGTGCCGAAAGGAGTGGCTTCTCTTTTTTAATATTAATTATTATTATTTTTTTAATTATCGTTTGACCTATTAAACCAGTTATGATTTGTTTTGTTCTAATTCAAGTAATTTTGTTATTTTTGGTCATTTACCTCTAATACTTGTTAATGATTTCATCCGTTTTTTGGCGGTTTTTCCGGCAAGGTAAAACGGTCTTCGCGCTCTTTGATCTGACTGTATAAACGTACTAACTCGAGCATCAGCCTCTTTTTTTATATATAAGCCATCCTTGTGTTGTTGTATCGAGATTAACTTTAATAATGGTGTAAATATATTTAAGTTTTAGTAAAATATTGTTCATTTGATTTTTACCTTCAATTCGAAGCCATTCTAAATTTTTCATCGATATGTGAACTAATAAGAAAGTTACGACACATTGAAAATTTTATTGAGATTTCACATTAAAAAAATCAATGTCGTCCAAATCAAAATCTGGACACATTTCCCTACTCCTGATGACTAAATTGTATTATTATTGTTCCACTGCTGAGAATAACTTATTATGATTTATTATTACATACAAAATCGTCTCATAAATAATAAATAACTTAGAATGTAGTCTCCTTAATATTAGGTAGGTACTGACTGATAAAATTATATCATACTTATTATGGAAAAATTGCGCGTCAACCATCTTGGGTGATTTTTGACAAGGTGTGGAGCGTTGTTGAAGTCACCCGAAATGGCCGTATCGCAAATTTCCGATTGTTAAACCTTGCCAATTAAAGCAATAATATTACTCCAATAATAATTATATGCGAAAGCCACCAACAATTAAAGAGTAATAATTAAACATACTGATTTATAAAATGAATTGATTGATATGACTAAGGATCCATCTTTTCCTCTCTATGTAATTAAAATCACTGGCAGTTAAATATTGGTGAATATGGTAAAACATTGAAATCGTGTAAATAAGCTTGAAAGAGATCACTTTCAGTAACTGGCGGTGGAATTCGAAGATCACCATGAAAAATAGAAAAACGCTCCAAGTTCACACTCGCCTCATGTGGTTTTTGTAGCTCCTGCATCTACGCACTAATTCGAACTTCCGGTAACGCATACAATGCCACTGAGGGATATGCAGCATCTCTTCTATGGCCTAAATGGAAAATACAAACACACGTTCTAACATTTAAGTGTTGAAAAGTGTACGTAGTAAGCATCAGAAAAAAAGTATAAAAATTAATCTTACTGTTTCGGGATTTCCCACAGGCACAGGCGAACTTTCAGAAATTGAAAACATCAGAAAAAGGATTGCAAGGCAGTAAATCACGATTTTCACAGGGTACTGATGAGGATGCATATCTTTGTTGCTTTCGGTCTGATAATAAATTATTCAAATACTACTTGAGCAGAGAGGACCCCAATATAAGCTACTTTACGTGTGCATACGGGATTGAACTGCAACTCACTGGAGTGCATCACCGTCTCAGACATCTTTTATACATTTATATTTGTTATGCAAAATGGATCAACCTAGTTTTGTAAGACGACTTGTTAAAACGAGAGCCCTACTTTCCTCGTATAGGTTCCTCCAATTACGAGTATTCAGGAATTATCCTGTAACCTACTTTGATTATCGTATCTGTGCTAGCTGACGGTGGTAATAACCCAGAATTGAGTAATTTCCCTTCTAGGTAGAGCACACCGGAAAAGGGAATTTAATGATTGCCCTAATGGGTTCTTCCTAACTTATTCTACTCAAGATAAACTCATGGAATTTGAAATATGAGACATTTTAATTACTTGAAATTCCTCCATTATCAGATTTTAATTACCCTTAATTAGTTTCTCATTTGAAATGTTGAATTGTGCCGCGTATTCACTTCACGGAGTGAAAGCTTGTTTCAGGAGTTTAATTTGAATTTGGCGCTCGCTTTTTACAGGAAATCAGACCTCGTGATTGGTCGAATCTCGTATTCCAATTTGACAGTCTGATGACGTATGTGACCGAAATCCAACATGGTGTCTTTTGAGTGAAGGAAGCGCTGATTGTATGTACCGCTTAATTTTCCGATTTTTTGCCGATTTTGCCAAATAAAAACGCGAAAATCCTCAAGTTCGATTCGAAAAATACGTAGTGCACAGTGTCCCGCATCGATCACGCCGAAAATTCGACCGGAAAAGGGCCAAACCGAGTCAAAATACCATCATTATCTAATAAGGTAATAATTATAGCATCTACGTTCGGAACTTGTTTACATTGCAACAGAGCACTGGAGTCGCATTCTAACGCGAAAAAATCACTTGCAGTGCGGAAATCATGGAGAGCTCCGTGGTCACCACGACTTCGGAAGGCGCGATCGACAGCAACGTCGACGACAACGACATCGCGACGGTCTTGAACGACGCCGAAAGCGGCGACCCTAAACTACCCGAAATCACCGAAACTACGATCGTCGAAATGGTCGAGACGACCGAAACGGCACAGCCGCCCGAGCCGGAAGACAACCAAGCGGCTCACCCCCAAAACGACGAGCTGACCTGGGAGAAAGTCGCCGCCGAGGTCGCCTCCGACGACTACCTCACCGCGATCGAGGAAAAACCCCAAGAGATCCGATCGGAAATCGTATCCGAAACCGTCGTCGAAGAAATCACCAGTTGCGAGCAGAACCCGGACGAGCTGACCGAGATCGCCCCCGAAGAAATCCCCCAGGAGAACGCGCTCGTCCAGGAACCCGACTCGAGCCTCGACGATTACGTCGCGGAAAGCGCCCTCGCGGAAAAAATCGAAATCACCGAACTGAAAACGGACGCAGTCGATGGAGCAGTCGAAATGATCGAAGGAGTCCAGTACACGGTCATAGAAACCGAAGGCGAAAACGTCGAAACGCACGAACTGATCCAAGAACATCTAGAAACCGACAACACGACCCTATATACGAGCGTATCGGAAGCGGATAAAAGTGACGAGTTTCAAAATCAAGAAACCATAATCGAGCAGATCCTCTTGGTCGAAAAAGAGGGCGAATCCGAAGAGGAAGTGGACCAACCTCCTCCGAAAGCGGCGAAACCGCGCAAACCCAGAGGGCGCAAATCCGCAACGGAAGTGCCTTTGCACGTTCTCGGCCGAGACATCAGCAAACCGAGCGCTTTAAACAACGGAGGGCGGTCTATGCCGAAAGCCAGATTAGGAGTGAAAGTCCCGTACCGAAACCTGACCAGTCAGATCGTGTCGAAGGAGGAGATCCAGAAGGAGATCATGGACCGGTTCAAGCAGAAGCAGGAGCAGAACGCGGTCAACGCCGAAGACGTCCTCTTCACCCGGAAGCTCACCCAGAGACTGGCCAAGAAGCTGATGCCCGAGGCCGAGCGCGAGGCCCGGAGGGAAATCAAAGAGGCGGAAGCCCCCAAGTTGCAACGGCAGCGGAAGCAGCTGGAGGTGGCGCAGACGCTGATCCAGGACGACTCTGATCTGATCGCGATCCTCGAGGGCGACGACGACGACGTCAAGAACGCCGAGCGGCACACCGAGTCGAAAGAGTTCGCCGAGAGCGAAAAATTCGTCCGGAACATCGAGAAAGAGATAGCTCTACGCCAGCTGAGCGAGCTGCCCGCCACCCCGCCCAGACACCGGATCTTCAAGAGCAGGGGCCAATCCTCTTCGACGCCGGAAGGCAAGGGCAAAGCCGCCGGGGCTAAACTTGTCGAAGCCACCTCGACCACCCCGAAGGCGGAGAAGAAGCAAGATCTCGAGCCGCAAATCAAGACCGGGATGGTGGTGAAGACTTATACGCGCAAGAGGAAGAGTTTCGAGCTCGACTCGATCCTTCCGACCACGAAAAAGGCAGCCAGTGTCGAAAAAGCACCCGTAGTCGAGGTGAAGAAGGAGGAGAAGTCTGCAGAAGAAGTCGGCTCGGTTTACGTTACGAAATCCTCGAGGGTGATCAAGAAGAAGGTGATCTGGGATCCGGACGAGTCTCCCGCGACACGTAACACGATCAAGTCGCCTCCTCCCGCGAGCCCGATTAAGCCGAAAGTCGTGGCTCCTGTCGAAAAAAAGGACGAGAAAGCGATTCCGGTGAAGAAGTCGCCGGCTACTAGGAGCTGGAAGAGGCCGACCGAGATCGACAAGTTGCTGATGGACGAGGGCGCCGTCAACATGATGTACGACGTGAAGACCAACGAAGACTCGGCTTCGGCCAATCCGGATAGGAGGAGGAAGTCCAAGGTGATTTCGCTGGATAAAGCGCACAAGGAGCTGATCAGCAAGGCGAACGTCATCCGGAACGACATGCAGCAGAACACTAACGCGGACGGCCATCAGAAGTCCCTGCGCGGGAAAAAGGAGAGTCCGTCTCCGGGTAAAAAAGACGCGTTGCCAGGGGCGGCGGTCACTAGGAAGAAGTCAAAGGATTCGGCTAAGAGTTCGGTGCACAGTCCACCCCAGTCGCCCGCTTACAGTTATAATGAGGGGTCGCGTTTGATTCGGCGGCATTCGAGCAGCTCGTTTTCTAGCGGTGGTGAAGATTTGGGGGAGGAACAAGGCGATTCTGGTAATAGCAAGACGAAAAGGAAGGGGTCGACTGCCGGAAGCGACCATCAGCCGAAGAGGAAAACGAGGAAAAGCTCCGAGGCCGCTTCGAAAGCTAGTAAAAATAACAACAACGTGAAGAGTACCAGTCTGAAGTACGACACGTTTACTTTGACGAAAAATAATAGACTGGCCGCCATCGAGCTCAATTATAATGACAGGGCGGCATATTTGACAGAAGAGGTGAGGATAATGAGAGATCACCAAAACTGAAATGTACGATTTAAAATTTTTGTCGATTTCTAGGTTTTGGGAGAACTGACGTCCTGTCTGGGCGACTTGGGAAAAGACGATACTTGTCACGTGGTGTCGGTAACGGCGAAAACTGCAGCTTTCTGTTACGGTCTGGATTACAACAGTCTACTTTCCGTCGAGGGTGACGAAACCGATGGCGAAGAAGAACGCTTACAGAAAGCCACACATCTAGCCTCTTTAGTGGAGTAAGTATGAGCATCAGTGATCGACCAATGAAATCTCGCCTTGAGAAAAATCGACCAATAGGATCGTTTCCTAATCGGTGTTGAATGATTTCAGGGATTTCTTGAGGTGCCTTTTGAATTTCCCCAAAGTGTTGGTGGCCGGGATCCAAGGTGCATGCGTGGGGTTGGGGGTGACGATGTTGCCCCTCTTTGACATGGTGGTGGCGAGTGACACTTCGACATTCAGCACCCCGTACGGTTCTCTGGGATGCGTACCCGAGGGTGGATTTCTTCTTACCACCCCACATTTGAGCAGCCAAGGCCTGGTATGGGAATTTCCCTTCTCTTTGGTCAGATTTTCATTTAGTAATGGTGATATTTTTCGCAGGCCAGTGAGATCCTTTACACTTCGCAAGTGATAAAGGCAGACGACGCGTTCAGGCGAGGGTTGTTGACTCGACTCTGCTGGCCCGAGAAATACGAGGAAGAACTGAAGGGCATTCTGGCGAAAATCGCCGATCAGTCTCGACAAGTGAGTCTCGTTTGTCGGTTTTGTGTTTTATTGCTGATTTTCGTAATTTTTCGTAGAGTTTGGAGGCGACCAAGGCCCAACTGCGGCAGCATTTAGTGCAAGGCACGGAATCGTTGCTGAGCGGTTCGTCTAAGTTGCTCGTCGAGCATTGGACCAGTGCCGAGTGCCGTAAGAACTTTGAAAGTTTTAAAGCTGAAGTGAACTAGTGCATCTATCTCACGATTGTTTTGTCTGTAAATGGTACAAAAGCTCTGTTTTGTTCTAGAGTTAAGAATCTTTTAACGAAGAAATTTCTATAGGTGTGTATCGCATTTGGATTTTCTCAAGTTCTTTTCTTATCGTAAAATTGATATATACACACACGACTAATACTGTTTGAGAAATATTTTTTATATTTTCATAAATACATTTAAATGTAGGTAAGTGCTAATGATATCCTATTTTTAGGATTTTAGAAATATGATGCAAAACGCGTACTCTATATTATATTTATAATTGAGATATGATGATTTTTTAGAGTTTTATAGGATTTTACTGAGGTTTTCACTGATTTTATAAGCACGTTATCAATTATTACTTATATTGGGTTGAGTTGGGAGTGCATTTCCAAAGATTGGTGCAATTTGAATTTTTTTTTTTAACAATTTCTGGATAAGTACGATTTATAGGGAATAACTAATATGTATATTTTTCCCGATTGAAAGATCATTAATTAACAGTACTTGTGATTTTAAGGATGTTGATATAATTTCATCAATTCAAAGAAGGTTTAGAAACTGTTTTATAAAGTTATACGATAATGACTGGATTGTTGATAATAATAATTGCATGAAACATTTAATTTAAAAAAATATAATTAAGTAAGTCTTCTCACTTTTATTTGACTTTAAGTAAATAAGTACATATCTTAATTATTATTATCGCTATATGCTTTTACTTTAGTAGTTCTGATGTCGAATATAATTTTTAATTCATAGTATTAATTTTTATTGTTTAATATATTTTACAGGCTGAAAAGTTTCTTTCGTATTTTTTAACTCCATCCACCTCAACCAAAATAATTTTTCAAAAAGTTATCACAAATAAAAATAAATAACCGATTTTCTAAATTGAAATGAAATACGGTCTCCATACCTACATATCACGGTAGTTGGACGGTACGTTTTTTCCTCTTTTTTTTCCTGATGCATGAAATAAAACTAAACGGGCACATTGATAGGATAAAGACTGAATTTAGGACACACCTGTGCATTCGCACCGGTATTTATTTCATTTTCAATCAAATCAAATTTTCATAGGAAATTGTAGTAGTGCAAGTCTTATTACCTACACAAGAACGAATAATTGACTGTTAAAACCGTCCCAAATTCTACGACTCCGTGAAATGCTTCAAATGGCTTGTTTTATTTTTATCCAGGCATTACCACCTAACTTGTTCCTGTGCGTACAAGCGGCAATAAAGGCTTTAGAAAATTAGAATATGAATGTGTGACCCTCTCGCTGCAATTTTACCACGACTCCAACATACGAAATCCATTGAACGAGCCAGTTTCTAGCCCGGCGCATCCACCACAATTCACCAGATTTCAGCGTGAGCGAATCTTTTTCATCATGAAGGTATTCAAATATGAAAGGCAATTATGGCATAATATTATACTAGTGGGTAACGAATCATGCCCTTCTCAAAATCACAACTAAAAATATGGGAAATTGCAATTAGAGACATCAGTAAGACTACTTGAATATCAGGCTTCAAGGTTTGAAAAGATAATTGAAGATGCAGATGACGGAAAGTCGAAATGTTTAATATAACTGGTCATTACTAAGCGGATTGATTAAAATCTCGGTAGCATCAGGTAATTTCAATTAAAATTTCGAGCGGATTGGCTTTTTCGTCGAATTCCGGTGTCCCTCCCCATGCGGATAACTTCCAGAAGTTGTGCTGGCTGGAAACCCGAAACCGTCGACCCGGAAGGCGCGTATCACGGGCGATTCCGGGCGGTGGGACGTCGACGTCGCCGTGCAGGACCGGAACCGCCCGGAGGAATAAAAAGATGCGGCCGTGGCGGCGCGGCCCGCAGTGGTTCGCACGGTCCCGTCCGGTCCGCACGCGCCCAGAGAGCCAGACGCCCGCATCCGAGCCCAAAGTTCCCGCAGCTCTTCCGCGCGGCCGAGCATGCCGCCCGACGGCCGCCCGCCATCCACCCTGAAGGTAACCGTCGAGATATCGCCCCCATGCCGATCATCTCTAGCTCTGTGATGATTACGGCACGCATCCTCGCTCTTCGGGAAACTGACACGAAATGTTGGGGCCTCTCTAGTCAATTGACCCATCGGTTCATTGATATCTGGGCAAAAAAGTTTGGGGGTTGTTTCTTTCCGTTAGAGATTAGGTAATCTGTCACCATTTTTTTTTCGGTACTGAATCATGCAGAAAACGCGCAACAATACAATAAGCCTCGAAATTTGGCAGAAATGTTGTTATCCTCAAAATTTTGTAATACCCAATGCCAAACAATGATTAAGTGCGTTTAGCTTTTTGTAAACTGAAGTTTCGTAGACATAGATTTTTTATCTACTCGTATAGGTAGATGTACACCCTGCGAATATGAAACCGTTACCTGATGCATAAAGTATAATCCGAAGGGAGTATTGCGTTTAAAGCTTTCGAGTCTTCCTTTGGGAATTCGTTCATCCATCCATCTATGCATTCAGAACCTTCCTATCTTGCAATATCGCTTGATTAATTAAAATGACCACGAATTTTCATCAATTTACAAAATTTTTCGAGTTATGAATTTCGATCCAAACTGATTAATAATCGTGTGTATGAAATTCAAAATTATGTAGTTATTAACAGGACTACGATTTATTGACTTTGATTTTGCAGTTTTGGAGTTGATTAATTTTTAAATCGTCATCTATAGAGGCAATTCAAAATATAATACTTAAAGGGGCGAATTATTGGACAAAAATTGATACGGTTTTACATAAGTAAACGTTCGCATGTCTGAAGGCTCCCGCCATAATTTCCTGAACATTTATTATAATTTTTTATTGAAAAAAAAAACTGTGTTCATGGGAGCGTGAAAAGAAAACTGCACGGCGGTGTTGAAATTTTGCAGTCGATGTGGAAGAATGCGTGACAAAGAAAGGTCAAATTCTGCCCTAATAGTGTAATTGCATTATTATACGCACATTTGGCACGATTCGAAGAATAATAATGATAATAACCCACGATTTATTTATCGATTTCATAAATAAAGATATTACGCTCGCTAAGTACTCGCCGCAATAATAAATTATTAATATCCCCAGATCGGATTCGCGACCGTTGCAATCATTATGCGTTGATGGAACCAATTCATGGAACGAGGGAGATGAAAAGACGATTTAAATCTGCGCTGTCAATCAATCAACCCGCATAAATTATTATTCCAGACAATATAATGACGACACGAAAATTAACTCGATCACTTTTCGGTCGGCGGTGGCGAATAAACCGTGAAATTTCAACGAAATTAACCCGATACCCGAAAAAGTCCTCGAATATTGTTTCGGGATAAAGTTTTACGTTAATTAGATTTCGGCCTAATCTCCAGCCATTCGAAACACGATCCGGGCCGGCCAATAACCGATTTTCGCGGAGATCTCTTCTGGCGAGAATCCCTTTTTCCCGTCGCCTGCATTTTATTTTTCGCGAAAGATGACGAAGCTCCGAGCTTTTAATTGGAAGGATTTGCAGGAACGCCTTTCGTCGGCAGGAAAAGTGTACCGGGAAAGCGTGCCATATTGCCATCGTTTCGCGTTAGGCTACACCTAGGGCCATTATCGGCGAATCGTACGGCCAAAAGCGCTATCGTAATAATAAAACACAGCTTTTGCGACGATCCTGCCGACATTCCGATATCTGTCGTAAACCTGTAACCGTTTAATAGCTCGCCCTCAAAACTTAACCCCGTAAAAATTGATACCGATGTATCTTTATAACGCCTCCGCAAGGATTTTTTACGATGGGGATGAAATGTTAATTCGATACGCTCCTGACTGGAAACTGATGCAATTCAATTTCTGCCTAATAACTATCACTCGACTAATAATATTATGGTGCGTGGATTTTATTTCGCCGATGCGGCGCGGATTCATAATCCCAATTTAATAAATTGCTTTTACATGAATAACCGTCTCGTTGAGTCGATTATGATAATTACGGGCACCTGCTACCCCGACTACGCCACTGGCGACGGCGCGATGCAATTTAATATAAAATCGCATCCGCATCATTCTTCCCGAAACTCTCTGTTTTAAACATCTTCTCAATCTCTACCTGCCATCAGGTGTTCCGGCTTATCCCGCGGAAATAAAATAATCTCGGAATATTGCGAAGACTGCTCCACCATTAAAAGCTGCATGAAGATGATTATCGCGGAGGCATATTACGGAGAGAGCCACAAAAAGCCTTAATCTTCCTGCAAAAATACGATAACAAAACCTGGGATCAAGTTTCAGGTCCTCTTGATGCCGGTGTATTTAATCCGTTATAAAAACGCACGAATCCGCACACACACGAGATGATGCGTGCTTAATTCCGGAAAACCGCAAACGAGCAGTACGGATTACCGTCCTCCTATTCGCGTACTCAATTATTCGGCCACTCGTGCTCCAATTCGATTCGCGTATGATGCTTGAGGTAAACATGCATAAACGAGGATTAATTCGTTAATTATTATCCCCGGTGCGGGAGCGAAAAACACGAAAATTAACGCGCATCCACCAGTTTTCGCCAGTCAAATTTCGTTCTATTTTTAAATACGTTTATTAAAATTTCGTGCTAATTTATGCACGAGACTCTCGATTATGATATAGTAGTACTTTGGCGATATTTCGAGTCGAGTGGATTGTTGAAAAATAGGCGTTTTGTCATTTCGAGTGGTTCCCGGTTGGTTTTTCTATGCAGGCATGAACGAAACTGTGCAGTCTCGGTCGTAAGCAGAGAGACGGAAGGATCGCGAGAGATGGCGGCCACCGAGACCGAAGAGGACAGCAAGGGCACGGCCGACTACGGCGACCAAAACAACAAGCCGTCCCCGGAGGCGGACGGCACCCGCAACAGGGCCAACAACGGCAAAGAGACCAAGGGCAAACCGGCCAAAGACAACGTCACCCGAGTCGTGGTGGTGGCGCTCACCCCGGACAGGCAGAGGGAGACCTGGAACAAGAAGGTCGAGTTCCTCCTGGCAGTCGTCGGGTTCGCCGTCGACCTCGGCAACGTCTGGAGGTTCCCCTACATCTGCTACCAGAACGGAGGAGGTCAGTACCGTTTTCAATAAAATTGCCAACATTTGCTTCTCGGCTCTTCAATAATGAAATAAACCGGGATGGGAGCTTAATAACTGATGGACGGATAAGTGGATGTGCGACTTTGAAAAGTAATTAAGTCTCGACTCGAGATCCGCATACGCACGTGTAAAGCCGGTATCGGGTGGAAGCGTGTCGAGCGGAACGTTATTGAATCCGCTCGTTAGTTCCGCATTCATATCGGTGTTTGTGTTCGGTTAATCAGCCCTTACGGGGATCCGAAAGAGGCATCAAAGTGTTTGCTAACCCGTTCAAGAAGTAATAAACCGATCTCCGGATGCCAAATCGAATCAGGAACATTCAGATTTCCCGGTCTTCTTGCAGGAATAGTTCGGCCAGGATTCAGGGGGAGATGGTGCCATTATACTGATCACAGAATTCAGAGTTGGGACCTAAGAGGATTCATTTAACATGGAAATCAATCAAAAATATCGACCGATGATTCTTATGCCAACAGGGTTTATCCTGCTGAAATTTCTCGCCCTTGTATCTATCTCTTGAAATCCGGATTTTTTTTCCAAAGTTTTGTTGGCTTTTAGCAATTCGGCCCGAGCTATTAGTGGTGCACCTATTCGTGTGAAATGATTTTTCTATTTTTACACCTTGTCACGATACGAAAAACGAATCGATTCACAAAACGTATCAAGGTTACACACACCGCAACACATTGTGCGAGATTTTTCTAAAAATTTATTTAAACCTACAAATTTTCAGGCGCTTTTTTGATTCCGTACACGATCATGCTGGTATTCGGCGGTTTACCGCTCTTCTACATGGAACTGGCCCTCGGACAGTTCCACCGGAGCGGATGCTTGACGATCTGGCGCCGGATCTGCCCCGCTTTAAAAGGTAAGGACGGATTTTCCTCGAGAAGAAGAGCAAACGAAATGGTTCTCGTGGTCAGCGGACCGGTGGGTGTTGACGGGATGGAGTAGCCGTGTGTTCAAACGATTATCGTTATTATTGTTGTGATTGAGGCGAGTCCTGCACCCGCCGACGAACCGGGGGAGGTTTTGTGTGGGGGTTTTGGGGGTCGTGGAGCGACACAGTCCCGTGCGCTAGATTGAACACAATTCCCTCCAGAGTGGGCCCATTGTTTGCACACTCTTTATAATTGGTCGGGTCGATTGGGGGTGCACACATCGGACAGTGCGGTCTTTTAATTCGCCCCCGATCCCATCAACGCCACCGTACTCACCCATCAAAAGAATATGAGATCATTTTCCAAGAAATTAAATGTAAGCAAGAATTGTTGAACTGGACTTTTGGTAAAATTTTGGTGTGTAATTATTACAGCTCAGTTCAGCTGCTTTTACTCCACGAAATATGCTCATCAATCCCGGAGGAATCCTTCAGTCATCGTTTAGTGAAACCTTACAAACTCTCAAATACACAAAAAGCTCCCTCGTGTACTAAACTTTGAAAATAAAAAGAATGCGGAAGATTTTATTGTTTGTCGGTTTGTATTGCAGCGAATGAATAGAGCTTCACACATGGAGTACATACCGCTACACTCGACATGTTAAAGAAACATTTTCACATTAAAAAACTTCACTGAAAATCGAAATTGATCCAGCGTTCGTCGGCGGTTCAGAGTTTGGAGGAATTTTAATTGATGGGAGAGCCAAATATCCATCAAATATTTGCCGTTTGTCGCGGTTTATAACAGTGAGAGAGAATAAAGTAACCGAAGATACTTCCATCATCATTTAGGTCGATTCATCAAACATAAAGGGGACGGAGAAGAGGAAGAAGAGGGCGAGTCGGGGGTCGATTTGAAATTGAAATTGCGGGTACTTTCGATCGCCGGCCGTATAGCCACGCGCGTTCATTTATATGAAGGGAGTGTCAAGATAAACGCACTAATGAAATGAACATGAGCAAAATTACGATTCCACTCGAAACTAAAAGGTTTCTGTTGTTTAGACCCGGACGCGTCTTCAACTTAACACTTTTACCGCTTCGCGCACACACCGACCAACCACTCAATTTTAACTTTCTTCGATGCCTTTCGATGCGGATAAACGCGATTTTCATTCATGCATTTTATTTGCAATTCTGAACGTGTGGCCTTTTTTCCTTGTACGCGCCGCTACCGACCCCCCGATAAATATCTCGACCTCGATCTCGCAGTTATGTACTTTTCGGATGATATGGAAATAATTCAATCACTTATACTTGAATATTCTTCGATTCTGAATCTGCATCTGAAATTAAAATCGCTTTAGGTGAATGGCGCGTTTTCAGAACTCTTGAATTGCAGATGTAGCCCAAGTGCCGAAAAATCGAAAAAGAGACCTCATCCATCATCCTCAGAACTAGTCTGAGTGTTGTTCTGAAACACCCCGTATTATTAGCCCTTGTCTAGCCTCCTTGGACTGCTGCATAATATTCTCTAAAAATACCTCAATTAATTCTCCGTGCAACTACTCCATTAATAACCACCATATGGTAATTCTCTGCATATTTTTGGACCTCGGCAAAAAATCATCAATATATTATTAGATAAATACGCGTTATTAACAAACTTATCCGGGAAAATAACTCATCCTACGGTTTCGCTTCCCCAATAGTTACGTTTTAATAACCGGAATTCTTTCAGCTCGAAAGTTTGTTTCGCCCGAAACTTTGGAATACTTTCGCGTGAAAATCGCCGGCCGTAATGAAATATCATTTCTGGGGTCTGAAGGTGTTTTTTCCGCAGGGGTGGGTTACGCAATCTGCTTGATAGATATCTACATGGGAATGTACTACAACACGATAATCGGATGGGCCCTTTACTATCTGATCGCCTCGTTTCAAGCCCAACTCCCTTGGACCACCTGTCAGAACTCCTGGAACACGATGGACTGCAGACCGGTCACTTACGTCGAAAACGCCACCACCAGCATTTTCTCGTCCAGTCCGGCCAAAGAATTTTTCGAGTGAGATTTCGTCATTTTAGGTCATTCCACGAAATCACTTGAAATTTCCAGGCGCGAGGTCTTGGAGCAGTACAAATCGGACGGCCTCAACCGCATGGGCCCCATCAAGCCGGCCCTGGCCTTATGCGTATTCGCAGTCTTCGTGTTGGTCTACTTCTCGCTGTGGAAGGGCGTCCGCAGCACCGGCAAAGTCAGTACAAAATTCAGACAATAAGTACCACTTTGAATTCCGATAAGCTCTTGGATGTTTTCGAGTGAAATTTTCGGCAGGCGGTGTGGATAACGGCGCTGGCGCCCTACGTGGTGCTGATAATCCTGCTGGCCAGGGGGGTGACGCTGCCGGGGGCGGCCGAGGGCATCCGGTACTACCTGACCCCCGAGTGGCGCAAGCTGAACAACTCGAAGGTGTGGATCGACGCCGCCTCGCAGATCTTCTTCTCGCTGGGCCCCGGGTTCGGCACCCTGCTCGCCCTCTCCAGCTACAACAAGTTCAACAACAACTGCTACAGGGACGCGCTGCTCACCAGCAGCATCAACTGCCTCACCAGCTTCCTGGCCGGCTTCGTCATCTTCTCCGTGCTCGGCTACATGGCGCACGTGCAGCACAAGAGCATCGAAATGGTCGGCCTCGAAGGTGCCCACTCTCCTTGAAAACTTCCACTGGTATAATGAGGGATTTCAGGTCCCGGATTGGTCTTCATCGTGTATCCGGAAGCGATAGCCATGATGACGGGATCGGTGTTCTGGTCCATAATCTTCTTCCTGATGCTGATCACCCTGGGCCTGGACAGCACTTTTGGGGGGCTGGAGGCCATGATCACGGCCCTGTGCGACGAGTACCCCAAAGTGCTGGGACGGCATCGGGAGATCTTCGTGGCGGTCCTCCTCTTCGGCATCTACATTTGTGCCTTGCCCACCACGACCTACGTAAAGACATCCACAAATCATAAAACTATTATAATTCCATTTTTTTTTCTGTCATAATAGGGCGGGGTGTATTTGGTGAACATGCTCAACGTGTACGGGCCGGGTTTGGCGATCCTCTTCGTGGTCTTCGTCGAGTCCGCCGGGGTTTGCTGGTTGTATGGCACCGATAATTTCGCCAGGGATATCGAGAAGATGATCGGGCACAAGCCGGGGCTTTTCTGGAGGATTTGCTGGAAGTACATAAGTCCGGTCTTCTTGTTGGTAAGAAATTACGTCAGGGCAAAGTGAGCCTGTTAAAATGAAGGAATTTCAGACGATTTTCATCTTCTCGCTTTTGAGCCACGAGCAGATGTTGGGTACGGAATACAAGTACCCCGAGTGGAGCTTGAAAGTCGGGTACGCTCTCACCGGTTCTTCCATCATTTGCATCCCTCTGTACATCGTTTACAAATTCGCAATCACGCCAGGGAGTCTAGTGCAGGTTCGTACATTGAAATGCTTCTCGGATTTGGGGATTTCGGAACTTTTGCGATTTTTCAGAGGTGGAAGATGATTTGGAAGCCCGAGCACTCGTCGGAAAACAGCACTCTGACGTACTGTGGAGGTACCGAAGTGTGACCAACAGAAAATCTGACGAGATCTTATACAATCGAATGGTTAGTTTAAGTGTTGAATGTTGTTGATTTCATTAGTTATTTGGTCCGGGATCGGTAAACAGCCATACTTTTCCCGAAACTTACCGGATTATAAGGGTTACTTTGAAACTTTCTTTTGGTTGTTTTTAGATGTGTATACCCCCTATTTAAAATTAGTAATAATTGAACAGAAAATCCAAACGAGATTTCTTTAAAACGTCGACAATCATAATGAAATTAAAGACCATCAGTTTGGAATTTCTAAATTTTCGTCATATTCAAAACCAAAGAAAGTGTCATAATGGTGTTAAATATTTAGACTAAGTAGCCAAAATATATGCACATTAAATAACGATGATTAAATATTTTATAATAATAACGTTAGATGCAATAATAAAGCAAAAAATATCGTCGATAAGAATGTAATAAGTGCAACAATCAGCCATTGTTGTATTTATGAATTCACTGAAATTCCTAAAAGTATTCAAAAATATATCCAAAAATCTTCGTACCTATACTATTTACTAATAAATAAAAATTTGTCCTCTATAATATTCTAATAATTAATAAACCTACCTAATGAAATGTGTTTATATTAATTAAGAAATCTAGTATTAATATGCAGGTGCTAAATGTTGCGTAAAGTATGTACTTGTAAAAAGTACAATAATGTCCTAAAAGTATTTAAGTAGTCCTTTTATTAGAGGTCCTTATATTGCGATATTTAACCGTCGTCGCTTTCAACATCTCGATTTTCGCCGGTATTAACGTTTAGTGATGTTATAATGTGAATAGTGTACCTAGATGAAATTATTGTTAGTAGTATCATAGAGCATAGAGTGTAGTATAATATTTATAGAAATCCCACAATGTAAAAGTAGAATTTGTAGCGCTGTTCAGGTGTGGGATTCGGTATTGGAGTGAAAATATGTTATAATAATACTTAAAATAAGTACCCCAGAATACAGAAATGTACTTACCATATTTAAATAAGTAGTTTTGAGAAAAAGTTTGTAAATTTGGGTATCATCGTCGTAGGGAGCAATATATCGAAATTCTATTTTTAGGCTTGTATACCTATGTGTATCTACATACAACGTCTTAGTTCGTCAGAAATGTTTATAATAATAAATAACATCATAATCATAATACGTAAAATGTACAAAACATTGCTGATTTTTTGAGACGACAATAATAACTTTGTCAAAAATATTGAAGAACAGGTACTAAACAAAAATTGGGCCTATATTTTTTGTGATAAAATTAGGCGAAATATCAGCCATATTTCGTCTAATACATCTACTTATATTACGATAAAGCATACTTTAGTATACAATATTATTTTTTCGTGCCAATTTCAATTTCTTGATTAATTTATTAGACAATGTTAGCACTTTAGGAATTGATCGATTTTGTTCTGCTATTATACCCCATCATAATAAATAGCTACATTTAATTACTCAAGTATTAAAAATAACACCAATTTTATTGAACAAAGTTACAAAAAAATTCTCAGCTGAATAATAATTTATAATTTATTTCTGTATACCTACTCCAATAAATGTTGGTAAGACCTTCGCAGCCATGAGGTGTTACCAATAGAAGACATAAAAAAGACCTTTAAGTTTAATTTCACTTATAAAGTGACCTTTTTGCTGTGTACTTGTGTACTCAATAAATTTATTTTATTTTTCGTACATATAATTGTTGTACAATCACATATTCCCTTCCTATTATTGTTGGACATTATGCCATAATACGATGAAGGGCGCCACGCTTTTTCAGCGCAAAATGTCACAACCATCAACATGTTAAGCAAATTCTGAAATTATCCTACAAGAAAATGAGTTCGTTACTGACGTCCCAATACAATTTCATAAATAAGGTGATCGCTTCGTCTCAAATTTTCGATAATATTTACACGGCAATTCCCAGTTTCGTTTTTCTGGCCACGTTATTCGCCCTCCTCTATAAGCACTTTCTTGGAGGGACCACTTATTACACAAAATGGAAGACTAGCGTATTTCGCGTAAGTTTTGAACTTATCTAGGTATGATGCGATTTTTTGTAGAAATGGTGGTTTTCAGCAAGCGAAATTCCATTGGATGTATTTCAATTCAACGCGAATTTGGTTTCTTCTGCTGGCATTGTTCAGAAGAACTGTAAACAGCACAGAGAAATACATTCAGGTACTTCATTGGTAATTTTTACGAGATTTTCTGATAAATTAGGCTTCCAGGCACAAGTCCCGAATTCCGACCAATATCTGGATGTCTTTTTAACCCGATTAACAGCGGTGATTGTCGTCACATCTCTGGCGCTCCTCCCGAGCCTGATAATTTACTTAAATTACTTGTACAAAAGCGAAATCCCAAATTTTTTAATGTGGTATTTATCTAATCGTATTCTGTAAGCTATTTGTATATGATTTACGAAAAAATATTGCAGGGTAATGGAAGATCCGTGGCTGCGACACGAAATCGGCATTTCCGGTCACTGCTTAGAAAGGCCCTTAAGACTCGACGGAACGAAGCCGAAAAATTGTTCGTACCGTTCGCGCAGATCGACCAGTTTCGAAATGTCGTCCTGGGAGAATCGCGAAAATCCGTCGATTTTGTGCAGAAATTGTCGATCGGTGATTGAGAGAAACGTGGTCACCTCCCCCGAGGATTTGATAAATTGAAATTCTTAGTGTCGCCCTAATAAATCATCGAAAACTATGTTTATATTTAGCTACCTCTTCGTCTACGTCATGGATATCGGCCAAAAAGTATCTTCTTTCAATTAAGTGGGTAAATAGGTGAAAAATTGACGAAATTAACACTTAAAATATTTTTGTCGGCCCGTCAAGTCAACACTAAACGGAAGCTGTCAGGAAGACGCGGTCGTCTCTGATGATGATGCGCTCCCTCCATCTCAGAAATGACTTGAAATCGTCCACCTGGTTGGCTAGGTCTTGAACATTTATTTAAGAGAGTGATTGACTATTTTTAAATGTCTTTCTAGGCATGCCGAAATATTCCTCTCTTAGCCAAATAATAATAGGGGCTTTCACTAATTGAGAAAATTTCAACAATTCTTCGATTCGATGATGACGGTTATTAGGATTGCGACGGGTTTTAATGCGGTATTGAGGGGCTCATGTTTGTTTTGTTAGGATTTCCTTTGTAATTAAATACTTTAGGTTTACGACTTTCGAACAAAAACTTCACACGGGTTTTATATCTTGTATTTATTTTGGTAACAGAAATAATAATGTAACGCTAAGAATAGATCAACAAATCATTTTCGTTCGACCACAATGATGGTGCTTACGCCAACTGTTACAAAAAGGAATATCGCTAATAAACTTTTGGTAAATGTCGTGTTTACTGCCAGCCACTTAGCAGTTTATTGTCATATGTGTCGCCAAAGATTTACTGCAATTCGATAAATCCAAAGCTCAATATATTGATGGGTGGTCTCCTACTATTAACTAGGTATCCTAATCCTATATCCTATAGTCCCTTTAGATTTGAAAAATCTGGCACGGAATAATTCTTCCAAATCGTTTATTATTCGGGGATGAAAATGTCCATGAGAGATAAGGAATTTTTCGCGATGGAAAGTCTTCGTTTGTCGACGATTTCGAGACTTTTAAACATTGGTTTTGTTTGGTTTATTTGTTCGAACATTATTCTTGGATCATTAGAAATGCTATTTCTGGTTGGTGGACCATTTCAGTACCCTAAGAACGTGGGAGGAGCTCTCGAACAAACCCGCCTTATGGATTTGCCGATCTCATCTCATCTTTGATCTTACAGTCAATTAGTGAATTGGGGTGAAAGAATTTAAAGGAGCCACACTTTGCGGAATATTGCTCAGGTAAATACAAAAGAATTAGATCCCTTATTTTTCCCACATTCAATCATCTTTCATCGAAAAAATCCACCTGCAATTTCTTGAAATTAGCATGTCTTCCACTTTTATTAACTAATTTTGTCTCAAATTTCTAAATAATATCAGATCACGAAATTAATCAAGTTTACAGAAAACCTTCTCGGAAAACATGCATTGTTAAATAAGGAATAAGAAACTCAGCGAAACCTGAAATAAGTAACAAATCACTCAAACTTATCAAAAATTGACAAAATTAATGAAGAACCATGTAAAAATCGACTTGAAGACTGTGTAACTTAAGAAAGATGTCCCAATAGTGACATAAGTTAATGGAGGCTTTGCGCATTAAATGCAAATCAGAGCTAAAATTTCCTGGGAGCGAGATAAGCTTTTACTTACAACATTATCATTTTCTAGGAGGATTATCGAATACATATAAGAATTGTGTTAATTTGATAGAAACTATCAATTTGTGTATTCAACAACTCGTACATACATACAATGAATGAAATGAAATGAAAAGGACAATGTTTGTGTAATTTTTCAGATGAGCCATGCCTCGAAAGCGACGGTCGCCGGACACCGAGGATTCTGACGACGACGACGACTCTCGGCACCCCCAAAGAAATGCGGCAAACGCCCGCGAAAGGGCCCGGATGCGCGTCCTGAGCAAAGCGTTTTGCCGATTGAAAACCACCCTGCCGTGGGTGCCCGCCGATACGAAATTATCCAAATTGGACACCCTAAGATTGGCAACCAGTTACATCGCTCACCTGAGGGCAGTCCTAATCGACGAACCCACCGCGACAGATCAAATGCACAAACATCCCTTAACACTGGTAAAACTAACGCTGTTTTTCATCGGTATAAAGTGTTCTTTTTTTACATTTTATTTGAAATAAAGTCAGAGGATTTGCTTACATTGGAGCCGGCGGCAACACTTCACTTAAAACAAACACATCTCATCTCAGAATAATGTCGTTGAAATAATTAGACTGCGCACAAATGTTTCCAGCTGTTTGAATTTGTGCAGCAAAATAAAAACGCCCAAATGTGAATTTTTCATCATTTTATAAATGATCAATTTACATACGAGAATTAGCATATAATAACAGATATATTTTATTATGTGTAGGTGTAAAGGCGCGTGGTTATCATCCCTCGTTTGAGTCGTTTTTGGCAGTTAATCTTCCCAGAACCACAGCCTAATAAATCGGGTGCGGATTATTAATGTGATGTATTTATTTCTTTTCAGACTTGGCCATACAGCTTCCAAAGAGCTGACTCTTCTACAGATGTTAATGGTGAAAGGGAGATGCAGCCATGGGGTGATATTCCCATTCAGCCTGTCGTCAGGGATAAGGACGTATCCTATTACTACTAATTTATTTGCCGACATCCAATCTCGCTTTAACTTATTTTGTATCGTAAAGGAAAAGGGCGATTAACGAACAAATTATTCAAACTTAATTACCGACCATCAATCAGTATAAATACCCTCTACCTACTGCTACTGTCCCGTGGTTTGGGCTACTATCCTTTAATCTAAATTCTATTTAATTTTAAAAAATTATGCTTTTTTTGCGCTTCAAATTTTTTTTATTGAAAAACATTTATTAGTGTTAGGTTCAAATATTATTTATATTTTATAATTTATTTATTCGTAGATTTGTCTTGCTATATTTTGGGATTTAAAATAAAGACAAGAAAATACTTTAATTGATATAGGCAACCAATAATACATATTTAACATTTTGAGAGCTGCTGTTATACTATGCTAAATCGATAAGGCCAATCTGTCAAATCTGTCATCGTCTGTCACGTGTCTGTCAAAAACAGCTGATTCTTTGTGAATAATAACAAAATTTGTGTTAATTCCAATTTATTAAGTTATTTACAAGAAAAATGGTCGAAGAGGTGAGGAAGAGTATGCAGGAGTTGCTTTCAAAAGTCTCCGGCCTATATGGAGTAATAATAAGCGATCGGGACGGTGTCCACCTATTAAAAGTGTGCACGGACAAGGCCCCAGAACACGCAATGAGACCGAATTTTATATCGGCCTTCGGTTTAGCGGTGGACCAAGGAAGCAAACTCGGTTTGGGAAAAACGTGCTCCCTGATTTCGATCTATTCACAGTATCAAGTGATTCAAATGAATCGGCTACCACTTATTGTGACATTCATCGCCAGTGATTCTTGTAATACCGGACATATTTTGGCTGTGCAAAAACAACTGGACCCTTTAATTGCAAGCCTCACTGCAGCCGTGGGAGAGAATTAAGTTTAAGGTGTACAAGGTGTCTCGTAAATGTGTGTACAACGCGCTACCACATATTCATGAGGTCAAAATATGACGATTGGGCCAAACTTACCTCTATACAAAGTTGCTTCCTTAGGGAACTAGAGGGCGTCAAAGTTCTTGCGAGGAAAAAATATTTCTGCAATATCTCTAGAACACTTTGATGAATCGCCATGAAATTTGGTATGTGTATCTGGATTGGTAAACGGGTGTTTTGGATATGATTTGCATGTCTGACAAAATTGAGGAAGTGGTCAAAAGTGGGTCATCCAGTTACAAAAAGGTTCAGAATTTTTTATTCGCTCAATCCACACACTCAAGTTTTTTTCATGAGAATGCCACGCTTTTTTCCGATTTTTTTCGTGTCTTATAAAATTTTGATAACTGTAATGGTTTAGTCAGAAAAAAATAATCTTGAAGACAACATCAGCGATAAGATCCATTTTTTTTACAAAATTCAGGAGGCGGTAAAGAGCAGGTGGCTATTATTAGAGTTGTCATTATTGATTTTGACAAAATTATCTCACAAGACTTTCTTTTAAAAAGTCAGAAGACCGGTTGTCATCAGTTTCTAAGACCATGATGTCCTTCTGCATACCAGCCGGATGCAGGATAAATGTTAAAAAAAAAGTTTTGTGAGATAATTTTGACAAAACCAATAATGACAACTCTAATGACAGTTTTAATAATAGCCACCCGCTCTTTACCGCCTCCTGAATTTTGTAAAAAAAAAATGGATCTTATCGCTGATGTTGTCTTCAAGATTATTTTTTTCTGACTAAACCATTAAAGTTATCAAAATTTTATAAGACACGGAAAAAATCGGAAAGAAGTGTGGCATTCTCATGAAAAAAACTTGAGTGTGTGGATTGAGCGAATAAAAAATTCTGGACCTTTTTGTAACTGGATGACCCACTTTTGACCACTTCTGCAATTTTGACAGACATGCAAATCATATCCAAAACACCCGTTTACCTATCCAGATACACATACCAAATTTCATGGCGATTCATCAAAGTGTTCTAGAGATATTGCAGGAATAATTTTTCCTCGCAAGAACTTTGACGCCCTTTAGTTCCCTGAGGAAGCAACTTGGTATAGAAGTAAGTTTGGCCCAATCGTCATATTTTGACCTCATGAATATGTGGTAGCGCGTTGTACACACATTTACGAGACACCTTGTATATTAGCTATTATAAGATAAGATTGAGCTGAGCCAAGCGAGCTCAAATGAATTTCTATTATATTATTACATTCAGTCTGTAGATATTCGTTTCTTTATTATAATATGTAAAACACCATGTACAAATTATAAAGTTTTATATTATTCTCGCAACAGTATAATTGGGAAATTATTTGTGATCAGATGATCATTTTGGAACACTACCACTAAGTTGACCTCAAACTCTGAAAAATGCAATCAAATTATTATAAAATTGATATCAAAAAAGGAAAACGCTTTACCGATCTTAAAATTGGTTGTAATGAGAGTCGGACATGTGAATAGTCTTGGAAAAATCATATAAATGGGGATATCTACATTTTGAGCGATATCACCATCTCCAATTTGGATATTTTGAATCTCTGTAGCTTCTCTGGCGTAACCTTCAGCACACCCGCAAGTCTCCACTCGCACTAGCTGCAGTTCCACAGAACGAATAGGGGCGGCACATCTCTCCAAGACTAAATAACCGGTGAACGGCTTTGAAATATTGCAACAAGTCGAATTCAGTTGGCCCTTGATTAAGAAATCGGGAGCACCCGCTCCTCCGGAAGCCAAAGTAGATGGACTCAGTTTAAATTGTACCGGATGTCGGTTCTCTCTGACGATGGGAACTGGATTTGGCATCCGTCCGGGCCAGTATTGCACCAGGAATTGTTGGCTCTTTTGTAAATCTTTCGATAGAAAGGACCGTTTGATTTCGCATCTTATGGCGTAACTGATGTTGACGTAGACTCCATGATATGTCTCGTATAGGACGCGGTTAGATTTTGGACAAAGAGGAACTTCGAAAGGGATTTCTGTGACTCCTGATGGTACACGTGCCGGACCGCTCACTTCACATGACACTCCTATCAATTGAATTGGCTGAAATCCGTATCAAATTGTGCATAACACTGATTATGTGACCAGTCACATAATTACCTTGACTGAGTTGTAAAACGCTTCGATTATGCCCACATTTTTCGTGCTCAATTGTAGGTTTACTGAACCTTCTATTATTAGTGTAATTCCGTCATGTTTTAAATCGGAATTTGATGAAATCACTAGAATGCCGGTAATATTTTCCTGCAATTTTTATAGTGAAGATTTTGTGAAGGAGATGGACAATACTTAATGTACATTTTCTCGGTAGATTTTGTCGGCTCTCTTCAATTTAATATCCAGCGAAATTGACATAATAATAGCTCAATTGCTTCCAATTACTAATAATATTGTTCTACTTAATTGGAGCTTACATTTTTTGGAGAAAAAAGCAGCAAAACATAAAACATAACCTATGAAACAAATTCGAAAAGCTACTCTGATTCTGATTCCATCTAAAAACTGAGCAACTTATGATAACATGTTTGATTGGTTCATAATATGAAATGTCGCACGTAATTGGTTCAAATATTTTATCATCGTTTAATTTAAAGATGATCTGGCAACAAGCGTGCAGTGGCGTCCTCTACTTTAAAGTCAATGTCAAACAGCAGTCATTTTCATTTCCGTCATTTCTATCTCTGTAATTTTTGCCGGTGAGCCGGTGGTGGTCTCCCTATTTATCGGAATGCGATTGTGATCCTCATGTTTAGTGATAAACTAGCTGATAACATTATTTTGCTCTCCACAAGATCGCGTATTTCCAGCGGTGCATTATTTTGTAACGGTGTAGGTCGAAACTCCAGCAGGTGAGAAATCCCAAATAAAATCAGAGGCATAAGGTAACAATCTTACGCAATTTTATAATATAGCAGGAAATGGCAAACCATGATCCTTCCGTGATTCTGTTCAACGTAATTTACGAAGATTCGGATCGAATCCTTGCACTTCCCAAAGATAAAACTGTGGGTGAGTGTTTTTTTTAGTATGAAATTACTTCAAGTTATCTCGTCTAGAAACCGGCGATAATAACTTAATTTTTACAGTTGATTTGAAAAATGCCATTTGCGATGGATTTGGTGTTCCTTTCCATGAACAAATTTTGAATTGCTGGCATGCTGTTCCTCCTTCAGATGATACCAAGCTAGAATCGTGCTGTTCTTTATATGACATAAACTTTTTAATTTTGGAACGTGATAAAATTGAGGATGAATCGATCCCGGATGATGCAGGTAATTTTCATTATGATTATTAAGAAACGGTTCCTTAACATGAAGTTAATTTGGTTTTAGATGCCTGTTCGGCTGCTTTGAGTTTTGTGGAACACTTCATGAACAATTATGAACAATGCAACTTGTTGCTCCACATCACTAGCTTGCAAGACGCCATTAAAGAAGCTTGTCTGCGTAGTCGGAATGAAGTATGCTAAATAACTATCCAAATATTGACTTGATATTAATAATAAGTATTTGTGGAAATTTTTAGAGAAAAATTCTCATGCTGTACTTTCACAATGCCACCAGCAAATTCTCTGGCGAATTTTGCAAGAACATGTGCACTCCAGAAGTTAGAGAAATCATGGATCACTTCTTTCTGCTGGGATGGAATGTTGAAGACGTTAAATACCACAAAGCCTTAAAAGCCGCGCTGCACACCAACAACCTGACGGAATTATATAAATTCATCGACAAAAAATCGTGCGCAGTATTCCTGATAGTGCCTATTCAAAACGATATTACGCTTTTCTGCTGCATCCAAAAAGGGAAATTCTCTGATTTTTTGACAAGTTTAAAGCAAGCCGTCGACGTATTGAACCACGAAAAGGAAGTCGAAGAGGATTTGGAAAATTGTTCCGTGGAAGAGGAGACGTGCTTAGGGTCTGAAAAATTTCAACAGTTGATGCTAGACTGCTTGGGCGATCGCGATTACGACAGCTTCGATTCCAACGAGCACCAGTGCCTGAAAGACAAGATCGCCTTTGCCCTGTACGGTGCACCGCAAGACGAAAACGGCTACGATCGGAAACAGAAGAAAAGCGTCGACTCCTTATTCAAAACCATCCTCACCGAAAGCAGTAAGTGACTAAGTTTGACTAGAAAATTAAAATTAAAACAACTGATTTGTTTCAGATCAGGTGTCAAAGTGGAAAAACCGTGTTATCGTCTCTTTCATCTACAATTGCCTGGAGCCTCTGCCGGAGGAGAAACTGAAGAGGAAGGAAGAGTACAAGGATTACAACCCCCACACAGACACCACTCCCGTCCCGATATTCGTCCTGAGGAGGTGCAAGAAGAGCGATAATCCGTGTCGCATCTTCATCGACAACACCGGGCGCGTCTACCGTTCGTGGGAGTCGTATCTGACGCAGAACAAGCTGCACCCATGCCACATGATCCTGCCGAAGGACGGGCGCTACGCGGCCGATAAGGAAGGGCGCGTGCTGCTCGAGCGCCACCTGTCGCCCGAGTGCGGCATCACGCCGAAGATCCTCAAGGGGACGGACATAGCGAGCACCGTCGCCGGCATCGGCTCGGGCGGCGTCTTCCTGCTCGCCGTCATCCCCGCCGTCACCGTCGCCCCGGCCGCCCTGATCGCCGCCGGGGCGACCGGCATCGGCGTCGGCATCTACTCGCTCGGGCGCAGCGCCTACACGCTGTACGACCGCAGGGGGCACAAGGAGACGCTCAGCTTCTGGAACGCGCAGGCGCGCGGCGCCTACATCAACATCGTGGCCGGCACGCTCGGCTTCGTCGGCGCCGGAGCCAACATGGCGATCGCCCAGCTGGCCACCAAAGGCGTGAACATCGGCCAGGGCGCCACCGCCGCCTTGAGCGGCATCAACATCGCGAACTTGGCCGCGGGCGGCGCAGGCATCTTCAACTCCGGCTACGACTTGTTCGACCAGTGGTTCAACGAGAACCAGACGCCGTCGCGGCTCGCCATGCTCCAGCTGAGCTGCTCGATCCTGTTCTTCGGACACGCCGTCTACAGTTTCAAGATGGGGGCGACCGTGGTCGAGGAGGCGCAGACCAACGCCCTGAAAGACATCCAGGACTCGATGCGCAGTAACCGTCACAGGAAGACGTTCAATAAGCTGCTGAAGGAGACGATAAGGCGTAACGACGGTAACGTGTCGAAAGGGCGCGCCGAAGTGATTTCGACCATCAGGAATTTGTCGAACATGGACGACGTGTTCGCGGTGTTGACGCGTGCGAACAAGGATATGAATAAAAACGATGTCAAGTTTTCGGCCGAAAACGGGCAGATCAAATTGAACGGTCACTCGATCAACATGTTGGAATTCACTCAGATGGATAGGAACGAACGGTTGAGCTTCCTCTCCGAGTTGCCGAATCAGACGGCCGTCGAGCCGACGGGGAGTCAGGTGAATTCGATGACGTCTCATTTGAGATCGTTGGTCGTCGATATTAACGTGGATCAGTTGAGTCGGTTGGCTTTCAATCTGTTGAAGATTTTCGGGAATGTTGAAGAATCCATAAAGGATAAAATTCTGCACGCGCTCTTTGAACTAGTGGATTATTTGAAGATACAGTATTACAACTGTTGGAAGGTGCTTGATCGATTCTTCCCCAATGTTGATAAATACTTCAGGTTGTTCAAGATGATTGTGGGATTTATACAAAAATTCATCGATAATAAAGAACACGAATTCCAAAAGTGGAGGCAAGACGGGTCGAATGTGGATGAAAAACCGGCTTTTTCTGACGTTCATTTGGATCAGGCACAGAGGACGTTGCAATTTTTGAATCAAGCTATGGGCGTTTATTTCATTGGAAGCAATTTGACCTCAGCGGCTCTCCTGGAAATTGTCGAATATTTTTATGCTTGGTTTACAAAGAAGATGTATGATTTTGAGGAGAATCGGGAGCGCAGAAAACAAAGAAGTGCAAATAGTACTGAGGCTGCTAAATCTGTAGAATGCACTGTATGTAAAGGCTATTATTACTCGCGTTAGAGATATTTAAATTCAGGATGACTTATCGTGCTATATTTAAAAAACACAATTCACTAAACATATCACTTATGTATCATTAACAGACTATTCTGTAACTCTCAAAAATCGGCATCGCCATGGAGAAGTTTTCTACCCAGTGATATAATTACTGTTGATATTTAAACGATATTGTTAAGAGCTACATAATACACCTGTAATTAACATTAAGTATTTTAAGAAACCAATGAAGTTTACACATTAATTAGTGGATAGGACTATTACAAAAGTCACAGTGATTGATACTACTTATGTGCCTCTGTCTTTAATTTTCAGTAATTTAGAATAGTTAGATATGTGATAAATTCTAAAAAAATCCAAATGTTTATATATTTTATTAGACGAATTTTGTAAGCATACATTTTAGTTTATAATAATGTTTGGTGTATGTGTGTGGTTCATTTAATACAAACACCAGTAGAGTCGTAAAAATTTACTAATTATAATCATTCTATGTAATCATATATTTCATTCATCCAATAAATATTTTTGTCGCATATTTGAAAAAATCCACTAATCAACCTTTAAAATCAACACTAAAATTTGGTTTAGCTTATTTGGCTGCAGTTTGCAGTAACCGTTCATTAAACGATATGCCTATATCTTATTCTAATCTTACTAGATAGAAAGTGATAGATCGCGTTCACGAGTTACAAGAGTAACCTCGATTTTGTCTTGCACACATCTCCAAATCGCCATAAATTGCCTAACAAAAGTCCAGAGTGACAAACAGCTGTCAAAAAATTGAATCTTAACCTAACTTTTCTGATTGTTGTGAACTCTTCTTTTCAAATGATCTAATTATTCTAATTTAAAATAAAGGTGAGAGGAATGTTATACTGATTAAGTCAACTTCGTAACGGAGGTGTCTTTTCAGGGAGGATAGATATAACGATGAATAAGGGCAAGAAAATAAATTTTGGCAAAATCAGCGCAAATTTTGGTCAAAACTCGTCAAGAATCCAACCGACTGGTAGTATCGGTACGTTTGGCCCTCCCAAAGCGATAGAAGTACTCGAGGATGATAAGGAACACGAGGAAATCAATAAAGTCATGGGCATTACGTCCTTTGGAAAGAAGGCAAAATCTTTCGACATAAAGGTCAGAAAAATACAATGATCTTCATTATAACGATTACTTACCCAGATATTGTCTATAATCAGGAAATGGTGGAGCAAGTTAAAGCGACAGCTCGTGAAATCACGAAAAAATCCACCAATGAAATACCTGAAGAAAATTCCGGAAACTCATCCTCGTCAGACGACGACGATTTCATAGGGCCACCGATTCCGACGGATTTATCCCCTACATCCGAAGAGATTAAAAAGACCCGAAAACCCAAAGGGGACGAATCAGGATCCAGCGACAGCGAAGAGGAAACCGAAGACGAAACCTTGTTCATACCGTGCTCCCACGAAGCCACCATGACGCACGGCGCCAAAGCGGTAACGGCCATGTGCGTCGACCCGAGCGGCGCCCGACTAGCCTCGGGTTCGGTCGATTACGACGTCAGCTTCTGGGACTTTGCCGGCATGGACTCGAACATGCGAAGCTTCCGCACCCTCCAGCCGGCCGAGAACCACCCGATCAGGTGCCTCAACTACTCCGGCACCGGCGACCTGCTCCTAGTCATCAGCGGCGCCAGCCAGGCCAAGGTGCTCGACCGCGACGGCTTCGAGAAGCTCGAGACCGTCAAAGGCGACATGTACATCACCGATCAGGCCCGCACTAAGGGCCACACCGCCGGCCTCCTCACCGGCTGCTGGAACCCTGTGAGCAAAGAGGAATTCCTCACTACCAGCGCGGACGGCACTGTCCGTACCTGGGACTTTTACGGCCACGGCAAACACCACAAGGCGATCATCAAGTGTCGGGCCCAAAACGGGCTGAAAGCGTCACCAACCGCCGTTACATACGACCGCGAGGGGCGAGTGATAGGCTGCGGATGCGCAGACGGTTCCTTGCAACTATGGGACTTTCGTAAGAGCTCAGTGGCGCCTGCAAGTCAAGTGAGAAAGGCGCACCTCCCAATGGAAATCACAAGCGCCCGCTTCTCGCATAAAGGCACCCAGTTCCTGACGCGAAGTTTCGACGAGACCATGAAGCTGTGGGATTTACGCAACTTCAAGTCGCCTCTTAACCAAGTCGGCGGGTTGTTCACCCGCTACGACACAACCGACGCGATTTTCAGCCCGAACGATCGCCTGGTTGCAACAGCCGTCTCCCTAGACAAGGGCGAAAGCGAAGGGGTCGTTTTATTTTACGACGTCACGAACTTCGAGTCTGTCAGGCGGATGCGAGTAGGAAAAACGCACACGATTAAGTTGTTCTGGCACCCGAAGCTTAACCAGATCTTCGTCGGAACTGGCGACGGCACTGTCAGGTGTTACTATGACGAGAGGAAAAGTCTTAGGGGGGCGACGCTTTGCGCGGTCAAGGTGCACCGGAAGAGCCGGCACACGGAAGTGGTGAGCACGTCGCTGCAGGTGATCACGCCGCACGCGCTGCCGCTCTTCCGGCAGGAGAGACGCAAGACCAACAAGAAGCAGATGGAGAAGGACCGGCTCGATCCGGTCAAGTCGAAGAGGCCCGACTTGCCCATTACGTCAGGACAGGGGGGGCGCGTCGCCTCGAGCGGCGGCACTCTGAGCAGTTACGTCATCAGGAATTTGGGATTGAGCAAGAGGGTGGACGACGATCAGGACCCGAGAGAGGCCATTCTCAAGTACGCCAAAGATGCAGCAGAGAATCCTTACTGGATTACACCGGCCTACGCCAAGACGCAACCGGACGTGGTGGCGACAGGGAACGCGGCTATGGACGAGCCCCCATATAAGAAATCCAAGAAGGAATGAGCACCGCTCGGGAATGGTTAGGATTAAATTTATCTCGGAGACTGTCTTCAGAAACGTTAGGAAAGTGTATTATTGTTAATAAATGAAACAGAATCAGATTTTTATCGCCTAGTAGTACGTAGTCACTCATTGCAAGCCCACCAGTCCTTTTCGTATCCCTCGTGGACGTGATCGAGTAAAGCTTTCCGTCTCCCATCACAATATCTATATTTATCTTGCACCTTCTGCTTGATATCCAGCAGATTCTCCTGGGTGATGTCCCTTTCCAGGTACTCGCTGAGCAACTCGGTGGCCCGTTCAAGATCCTTCTGGTTGTCCTCAAATATCACAGACTGGTTATTCTTCTTCAAGTAATAAGCAAAAACGTACGTGTACATCAGCGTCTGACGGCATTTGCACAAAATGTCGACGGCCTTTTTCAGAAACTGCACCTCGATCCAGCTCATGTTGTGCTGCTGCATCTCCTCCATTTTGTCCTTGACCGCCGAGTACAACTTGTGCTCGAACTTGAGCGACTGCATGTGGTTCGCGTACCGGTTGCAGTAGAAGAGGTAGCGCTGCAGGGCGGCCCGCGACCGCTCCTGCGCGTCCCTCGCCGCCTTCGCCTCGTCCTCGTCGTACTTGTTGCAGTTGTACCAAGAGCTGCCGTGCGGCTCCCACGACCCCAAACACACCCAGCAGAAGTCCGCCTTGCAATTCTGATTCTTGCACACCATGTGGTTGCAACCGCCGTCCTTTTCGATGGTCGCGCTGCACTTCGGGCACTCCTTCGTGTTCGCCGATATCCAATTCGACGTCTCCGAGTCGTCGTCGCACTTCTTGATCCACTTCTTCAGCAGGGCGCACTTGACCGGATCGTGCCAATTCTCCCCGCAGGCGAAGCAGAACACGTGGCTGCACAGGCACGCCACTGGCTTAGCGTCCACGTAGGCGGCCTGAAATTCACACAATCAATAAACAGTAAAAACCCATTAGATCTACGAGCAAAATGAGCTTACTTTGACTGCATAGTTGCAGTCGGGGCTGGGACACCATCGCAAAAGTCTATTGCACTCGACGAAACTGTTGGTGATCAAGTGTTGGTACTTGGTCTTAACTCGGGAGTCTTTCAAGAGTCTCGTGACTGTCTCATCGTCCACCAGTATCGGACAGTTGTGGGCGGCACATGCGATCGTCTGCCCCACGCCCTCCTCCATGATTTTGGTCGTCAAATATTCGTTCCAGCAGTGGAAGCAAAAGCGGTGTCCGCACTCGAGTCCTGTCATCTGGCTGGTTGGGTGCATCCCGAAGCAGATCTCGCACTCCTCCGAGCCGACGCTTCTGCGCGTCAACTTGGCGCTCTTCTGCTGGCCGACTTTGACGCTCTTGAAGGGATTGACGACGTTCGCCTCCTTGAACAGCTCGTCCTGGTTGTCGTCGAAGAAGCGCTCCATCAGCTTCTCCTTGTCCCAGTGGCAGTGGTTCAGCAGGATCCGCGTCGCGGTCGAGGGCAGCTGCACCACGTTGTTGACCTCGTCGATGCAGTCCGACATGTACTGGACGATGTTGCTGGTGGACAGGACCTCGTACGGGTACTCCTCGTCGTAGCTCTGGAAGTCCCGGGTCGAGGCGCTGCCCGACTCGACGTTGAAGTCGACGTCGTCGCCGCTCGTCTCGTTCCCCGAGTCGTCGAAGATGCTCTCCTCGTCCACGTCCATGGCGAACGGCGCGCTTTCCGACTACCGTTGTCACTAATGGATTTTGACAAGGGACCCAAAGATTTTAATGTTTGGCAGCGGCTCACCTTGACGCTGACGGACGGACCACTTTCTTTCCGCGCTCAGACCATGAGAAGCGCGATCGGTTCTGAAATGTGATCGGGGGTCGATGGCTTTCACGGAAAATTGCTCAATTTGCGACGCAAAAACTACCGTTCGTTGGGATGACCACCGTAGGGCTCTTCATAGTTCACCACTTGAACACGTAAATTAATAATATTTTATGGTAGATTAGGGAGTTCGAAGGCTAAAAGGGGCTGTATAGGGCCTGTTTTCACTTTTTTGTTATGAAATATAAATTTTCATGCAAACAGCTGACAGATGACATTAGAGTGGGTGACAGTTAAAAGTCACGTGACAAAGCTTTCGCTGTGACGTCATATTAAAAAATGCGGGAAATTTGAATGTATTTCATGAAAAACCTACCTCAGCTATGATAACAAAGCTCTGAAAATTATTATTTATGACTCAAAATTCTCCATGGACCTGAATTTGTTCGTGTTGAAAATAGATAGATGCAAATTCGGATTAACCGGTCTCCGTGGACCCGCACGATCAAGCGGGATAATTCCGAGGTTCTATACGACTGTATTCTGTAAAAACCTAGAAGAAGATTCATGCAAAAAAAGAACCAATATAGTGAAAGTATTTATGCTAAATCTTCTAAACTTGTTTAAATATCTGTAATCAAATGGATAATGTTACGATTTAAACTTTTATGAATTGAAACTTTTTTTGGTCTCTGATTACAGTGAATCCTCTACCATGTTATTACCCAAAGTATAATGAGTTGGGTAGTAAAACTTTTCAACTTCAATATAGAGAACTACTTAGTATTCATAACTTATCGAATGAAGTTAAAAAAAAATAAAGAGTAAAGTATTTAAGAAGTTCTGATTTTCCGCAAATGCTCACTTCAGTTTCTTTCTTTGCGTAAGTGTTTTCAATGATAAAGAATTATGCAGAAATCGAAGAAGAAGGATGATACCTTAGTGGAACTTGCTCCCGTTTATTTCAAAACCCATTTACGGGTGTTGTTATACCTCGGCATTGATCTGATTCCAATCGAAAATTCTATGCTACGATATCTATACTACCTATATGCCACCGGTTTGATTGGTCTCATGGTTTCATTTACGATTTTAGAATTTCTGGAACTCTTTCTGAATTTCACTGATATGAAGCGAATGACTTTTGGATTATGTTACTTGGTCACTCACATTTTAGGTGGGTCTATAAAAATCTAAAATCGACGAAATTTGTCAGTAAAATATAATCGGGTATTTTATCATTCTTAGGAACATCGAAAATGTTTATTATGATCGCACAACGTAAAAGATTGTGGAATCAGTTCCAAAAAATGGAAATTGGTCTATTTAAACCCGACATGGAAAGAGGAGGCATAGAAGAATTCAAATTGGTCAAAACTGCAATCAAGTATTGCAATTTACAAGTATGAAAGCCACTGAAATAGAGGACTCAATTGATCACAAATGGATGCATTGTAGGGTAATGTATTCTACACGTTTGTTTTTATAATCATCGGAGTTCGAGGTTTATTCGCCGCCCTCGACGATGGGGTTGATCGAATAATATCAGATCCTGTCACCAATACGAGTTACATTCTACACGTAAAAACGTTACCGTACACAACTTGGTGCCCTTTCGATTATAGCATTAGCCCGTTTTACGAAATACTATTTTTCCTGCAAATCTTCTGGACCGTGGCCTATGGTCTGTACATCGGAGCGGTAGATGCCTTGATCTGTGGCATAATGATGCTGGTCAAAGCGCATTTTCTCATTTTGAAGCGAGCTTTAGACACCACCGTCGAACGGGCCAAAAGAAGAGCTTTCGCGGGCTCATCGAACAACTTTGTAGAAATTAGGGAACCCGACGGCATTTTGGGGTTGCAAGTCCAAAAACACGTGGAACACTTCACCAACGAATGTATAACTCATCATCAACAATTGATCTATTTCTGTGACGAAACCGAAAACGTTTTTTCCAATTTGATGCTTTTTCAATTTCTCAGCAGTTTGTTTATAATCTGTTTCCAACTTTTTCAATTAAGCCTTGTGAGTATATGTCGTCACCGATGCAATAGGTGTTTGAAATATTTTACGATTTTCAGACTAGTCCATCCAGTTTTGAATTTTTCAGCATGATATGTTATCTAATTTTGATGATGTTCCAAATTTTGTGCTATTGTTGGCACGGTAACGAGGTGCAACTCGTGAGCGAAAACGTTGCGAATTACATTTATGAGATAGATTGGATTTGTTTTAATGACAAAATCAAAAAATCGCTTCTGTTGATGATGATGCGAAGCCAAAGACCTTGCCGTTTCACCGCAGGGAAGTTTGCACTTCTCTCTTTGGAAACATTCATGGCTGTAAGTTCCTGAATCATTTATTGCCTTAAATTTGATTCCGATATCTTGTGATTATTTTACCATTTTCGACACATTCCGTTCGTAGATCGTGAGAGGGTCTGGATCTTATTTCATGGTGTTAAGACAAATGAACATGTAGTCGGAAGAGAAACTAATCTCATCCAATACTCCCATTGCAAAAATCTCGATAGGAGAAAAAGCACAATTGAAAATGAAAATGTAAAAAAAATATTCACATCCCTTTCCACCTTTGAAAAAATGTAGTAATAGAAGAAATAAAAGTAATACAGGTATCCAAATAAGATTTTTTTATTAATGGAAAAACCTCAGATTACATAGTTAATATCAATTTTATTAAAAGTGTGTGGAGCTTATTTCTTTCGGAAAATTTAGCAATCGATAAATCCCAAAAAAATGTTATAAAGAAATTCGTTGATGAATGAATTCAACTGAAATGTGCAAAATTTCGAGATGACCTAGTTCAGGAAAAACCTAAACCAGTTGAGCGGTCCTAATTTTCTAAAAATTAAAAAGCACCCATCGAGTCACAGTTCCTTTGGAACCAAAATACATATACTGTAGAAAAAAGAATTCTGGTAAATTATCATAATACAAATCATTCTAGTTCGATATCATTTTTGAACTGTTATTTTTTTTGTCTCAAATTCATCATTATACGAAATCTACAAATTTCTTTTTTAATCTACAGAAAAATCACAATCGTATATGTATTAAGACATATACACAATGTTTTACATAAATAAGTAATAATAATGATATAATAATTAAACGAATGGTCATTAATAATTAATGAAAAATCTCACTAAAAAACTCATTAAAACTTAATAGGTAGGTAGTAGGTACACTGTCCCAAAAAAGAAGGATTCTTGCCGCTTATGCGCGATAAGTGTCCCTAAGATGTTTCTCGGGACCTACATTATTATTTTATGTAGTAGAAAGATGATGAAAATTATAAATCCTGGGCCATATTATTATAAGTTATGAAAAAGAAAAAGCTACGATGTGGTCTATTACAATCACAGATTGATTTGCAGTCTACTTCCGACTTTTTTTCCCCTACAAAAAGCGCTTTCTAAACGTCCCCTACTGTATGTGTAACTGGAATTAAGATGTCGCAGGCCGCCTGAACGAAGGCAGGGAACAAATTTTACATGCTTTATTGAACAAACAATTTATACTTTAGATCTATTTGAAGCTACCGGGTTCCAGCCGGTTGAAACCCTCGATCTTCGCGCACGAAAGACCGTCCGAAAAAATCGGGCGTTCGTTTTCGGGCGCAAAGAGTGAATCGGTCGACGAAACGTTCCCTGCTGCTGGTGGTGAGACGATAGAAATTCGCCACTGAGATGGTTCAAGTCGCGTTCACGACTTGACGATCTCCTGTATGCTCACGTACGTCCCGGTCAACAGGCCGACCAGGCCGAAGCAGATCAGGAAGATGTTCTTCCACAGCCGCCAGTTGAACCGGCCCAGGCCGGGGTCCTCGTAGAAGGTGATCAGGTCGATGACGGCCGGGAAGATCAGGCCCAACATCGACAGGCACAGGGCGCCCACCAGCGATATGAACCCGCCCAAGTTCGGGATGAGGATGGCCAATGCCACGGTCAGCGTGACCAGCGAAATCCTGATCGAATTCTCGGCGAGCAGGGGCCGCTTGGGGAATTTGCCCTTCACGCTCTTCCAGATTATCTCCATCGGCACGTAGAACTGCAGGGCGTAGGTGAAGAAAATCGCCACCGCTATCATCACCTTCACGGACTGGCCCAGGCTGAAACCGAAGAATTCATTTCAATAAATCCACCAGTATCACATTATACTACTTCATCATCCTGATTGTCCTTTGAATATGTATACAATGAATTACCGATTGTGGAATTCGATAAAAAAGAAGAACACCGATAATCTCGAAAACTTAGAATAGTGAAAGGACACAACGCTGACAACTGATAAGATTAACGCAGGAATTATCAAGAACTACAAAAATGTGGTACTTCCTTAGACGATTTTTTCCCTTCCTGATGATTTATTGGAAGTCGTTTTAAATTTTACATCGCTATCTCGACTAATAAAGAAGTAACAACACTTTTCTTCATTTTCGAAAATTGAAAAATCACCAAATGTACTCTAAATCGAAATCCGGACACGTTCCCTGATAGATTTTGAGCAAACTAAGCGATTCCCGCCTCATTCGACTCGATAGCTCCACTAATAAAGAAGTTACGGCACTTTTACTACCTGTGTAGCAATTTTACTACTTACATTTGCGAAGCAATTTTACTACTTTTACTAAATCTCGTCTAAATAGAAATCTGGATACTTTTCCTGGTAGATTTTGAGCAAACTAAGCGATTTCCGCCTCACTCGACTCGATATCTCAACCAAAGACATTGTCTTTGGTATAGTTAATGGCTCCACTTGTTTATGGTCATTCCTAATGCGTTCTACGTCAACCGTATCAGTTGTCGATTTCCTTTTCGTCTTCTGACAACCAAAATCATGTCTTTTTCTATTGAGACGGTTTCCCAAACTTATTCCTGTGCAAATGACTTACATTTCGTCAGCAGGCAGATTAAGACTGATGCTGTCTCTGGTATCATCTCCGTATCTCAGAAACCCGAAGAACCCAGTACCGGCATACATCAAAACGACAAAGGCCATGCCGAAGTTGAGGACGCCGGGGCACCCGATGAAATGCGTCGGCGTCTTCATGTTGTTCTCGAGCGGCATGACGACGCCGATACCCTCCAGCGCGAAAATGGCGGTGCCGAAGAACTTGGGCAGATGCTGTACGCCGACGGCCGACGGCCTCTCGGCCAACGCGGGCAAATCTTGGAAGATGTAGTAGAACGTGATGCCGATGCCGACCGCCACCAGCACGTTGGCGATCAGCGACAGCGGCGACAGCCACTTCAGGTTGCTGATGAGGTTGACGCAGATGAGCACCGGCAGCAGCGCCAGCATGTAGTAGGTGAGCGAGACGCCGTTGTCTTTGGCGTAGTAGTCGACGACGGCCTGCACGTTGCTCGCCACGAACAGCACGTAGACGCAGCAGCAGCCGAGCAGGTCGATCACCAGGAACAGGTTGATCATGGCCTTGGCGAAGGGCGCCCACTGGCGCAGCTGCGACGGGCCGCTCAGGAAGGCGGCCTCGGCCACCTCGGCGTAGCCCAGCGAGGGCACCCGCGACCGGTGACAGAGGGCGTGCGCGCTCTTCACCAGGATGTGGACGCAGTACGTGCAGATGCAGCCGATGGCGAAGGTGCAGAAGAGGCCGAGGAAGAGGCCCGCGTTCGCGAAGGCCACGGGCATCGCCAGGATGCCGCTGCCCAAGCTGCCCTTCAGCAGGTGGATCAAGGTGTCGAGGTCCCTGCGAAACGAAAGACGTTTTATCTTCCATCGGGGTGGTTCCTGTGGTACTTACGATGTGGGGTGGTCGAGTTTCCGGTGCTGGAACGGGTCGTAATCGCCCATTTCGCCGTCCTTTCGCGCCGAGTCGACCAATGGCACGGTGGATCCATTGGCGGAAGGAACAGAAACCTCATTTTTGTCACATTTATAACTGAAACATTTCGAGATTAGAGATCCGGACCGTACTTGGATGCGTGGTTAGTCGCCGAATGGTTAATAGAATGTTATTAATAATTGCCACCGAGACGAGTTACAAGAACGAGTGGACTTTTTCGAAACCGCGTCCACACACTTTGAGAACCGAATGATGAGTAATAAATAAATGTGAGCAATAATCCGATCCGTTTTATGCTATATGAGTAAAATGTGATTTGAATGTGTAAAATTAAAAGAAATATATAATTACTTTCTGGATAACTGAAGAAAGGGTACTACTACGTAAGTCGCATTTGTGAGTCTACTAAAACGGTTTCTGTTGTACAATATAAAATAATGTACTTAAAAATCTTAAGAAAATAGGTAATTGTACCGTTGATCGTCCTTCTAATTCCGTAGCTCCCCATCAGCACAACCACATCGCAACAGGTGCGGTAGAAGCACTTCTAGCAGCTCCGGTAAATGCCAATAATCTTACAAAACTTACAAAATATAATCAAAACAACACTATAATCAAACCATGTATATACGCACGACACCACATAATGAATCATAAATTATTAAGGGTGGAAAGAAACGTATACGATAATTATTATCTCATCGAAAAATAAAACGGCGGATTATTAGTGTTTAACCGGAAAAATTCTTGTGAAAACTGGGAGGAACACGACCTACAATATCACGATGAAAATGTCGAATTTGGTGAAAATTATATCGATCAGTAAGATTGTAAGTCGTGTGGTAATAAAGGAAAAGCGCCCTATCATACTGCCTGCAAATATACATGGTTTTTATAATTATTATTAAATTGATATAAAAAATCACTCAATAAGTCCAATCACCAGTACTGTATAAATTAATAATTTTTGATGTATTATAAAAATTATAAAAAAACCGATCGAATATAAAGAAATATAGAAAAAATTTGATACCTCCAAAGAAGATTTGTGATGTCGGTGAATGAATTGTAATTTTGATAAAACGGGATGGGCTTTTTGGTACTTACTTAGCCATCACGACTGTGTTAACACCCTGTTTCCCGTATTCTGCCTTAATGAGTTTAGGCTGCAAAGGAAAAAGAAATTAGTCATTAGGAAATTCTCTTATTATGAGATACGCCAATGGGCGAAGTACGGAAAATTATTCAAGTTGTATTATTAAACGAATGTATTCATCTTCATTTGCATTTAAGCAAACTTTGACATGGTTAAAGCCGTCATACACGTTGATAAACCAACAATAGATCTCTTCAAAATAGTAATAATTCTTTACTGGAATAATTTTGAGTACAATCGAGATTTAGTTCGACTACTACAGGCTTCAGGTGATACTGATGCCGAATTCGACTTTTCCACTAACTATGGTTATAAAATATCGCACACATTGTTTTCGAAGGTCCATATAAAGACTTTACGGTGTTCGGTTTGTTGGTGAGATAAAAATGCAATTCTCCCGATATCACAATGCATCGTTACGAGCAAGTTATGACTTTTTGTTATCGGCAATATATACTCATTAATGGGTAAAAATTGACGGAAAATTGGTAAAAACATGTAATAACAATATCATAATATGTCGGGATTCGACCCAAATTCTTTAATGCTCTATTTATATCCCACTTCAGGCTTCAGGATCAGGATAATTCACTCAAGTATAATAATGATACACAGATATAATAAGTCGTCCTTGGATGGGATCCTTGCTCCACTAAACAAATTCATGTATGTTTGGGTCTTCTAGGGGAGACTCGTTATTAACGAGACATCCTGATAATCGCGCGACATTGAGATATTTCCGGATGTTCCGGCCACCTTCCGCAATCCTTGCAACCGCGCAACATCGGGGGAATTGCACAAAATAAATTGGACCTTGGGCTAGATCAGTGATATTCATGCATCAATATCACCAACATTTCCATAGCGAAATATAAATAATCTCGTAAAAATTCTAGGTAGATATTATTAGGCGCATAATATTATTCGCCCATGACGATAAATAGACCAATAGGAAATCCCGTGTGGTTGTTGTTATCGCAAAGTTATTATTATTTATACGGGAAGCCGTAAAACGTATTTTCGGATTAGAAACGGAACCCGTTAATTTTTCCCATTAAAAAATTCGTCAAATTTCCAATTTGGAATCAGTCATTAAACATTGATGGGTAAGTGCGCAATAACTCAAAGCCCATTTTGAAACAGTAAGTCTTCATCGGATTTAGCCGTTTCAGCAAACTTTTCCATTTCAGCAAATAGTAGCAGGCTCGAATTGCGCATAGAGATGATATTTTTTTAATGAAAGGAAGCTAGTTGAGGCTAAGGCTGACACATGCAACTTATTTCCTAGGTTTGCCATATCGTTAATAACACCGAGTTTGTATACAAAGGTTGATTGAAGGTATCTCTGATGAAAATATCTGTTACAGTAATATTTCAAAACTGGATAAACGTAAAATTGTCCATCCTATTATGAGTCGATTGATTTTTTCAGATAGGCAATTCGAGAAAATAAAGTAGATTCAACTGAAACAAGCTGAGTCTTCAAATCTCAACAACATTAATGTTTATGAATCAAAATAAGTAGGTGCACACTTTTCAATGTTATTTATTATTGTGTATTGTGTACTCTTATTACTGTGTGTACCTCTATTCTCCTTCGAGTAAGTATACTGAATGGAGGGCTTGGATTACGTCCAAGAAACGTGTTATTTCCCAACACGTGTTGGCACGCACAACAGATCTCGATCAACTTCGTCAGGGTGCTAATGAGCTTTTTTGAAAGTGGCAAAAGCGCCCTCACCGATTTCGACCAATAGGAGTGCGAATCGGTCACCGACTACCAATCGAATGAGACGATAATCATACAGGTGGAAAAAAATTATCGACCCATTTTTTGATTCCTAAAAGTCGAGCTTTTCGTTATCTATCAACCAGACCAACTGTTCCGTGTTCCATTAAGGCCAGGTTACTCCAAAAAACGTAATTTTTTTCAATACATTTTATTTATAATACATAACATGTTTAGTAATCAATTTTTCTACATATAAAAGCTCATATATAAAATTACTTGAAAAAATTTTTATTTTTTTATTTTTCCAAAATGGCGGTCCTGAAAATGGCTGCTGAAACTCATGTGCTTTGTAGATGGATGACAGCATTTCTTGGAAAAGAATTATCTGAAAGCAAAAAACAAAACGGTTTCATGTTCTGTATCGAATTGGCTATGGCCTCAAGCAGAATGAAACATTTTCAATGAAAACAAACAAAATGGCGGACTTAAGTTATAAACGATTAAAAGTGAAAAAAGGGTTAAAAAATTCAAAAGCCCGCCATTTTGTTTGTTTTCATTGAAAATGTTTCATTCTGCTTGAGGCCATAGCCAATTCGATACAGAACATGAAACCGTTTTGTTTTTTGCTTTCAGATAATTCTTTTCCAAGAAATGCTGTCATCCATCTACAAAGCACATGAGTTTCAGCAGCCATTTTCAGGACCGCCATTTTGGAAAAATAAAAAAAAAAATTTTTTTCAAGTAATTTTATATATGAGCTTTTATATGTAAAAAAATTGATTACTAAACATGTTATGTATTATAAATAAAATGTATTGAAAAAAATTACGTTTTTTGGAGTAACCTGGCCTTAATAGCGCCGCAACTTTGATAATCCCATTTCGGGGTGGGCTTTTATCGCGTTTTATCTCACTGAATCAATAATCTGTTTATTTAGATTAGGAATCACACGCAACTTTCTTAGTACAAGTACCACTTATACGTACATATATGCGATATGCTGTTGAAAGATGATACCTGTATTAGTACTTGCGCAATTATTTAATCGCGACTCGACGAAATGTTTGCGATTTATTCCAGCGATTTTCGCTGCCACTGTGCCGCCTATATTGCGTTCGTTATTCCTATTGTATTTCGCACACATTTTTCTCGACTCGTGAACGGTACGTTCAAGTCAAAAGTCATCGCCTTACGAATTCGTGCGCATTTCAATCGCGTTTTCAAACGAGGCGTTCGCCAATTACAGACAACCTTGGTGATAATCAAGAATTTTTATTATTTCTATGCTCTGTGCGTAACTCCAATAGCCTATTCCGATAAAGGAAAATATTAGACAAATTTCGATCCGTTGAATACTCGGAATGAATGTCACGAGGATGAAAGTGCGTTTGCGAATTTTCGAAATCATGACAATTTCTAGCGTAAGATGAGTCTGTTTGGCAATTTGTTTTCGTAAAAGTCTGTTTTCGCACGAGAAAATGAGGCGGCTCGAGTTGATAGAATCGCGCGCGACCCCCCCGGAGTCGGCGCTTATGGTTCACCGACAGCGTTATTACTTCTTTGCCGGTACTTCGAGGGTCCAAAACTTTCCATGACGTCAGGAGACCTCTCGCAAGTCTGCGCGGCCATCTGTTAATGACTCTTATAACAATTTTTACCGTTGCCGAAGGAATAAATAAATCCAAGTTGTCGCAGATTTCCCACAGATAGCGGAAATGACCGAAACTCCAAGAATTTTCCCGAATTTCAGAAAGAAATTCGGTTCGCGATACTTCGGCGGAAATCATGCAAACTAATCGCGTTTTTATCAATCCCTCAACCAAATCTCGTCCGGTTACGTCATATAAGTATTTCATAAGCCGAAAAAGAACGAAAACGATCTCTCGTCCGGTGTAGATCGTATACTCGAGGGGTTGGTTCGAAGTTCTGAAAGGTCGATAGTAAAAATATTTACAGGGCATTTTTGAGGAAAACAAGCGAGTTTCCGAAAATAAATCGAGGTCTGGCAATGATTCAAATCGGCTAATACCAACAACCCGACCGGCGCGTATATTTTTAGACCGCAAAAACGGGCTTAAATTCGATTTTTTACCTTGCATGCATCATCCTGAAGGTGCGCTTTTAGTCCAGTCTTGTGCGACATCTCGCCGGTCACTTCACTTTTCGATTTCTGTGCCACAAATTAAACGTGCCTACTTTTCCGGTAAAAGTCCTTCCGTAAAGTGAGCCAACACCACACACCACGAAGCCTTATAGGAGTCCCCTAACATTCAAACGGCCGCTCGGGCCTGCGCACTCTTCGTACAGTGAGCGAAACATGACGATTTCGATTAGGTTTACCAACTCTGCCGAATGGAAACTCGCTAGATTTCCGACTCGAAAAAGTACAGAAAGTCGTCCATTCGACGTTGAAACTTTGAATTCCGCTGCTTACGAGACGGAAAATCGAGATTCACGAGGGGATGAAACCAAATTTCGAACAACAACCGATTTCGATCTCGATAATTCGATATCGGAATGCAATTCATAACACCTGGTAAACCGTGTCTTTGCGATTCGATACTAGAAATTAGGACAAGGTAATGAGGGATTCGACTCCAAGATCATCAAAAACTGAAAATAAACGAAAAGCTATTTCGGGATTCGCGAAATTATCATAAGTGCGCACAATGAGGCATAGGTTTTTCTTTATTAATGCTAAGTAATCGCACAATTACCTCACGAAAAACGAAAACCATTGATGGATGATGACAAATCATTAGGAAAATTCCGCTTTTCTAAGAGTTTATTCATTATCGGCTTAATAAATAAGTAATAACGGTTTTCCGGATATAAAGTACCAAACACTACAGTAGAATCACGATCGGAATGTATGTGGCAGTCGGAAATTTATGCAAATAGATGCGCCTCAATTTTGATGCATCACTTTGTAATAAGCAACGTTCTCTTTTCACCGAGGTGTACGTATGGGTAATTAAATATCGCTGTTATTACAGTCGTGGCATTAAATATACGCGCAATAAGTAGAGCATTCCTGATGGGGCAATGATTCAAAATGCAAACAATAACATTTCCCGATTCGGGGACGTTTTTCCCTCTGTTATGATGTTATGATGCGTGCGTGATTGATAAATTAACCGAGACGAAATAAAATTCGTACATTGGAACTAATGTCAAGAGAGTGCAAACCAATTGTGATGATTCTATTTCCAACCGACATTTATATCATGTATTAACAGCGACAACATTTTTGCCAATAAAGATCGGACTTCTATAGCTACTGAGTCGTAGCGACCTTTGGCCGTCTCAATGTAAAACTTTTGTGTGACTAAAAGTATGAATGTAAATCAACAACCGCATGTGGACTGGTGAGTACGACATTTTGGAGTCCATTTGCCAATTCCGCTTTCTTTATCTATTGATTTTGCGCGAAAAGCGGATTTGGGAAAATTATAAGATAGTACTTAAAATTTAACGCAATAATGGACTTTGTCAAAAAATCTGTCGAGTAGGAGTGAATCATTGTAGTCGATCATCACCGAGTACAACAGACACGATAATAACTGCAAAAAAGTGGCTGAAAAATAGATTTGTTTCAACGTAGGTAAACAATTAGTTTGGCAAAATTCCAAGTTCCAAGTTGACGCCGCCAATCCGGCGTTCTCTCTATCAATATTACGTCACCGCGAGTCGTGGGAGTTGTCCTTATCGACTGACGAAAATGCGTGTGTTTTCCATTTTCTTTTTCCCTTGCTCGCATGTGATAATTGGCATTCGACATTTGGACGAGGTGTGACTGTGACGAACCGTTTACGGTCGATACCGTGATTATTTTTCAGATTAGACCCAATCACCTAATCAACCATTAACATATTATCGGTGCCATTTATAATAACCACCATACTGCTTGATACATTTCACTAATTGAATTTATGTCTATCACATGCGAAATATTTAGCACCGATTAGGAAAATCAAAATACGAAGATCCGACGTCTAAAAGAGGGAAAGCCGCAGCCACTTTCGTCTTTGACGCAAAAAGGATCAAGATCAAAATGGGAACGTACCGTTTTCGGATTATTTTATCACCTTATAAACGTCCAGCTGATGGAAGACTGATGCGTGAAAGAAAATCGACGTTTATATGTGCTTAAAAGAAAGAGGTGAACGAGATTTACTTTTTCGAATGCAACAAGTGTATACCTATATGTAGTACGACCGTGACATCTCGTTATTGATGCAGAAGGTAGGATACCTTCTCGGGTAAGACGCATTTCGGGACTTCGGCTCACACTTTCCAAATATAAAACGCCGCTTGGTACTTTCTATTAGGTAGTCTAATTTTCAGCCGATCTTGCCATTTTAAAACGAATGCGCATATTTTTTTCATAATATTATGGAATTTTCGTTATCACGTGGACAAACACCATGTCGCAATGCCTATTTGAAGAATAAAACATCACAAGGGTGAAATTTATGGTACTGCTGTTACTCACTACTTGATGATCATTCAGGAAAAGTTTGAAAAAAATTGGGTCAATATTTGGCCCAGCAGGAAGTGTCCAGATTTATGATTTCGCGTATGTACTGCTGTAATTAAGTACTTTGGTGCACGTTTTCGGCGGGTTGACGCGCTAGAAATAAATTGAGGAATTCGAAATTGCGCAAATTTTTGGCACCCGACTCGGTCACGACGGCCTAATGCATACAACAAATGACTTTATCACGGTAAATTTCCCTAGACACAGAATTGAGTACTTACACCACGCAAAACATTAATAATATTACATAATTATGGCAGTTATACGACAATGGCTCTGTGCTTTATGAATTCTCGCAATAAAATCCGCGATTTAATTATATTAAAGAGTCCCTGAACGATTTTACGATGACGACTAAAGCCACAAGTTAACTGCGTGATGATGTCGAACGTTCGTTGAAGTTGATTACAACAATTAATTTTTATTTTTTCCAACGACATCTTCATCAGATTCTCATGAGACCTTTTAACCGCTACAAGAAATATTGAAACATTGACTAAGTATATTTGATTTTATATTGCATTTTTACGATCATAAATCGTCAACAGATCAAAAACCAGGAGAGTAATAATCAAATTTGAGCCACGTTAAATGTTTTATTTATTTATTAATTCACTTATTATGGATTGGATCTGTTTAGATCACAAATGTACTTTTATGATTATTGCTGAATTTCTCGCGAGATTCATAGGAATAAATGACGCGAGAAAACGTGATCAGGATTTGGTACGGACTTATCCCAATATTTACGACTTGATATCAATTCACACCTTAATCCATCTATTTTTAACCAGAAACAATAAATTAAACTGCACTCACGGTAAGAATGATTTCTGGTGGTAGGTTCTTACAACTGGACATTGTTAACAATGATCACTGAGGTGTGTGTCGATCATGTTACGGATCCACACTGAATATACCTATATGTTCGTTTAACAGTTCAAGAATATTGGAATACAAATTTTCCCGGGAGCGATGCATAATTGATTTCGTTCATTTTCAATGTTATTGTTACTTCTAAGTGTGAAAGCATAATGTAACATAATATCAAGGTTATTAATTTTTTGAATCGCAAACAATATCTGTTGCTATACCCATCATTACATACCTGCGAAATGTATTTTAGTCACCGATTTTTATGATATTATATGCATGAGTCCGAAATTTGAGAGTACCTCATCCGAAGCATCATGATATTTCATCTGGGAGGAAATTTTGTTGTGGATGACGGTCCGCTGTTTGCGGAACGAACATTTTCTGTTCAATTAACTTGGATAATTTGCGAAGTGCAATCATTGTTCTCACGGGCCCATAATAGAATATCCTACTTAAGCTTCGAAGTCACATCCGTCGTCGACTTATTTATATTTCGAGAGCGATCAATTTAATTTTATAATAATAAATCTGCATCCACGCGCCGGATTTTCGTCATGCAGAGATTGTTACTGAAATTTATTGGCTAATAGACAAACAGCACTATAGAAGATCTACGACGTCACAAAAATCATCTACTGAGTGCCTCAAGAAGAAGACACGGTTACTTAACTTACAGTCCTATTAACCTAATGCGATAATTTTCCTGGGACACCTGGTATAAAATCAAGACGATCTTCTATTTTCTATTCCTATAGATTTCAGAGAGCGAAAACACTTGGCACATGCTGCAGCGAATTTTCATTTCCTACTCCTACTCCCAATAGATCTCAGATTCAGCAGACTACCGATGATGACTATGGATAGGATAGGATGATTACCACTCGAGATCATAAATAATCGATGAAATCAATTCGAGTAGATTTATTATACAAAAGCCGGTTGAAACCAGTCGGTGATCTTATAAAGTGGCGTCTAATAAGCTGAAATGAGGTGTTTTTCATAATAATGATATTGTTCTCGATTTGAAAAGTCATCAATAACTCAACCGCGAAGAAATAATAATAATAATCGCGGTTGAAGGCCAACGAAAACTATCTGTTGATATTCGGAAAAATGTTTAAAAATTCATGACAACCCAAAGCCTAAATTTACGACATATCATAAATCCCGACTTTTATAACGATTTTTGATGAAGCATTGTGACGCGTTTATTAACACAGATCCGTTAATTTCACTGGGATCATGCAAATAACGTCTTTTAATTGGTGATGTGCAGACGTCGGTGGTGCTAATCGGTTCTAATTAAACGTTTCTAAAAGGCCGTAAAAAATCTGGTTAGTACATTCGATTCGCTCATGCTAGAAAGACGTACGCAATTTACCTTGCAGAGTTCCCTCATTTCCATTTTCCAATTTTTCGGTTTCTTCGGGGGCCCTTCGGGACGAATTCAGAATTTCTTCATTCCACTTTTGCGGCTTTTCCAAAACAACTCGACTGTGGGTGGCACGAGCCGACAAGTTATTCTTAATTACTCGACGTCAGGTCAGGTGGTGAAAACAGTAAATAACGCACGGACGACGGTATAATACCGATAATTAACGGAGCGGCCGATAGGAAAGACCGTCGCGGCTAATATCTGAATGTGACTAGTGCCGTGCGAGTTTCGCATAGACAACCATTTAATTTTCAAACAACTTTGGCAACGTGCTAAATATAATTGGGCACGGGTGTGTGGCAGCCCCGGGTACGTCACCGATTCTATTTTCGATTATTCTATGAGCTAAATCCGGAAAGATCGCTCGGACGCTCATGACGACGACGGCGGACGCCGTCACGTGAGGAGCGCCGCGACGGTGCAGCGTCGGCCGGGATCGCGACGTCCACTGCGACGCAGACGTCTCCGGATTTCGGATTTGCCCAAAATCGCACGGCCGACAAACTGAAATCGAATCCCGACGTCTTCCTGGAGCCGCACGACGTCGAAACTGACGTCACGGCGCCGAATTTTCCTCCAGAGTTTTTGTCCTGAAAGCCGGACAAAGTTATTCAAAAAATGACAAAAATGCAATAACTCTGCATGACAAACGTTTTTACAAGATATGAGAATACGTTATCATGATAACAAAAATACGTGAAAGATAGTAGATCCACTCATTTTGGCCACTCTCGAGTGACCCTGTATACGAAAATCGATGATTTTTCAACATTTTGAAGACGGTATTAGAGGAGCTTGGTGAGCGCGCGGTCGTTGACCCCGAGCGCGAAAATGCACTTTTATGGAGAAAGGCGCTCCCATTTCTCCCGCAGTTACGAACTCGAGATGAAATTGGCAAGAAATTCGAGCCAAAACTCCAATCTACAAATTGGTGTGCACCGCTTCGAGATTTTGCCACTTTTATCGCTCCAAAATTAATCTCAAAACGCGGTATCTGCCATCGCTAATTCCGGTTTCCCTTTGAATTGGTTTATGTAGATTTGTTTATGAAGGCTATTTATTAACTCTTCCTGGATACACCTAGAGGTGCTAGCAGCGTGCTGCATATTGCACGCACTTTTTGCGGAACGCAATGTAAACGACCTCAATTTATGGCCACACCGGTGTGCTTTACATTTGTGTATACCTGCGCCTGTAATAATCGTCGACTTGACTAGAAGATTGGAAGAGTTTAGAAAATTCCCTACACTTTATAATGAGCGTTTTGCTTTACAACCCATAAACTTCACACGAGCTTTTCATAAATCACACAAGAACAATGTCAAATATTTACATGCACCTTATAAGGACCCGAAGTGAAACGGTACGGCACTTCAGATTTGAAAAAATCGCTAGACATTACTAATTATAATTATTATGATTATTGTCATTGCAGCTACGGCCCTTTTAGACCAAACTTTCCAGTCGCCGTTCTGATGAGAATATCCGTAAATTGGTTGTGGGAAAAGAGACTTCTGGGTTTGATTCACGAGTCAGGTTCGAGAAATTGTGGGGCATGCTACACCTGCCGCCAGCTTACCAAACTAGCTTACGTGTCAGACTAGAGAGGCGAAAGGTGTGCGACAGGAATGTTAAAAATCATGTTCATCGGCCGTTTCGTAGATGTTGCCACACTCAATCCGATTCAAATTCGTCCACATGAACGATTTCGATCGAGGGAGTCCGAGAAATCGACAAAAAGTTTCATCAGAGAGATCACGAGTTTTTCGCGAATCTAATTCCAATCCGCACCTTTCTATATCTCTTATCAGGATTTTTCCAAAGGTTAATGTAGTCGATTTTAATACAGAACCCGATCTCCGACATGTTACGTTGTGTCGATTGTCGAGTTCGTGAATTATAATTCCAAGGACGGTTTTCGTATGAAGCAAGGGGGCACGAAATATAAAAGAGCGACCAAAGGCGACAAGTCTGGACTTGCAAACCCGGCGACATCTCAAACCGTCAATTTTCTGAGGACTGTAGCATGATGGTGCATACTTGGGCAGGTAAGCACTTGCCTACATACGATAGCACTACTAGAAAAGAAATTTTCTCCTATTATTTTATAAAAAAAAATCCACAAGTTCAAGTGAAAGCATCACGCCATCAATCAATGGTCGGAAAAGATGCAAAAAAGCCAGACCATCAAGGTAACTCCACCGGAAACTAGTATGAGGTCATGTTCATCGAATTCTAATTTCGAAATGCGGTTCAATACACCTTTTTTAATTGGATCCGCCAATGCATAATGAATTTCCATGTAATCTCCAGAGATGGTGACTATTGCCAGAAAAATTTATTGGTGTATACTTTATTTATCATATACCTAAGTACGCTGTTACACAATACTTCCCACTTCCAGAGATAAGAAAATTGCTCATTCCGTCTTTTGAATGGAAAAATACTGAGAGAAAAACTGCACGATCGAGTGGAATTCGTCTTCTGTGATTGCGCGTACGCCACTGGAAGCGCATTCTTCTGCAAACCGATACCTACTTCTGCATCTGAAAGAGAGTGGAATTTTCCATCGGGTATAATAATACTTTAACGAAAAAAGGACGGCCGCGGGCCCCGCAAAGATATTACGGTGCGACCGGTGAAATCCAGGGCCGAATTGGGATTATAAGCCACCCAGAGAACCCACTTGGCAACAAAATTATGGTTTCTATCAATAAATTCTTCATTTTTGAGAGAAACTATTAAAATCGACTTACGCAACGATTCACAACATGATTCATAACCGATTCAAGTGGTTTTTGACGATTTTATTAAATACGGATCTGGTTCTGCATTCATTGAGCTTACAGAAGTGACATAATAAGTCGGTTTAAGTATGTCTTTTCAATAGGCGTTTAAACACGAAAGGGGTAGACAGGTCAATCTCAAGCAACGACCTTATCGAAACGCGGATATTCAGCGTTTATTGAGTTTATTTTCGATCTCCCCATGTTTCTAGTACACGATGCGCTATTTGGATTGCGTCATCCCCTATTATATGCATTTCGAAATTGCTTCAGAGAACAGAAATAATGTACTTCCCAAAGTTATGCAGTGATTTCTATGTGGGTTTTATCGTTTTCGCAATCAATATTTAAAAAAAGTCTAATTAGATCGTCACACAACAGAACTTAGTTTTATGGATGACAGGAGAAAATAATTTTCTCATCTTGATTTTTTGCCGCATTTTGAATGGAATTATTTATAGATGATTATAGTTTCACAATACCAATTTTAGGTACATCTAGTTTTTGTTTCACGAAAATATATCCTTGAAATATGTTATACCGAAATGTAATCCACCCACAAAATTGTCCACCCACTGATGCGAATTTCAACTATTCATTAGGACAATAAAGGTAACAGAGAAATATCACAAGTTGTAAGTACCCATGTGAATTTCGTTTTGATAAGACTATTACGGAATCTAATAAGTGTAGAAACGATGTCAAATTGAGCGTCTTGTAGTGTGGTTCCGTCCAGTTTGAAGATAGCACATTTTTGCAACATTTCATCACCACACGTGTCCCATGTCCACTCCATTCTTTTCAGTCTGGTAGTTTTCCTTCCGTGCCACTTCCTAGACTCGTCAAACTAAACAATTAAAAAAAGGACAATTAAAAATTTGTCATCATCTACGCTGCATATTACGATGACGCTTTCATAGGTCCATAAACCAACATCATGCATATAATGATGCATATCCGATCAGATCACGATGACATCCCATAAAAACCATGATAAATCATATCATAATAGACCAATTTTTTCCATTGAAAAATTTAGTTTCATTAAAAAAAAGAACCCATCAATCCGACTCGGAAGCCGATTCATTTAATTGGCATCATAGACTCAGAGAGTTAATGAGTAGGACCATATTTATTTTTAGTCCATATGGTGCAATATACAGACACCGTGCACTGAGCTGGCGTTTTCCCAACTGGTTATATCCAGTTTTTCAGTCGCAAAGAGAGATCTTATCTAATCCAAACCGATAAATGAGTAGGTAGAGACAAGCGCACCTAATCTTTACTGGAACCTTCCTCTGTAAAAAAGCTTCGGTATTATCATAAGGCCTACCACACACCGGATCGGACAACTTTCCATTCCTAATAAATCATCGGTCAGTCTTGTCATCTTGTCCGTTTCTCGCATTTCATCGAGTACATTATACATAAGGCGCAAGTTTTATGACCATAATCCATAGTCGGATATCGATGGACGATGATGCCCATCTCTCTTTTTCTACATTATTCTATGTCTATGTATAGTTCCTAAGTCTACTTGCATTATGTATTAAACATGTCCTTGACTTATAGCTTGCCATGTGTGCTTATGTCTCGGTTATTTATAAAAATTATAATTTCAGTTGAAATCATTATAAAGCCGGACTTATACGTCATATATGCGTAATTCGTTCCGTAAGCAATAACGTATAGATGAAGTTATTCAATGATACATGTTCTGTATAGGATTTGTAATAGGGAAAACATTGAAAGTGAAACGTTTACGGATACGGTACGTGAAATGCAAATGCAGCCTTATCTATTATCTGTTTTCGATTTCAAATGTAATGGAGACATCTATTGGTGAGCGCAGAAAATCAATGGAATAGATGGAACGAGTTCTAAAATTTTCCGAAAAAATATCAATAAATAATACGGATCATATTTTTTTCTCTGCTGAATGATAATCGAGATGTTATTGGTAGGATTGTAGGTAATGATTTTGTGCTTGATTTGGTTGTTATTGCTTAGCGTTGTCGCCACATTAATTTATTATTAAACATCACAATAAAGCCATTATGAAAATAATAACGCCTATAAACATCCTTTTATTGTGCAACTCGTCCCTAAGTGATTTATTTTTCCTGCATTTATATTACAGCAACTGGAATAAAAAAATTAATCGCATCTAATGATTCTTTGTAATTATTATTTACTTTAGATATAGGTATGTGTCTAGAATTATGAAGAAAAATTGGAATTTTTAAAACATGTTTTATTAAGTGAATAATAGTTTCACCTATGGTACATAAATTAAACAATTGTAGTTTACATTATTGAAATTTACAAATATCTCAGAAATAATTTACTTTAAATCATCCAAATACGGAACGTTTTTCAAATTACCATAAGAAGCTATACTCAACTTACCAGAAGAAACCTTTTTGAGAGCCTGAAAAAATAAACAAATCAAAACCTCAATAAAATTCACGAAAAAGACTAGAGTAACTTACCGCATTGACATCACCGGTAGAAACCGCATCAATGGCGGCGGCAATTTGCCCGGCCGATTGTGCAGATCCCAACAATACCGCCTGAGTGGCGATCGACTCCAACGCAGCGCCCCCACTCTCCTGCTCCAAAAGCAAGGCCGCCTTCAACTGGTTCTTACCCCGGCTGACATCAGCATCTGTCACGCTGCCACCCTTCAAAACTTTGACAGCAGCCTCGACGATTTTACCGGCTGCGTCGGCCGGGGCGGCGATGACGGCCCCGAAGAGCCCCGAGTCGGTGTAAGAAGCATTCAGAGCCGAAATCGCGTACTGCTCGCTGCCGGCCCCCCCGATCGCCTTGCTCAGCACCGCGTTGTCTTGAGCGCCCCACTTGACCTGGGGCCCCACGCCGAGGGCGCGCTGCAGCACGGCGAACGCCAGCGCCTCCTTGCCGTTCCTGAGGGCGCCACCTTCGCCCGCGACCGCCACGTAGGCCAAATCGCCGACTTTGTCCGACCGGATTTCGCCCCCCTTGTACGGGGACGGGGCGCTCGAGCCCTCGCCAGACTCCAGCGACAGCCCTTGCGCGTACTGCACGAGCTGCGCATGGTCGACCCCCAACCCTACGACCGCCGCCCTTCCGGCAGTGCAGTTGCTCGCCACGTAATGCTGGAGCGTCTCCGAAGAAATCTTCCCCAGTTTGTACTTGGCGCTGAAGAGGGAATTGCCCAAACCGCGACGGAACGCCGCTTTATGCAGCAGATCCACCGCCCTCAGCTGAAATATCGAAAGTCGATAAGGGCGGAAACTTTTTTTTTCGGTAAGTCATACTTGTGGTGGACGCAACGCCAGCTCTAATCTCTGCCGGGGGACGACGTCGGATACCTCCCAGGGTTTGAACACCTGCTGGGTCGCGACTTCTGTCAAAAACGGTAGGGTCTTCTCGATGGCCGCCCTGGTTCCCTCCAGAGTGTAGGCGACTATCTCGCGGTCGGAGGTGGCGGTGAGTCCCGCGCCGGCCTGTTGCACGTTGCGGATGATGGCGAAGGTGCTGGCGTTTTTGGTCGAGAGTCCGGCGCAGACTCGGAGGGCGTGAGTGACTCCCGAGTTTTCGGGGGTTTCGTTCCTCGATCCGGCACTGCAACAAATCCACTCTCGTTACAGGGGATTCACGGTATGGGGAATCTGATTCGAACTACCGGAAGATTATGGAAATCCTGGAGATGGGGGACTCGTTTTCGGCTGAGGCCACCACCAGGTTATTTGGGAGGGTCGTATTTTTCACATCGTAATTGGTCAGTCCGCCGATGGGGGCCACTTGACCACTGGCGTAGCCTCTAGCCTGTGATAGGAGAAAATACGATTTTACATGAGTACTTGAAGGTTTACATAACATTTTATCTTGGACATTTTTTAATGTAGTTTTAATTATATAAGAGAACGTACCCCAACGACTCGCAAGATCGGTACTTTTGAGATATTTGAGGCCATTGTGTTCTGAAATTACGCTTTTAAACCTTTTTAAAACGATTTTATAACAATTTACCGAAAAAACCCGCAGCAAGACCTGTCCTGTCACTTTGACAGCCAAGAATACCAACCCCTATTACGTAATATTAAAAGTCACTAGATAGTCATTAGGGGAAAACAAAAGTCCCTGGGTTTAGTGTGATAATTTGTTTTGATTCTGTAATCATAATAAGAAAAGAGATAATCATTGAAGATTAATTGCATTTCGTGTTCGGTAAATGCCACTCCAGATGCAAACGATCATGGCATTGGTAAGAGCAAGCGAGGATTTTAACCTAACCTAAAAATTTGTTTACCGTTCTGTCAAATCCGTCGTTTTCGTTATTTCATCATTAATCAGAAATTAAGTCTCAAGAATGCGTTTGTCGCAGAACACGGTCGTGGAGCCGATGCAGGTGGACGCCCCACCCGAGGACAATGACAACAACGAAGAGGAAAGCTACATGGTCGAGAATCCATCGCTGGACCTGGAGGTGTACGCCAACAGCTACACGGGCCTGGCCAAACTCTACCGGCTCATCTTCATCATCGACCACTGCCCGTCGCTGCGACTGGAAGCGCTGAAAACGGCGATATCGTACGTGATGACCACCTACAACGTTAACCTGTACCAGGTGCTCCACCAGAAGTTGGCGGAAGTGGCCACAGGGCTGAACGTGCCGGACGTGGCGGCGCCCTCGACCTCGCAGGACATCCCCGCGATCGACAACCTGTGGATGGAGACCAGATCGAAGAAGGCCGCCCTGAAATTGGAGAAACTCGACAACGATTTGAAGAACTACAAATCGAACTCGATCAAAGAGAGCATCCGGCGGGGCCACGACGACCTGGGGGACCACTACCTGGACTGCGGCGACCTCTCGAACGCCCTCAAGTGCTACTCGAGGGCGCGCGATTACTGCACGAGCGGCAAACACGTGGTCAACATGTGCCTGAACGTGATCAAAGTGTCCGTGTACCTCCAGAACTGGTCGCACGTGCTCAGCTACGTGGCCAAGGCCGAGGGCACGTCCGAGTTCACCGACGCCCCGGCGAAAGACTCGAACCAGCTCATTTTGACGAAGCTGAAATGCGCGGCCGGTCTGGCCGAGTTGGCAACGAAAAAGTACAAATCTGCAGCGAAACACTTTCTGTTGGCCAGCCTGGACCACTGCGATTTTCCCGAGCTACTGTCGGCGAACAATGTGGCGATATACGGGGGCTTATGCGCCCTAGCCACTTTCGACAGGCACGAGTTGCAGAAGAACGTGATTTTCAGCAGCTCCTTCAAGTTGTTCCTGGAGCTCGAGCCGCAACTTCGCGACATAATCTTCAAGTTTTACGAGTCCAAATACGCTTCGTGCTTGAAGCTCCTCGACGAGATCAAGGATAACTTGCTGCTCGACATGTACATCGCTCCGCACATCAACACGTTGTACACGCAGATCAGGAACCGGGCGCTGATCCAGTACTTCAGCCCTTACCTGTCTGCGGACATGCACAAGATGGCGGCCGCTTTCAACAGGACCGTTCCTGCCCTCGAGGACGAGTTGATGCACCTGATTCTGGACGGGCAGATCCAGGCCAGGATCGATTCGCACAACAAGATCCTGTTCGCCAAAGACGTGGACCAGCGCAGTACCACTTTCGAGAGGAGTCTGCTGATGGGGAAAGAGTACCAACGCAGGACGCGGATGTTGATCCTGAGGGCCGCCGTTCTGAAGAACAAGATTCACGTCAAGGTGAACGAATCGCCTGCGGGTTCCAAGTTCGAAGTCGTTTAAAGCCTCTTTTCTTTGTAGAGTCCGCAAAGGGACGCTTCGGGACAAGCCGGGGAAGTCACGGTCGCCCCTGGTACTTCTAGTGTCGTGCTTTCGGCGAGGAATTGATAAACTGTTTACACGTGAAATTGATTGTTCTTAATAAGTATTTAATATTCGAAAACTTCTCATTAATAAAGATATTCCGAAAAATAAATAATGGAATGATGAAAGACTCAATTATTGTAAAGATTTTGACATAGATACATCTACTAACAACAATATAATTATGGAATTACGAGTGAAAATGGCACAATGACCGATAGATTACTTCCATCACAATAATAATTATTCATGTGTGGAATTTCTAACATTTATTCATGTGTCATTAAAATTATTATATTTTCACGTTCGGTACCATAACTCTCACTTTTTTCTAACAAAAGATCAGTAAGCACAGCTTTATTTATATTCGCGTTTTGGTGACCAATTATTCTTTATATTCTTGATGTGTGCTGCTGCGGCTGCAACAGCCGGAGTCGCAGTGGCTCTTCTAGTGGTTGCCGGTAAAAAAAACGCGTAATGTCTAAACGTTCTTGTACTCAATCAATATTGAAATTATAGGTACGACCTACTTAACATTTTACGGAAGCGGAAGTATCGTCGAAAATGTCAGAGTTTCAGCGATCGATCCTAGTGGACCGGACATTCAATTTGTATTATTCACCAGGTTAGTAAAAACGTATAATGAGCCCCGCAAATTAACCAAGAACAGGTTTCTGTCTTACCCGGGTGTTGATATCTCTATACAGGGTGGTATGCAAAATCGTGGAATAATTCTTTTACATTTGAATAATTGAGCGGATTATCAAAAAAAAAACACTGTCTTCTCTGAAATTCTACAGGTGGACACTTCTAAACGATGTACCCTGTGAAATCTCATAAAAATTAAATATTGATAAATCTGAACCCTTGTTGACGTAACTCCCACATGCAGTCCCACATATCATTATCGAAAGTATAATAACTTGGCTGGAAAAACTTTTACGACCTCGATAAATTCATGACTTATGGAATGAAGACGTTTTCTGATGATGGAGAAATACCTAGACCAAAAGTTTCATTATACAGTAGTGGACTAGTGAATCACAGTCGGCAGAATAATAAATGATAATTAATAATGCAGTTGTATTTAAGAAACTGTGATTTTCTCGAAAGTTCACTTCAGTTACGTTCTTCATCAACGTCTTTTCGAACGAAGAAACCATGTCGAAATCAAAGCAGGAATCTGAAGAAATCGCTCCCATTTATTTCAAAACCCATTTACGGGTGTTATTATACGTCGGAGTTGATATAATTCCAATAGAAAATCGAATTTTACGTTATCTTTACTACATATATGCTACATTCATGATTGGTCTTGTGGTTTTGTTCACTGTTTGCGAATTTCTGGAAGTCACACTGAATTTCACTGACTTGAAACGAATGACTTTTGGATTGTGCTATTTAATTAGCCATGTTTTAGGTGAGACGTAGAAATAATACACAAAAAGAATGAATGAAATATCTATTATCATTAGGATCCTGGAAAGTATTTATAATGATTGCACAACGTAAAAGATTGTGGACTCAGTTCCAAAAAATGGAAATCGGGTTATTCAAACCCAACATGGAAAGAGGAGGCTCAGAAGAATTCAGATTAATCAAAACTGCTATAAAATATTGCGATTTGCAAGTAACAAAACCAAAAATAGGATACTATCACAATCAAATGGGTACTCAAAAATTTTGCAGGGTAATGTTTTCTACATACTGGTTCTAATGATAGTCTCAGTCAGAGGATTATTTGCCGGGCTCGACCCGGGCGTTGATAAAATAATATTAGATCCCATCACCAATACAAGTTCTACTGTTCACATGAAAACGATGCCGTACCCAATTTGGTGCCCTTTCGATTATACCAGCAGCCCGTTTTTTGAAATATTTTATTCTTTTCAACTTTACTCACCCGCGGCCTTTGGTCTTTACATTGGATCGATCGATGCGTTGATCTGTGGCATGATGATGCTGTTCAAAGCTCATTTCTTGATTTTGAAGCGAGCTTTGGATACCGCCATCGAACGAGCCGAAAGTAAAGCATTGTCAGATGCGCCGGGCAATTTAGAAAAAACTGATGACGGCCTATTGGCGCCACAAGTCCAAAAATACGTAGAACACTTCACCAAGGAATGTATAAGTCATCATCAACAATTGATCGCTTTTTGTGACGAAACTGAAGACGTTTTTTCCCATTTGATGCTTCTTCAATTTCTCAGCAGTTTGCTGATAATCTGTTTTCAACTTTTCCAATTAAGTCTTGTAAGTAATATGTTAATATTTCGACTGATTGAAAATTTCTGCAAATAGGAAAATGAGAAAATCTTTGAATATTTCATGACTTTCAGATACCTCCATCCACTTTTGAATTCTTTAGCATGGTCTTTTACCTAATGTTGATAATGTTCCAAATTTTGTGCTATTGTTGGAATGGCAATGAGGTGCAACTGGTGAGCGAAAATGTCGCGAGCTTTATTTATGAAATGGATTGGATTTGTTTTAATGATAAAATCAAAAAATCGCTACTGTTGATGATGATGCGAAGCCAAAGACCTTGCCGCTTCACCGCGGGAAAGTTTGCACTTCTCTCTTTGCAAACATTCATGGCTGTAAGTTTCACTAAAACCGAAAGATCAACGATAGATGTAGATTCCTTTATTTTCCTATTTAATTTGTAGATTGTGAGAGGGTCTGGATCCTATTTCATGGTGTTGAGGCAAATGAATGTGTAGTTAGAAAAATAATCTCGACTCAATAATAAAGTACAAAACTCTCAATGTATAAAAGCACAATTGAAAATGAAAATATAGATAAAATATTGAATGCCACCGCACTTTCGCAAAGTTCAGTATTTTTGATGATAAAATAAAAGCATACAACGTATTAAAATGAGATTTTATTTATGATTTATGACGATAATACGAAACAAAATGTTAATGATTTTGATTCAGGAATCACCCCCCAATTAACGCAAAAATCGGGGACAGTTCCCTGCTCCCAAATTCGGGTTTCAATTCTTCGAACCCCACGAAAATCATAATCCACGGTTTCAAAAGCAGCATCCAGGAAGACGTCTTCATCGTCAACAAAAACGGTAAGAATAAATTACGAAAAAAGTTCAGAAAATCCGAGTAAAAGGAAATTGAAGCCTATCTAGATTCCGGAGATTACAACGTAATCGCGATGGATTGGTCGCGTCTGTGCCAAAACGAGTATTTATTGGCCGTACAAGAGGCGAAAAGGGCCGGCTTCGTTTTGTCGACTTTCATAAATTGGTTGACATCTCTCGGGGTGAATTCGGAACAGGTTCACGTAGTCGGCCACAGTTTAGGGGCGCACGTTGCCGGAATCGCCGGCGAACTGATGACTCATGATAAGAGAATCGGACGAATTACAGGTTTCAAACGGATCGCAGTTTTACGGTTTTGAAAAATTCGAATTTCGTAGGTTTAGATCCCGCAGGTCCCGGTTTCAAAGAAGTGGGCGTTAAAATGAAACTGGATAAAGAAGATGCGATAATCGTCGATGTCATCCACACTTACGGCAAGATTTTGAGCACGCCTCGACCTTTGGGGCATTTCGATTTTTACCCAAACGGGGGACGGTGGCAACCTGGGTGTCCGGATATTTACGATATTTGTAGGGAAATCTATTTCTGGTGTTTCTGGAAACTGAATAAATTATCGGGAAAATTGCAGGGAAAATGGGTGAAAGCTTACAGTGCAATCACGCCAGAGCGTACTATTTATTTGCCGAATCCATACGAAATAAACGAGCTTTCAGGAGCACGAAATGTGTCGATATCCAACATGTTTTCAACGGAACTTGCCACTTAGACTCTGAAGTTCATATGGGGCAACCGGATACTTATAAAGAGTATAATATTTCAATTGACATTATAATTTTTTGAAACTTGATTTTTCAGGGATGGTTTGTATTACGTCAGAACTAGATCCAAAGAGCCGTTCAGCTACTGAAGGAATATTTTCAAGATGTTTGTATATTTTATTCATTTATTTTTTAATAAAATAAGATGTTATTACAAATTATTTATCATCGTATTATTTCAAATTTTGGAATCCAGGAATGAGTGGTGTACTAAAATATTAGATACCTTAATTGTAATTACTGATAATAATTAAAGTACAGAATACAAGTAGGTACTTGAATTGGGTAATATATAATAATCAATATTTTTAAGGGTATTATTAATGTAATGACATATATATGCAAGGCTTATCATTTATTCATTTTGACTCTAGTTACTTCGACAGTTTTGTAAAACAAATTATAAATATTCTCTTTCCACCAAATTTACTTAATAATAATTTAAATTTAGAAAATCTTGTGCTGTTAAAGTTTCACACTTAATACTTTTCTAATTAATTTGATATTAATAATATGTACTTGGATTGTCGAGTTACACTTAAACAGCGAACGGAATACTTATCAACTTACATATTTGATACCGTAAAAAGACGTAATAAAGGCAGAAATGGAAAGAATATGAAACATTTACATGATCATTATAATTTATACGAGTGGTCGCTTTTCTTCGATTAGAATGTAAGTAAAATCTTAGTTATCGGCGCGCGGAAAAAGATCAATTTCCATTAGGGCGCCGACCACTTTAAGAAATGCAGCTTTATGAGTGTAATCAGTTCGCCATTATTTTAAGATATTAGACTATTTAATATTTTTTTCTATAAAATACAGATCACCCATCCAAGTAATCGACAAACATTTATTTATTAAGTACAGTAGTAATACGTTTATTTGTATTTTTTTATTATTTTTTTTGAAGAATCAAGTCAGACTTAATCTAGCTTGTACAAAATAGTTTTTCACACAGGGATTTCCTCTGTGGCTATAAGTATTACTTACACAATTAAACAGATTCTAGTGCAGTACCTCATTTAGGCAGTATGTGCAGTACTCTGCATCGGTACTGATGGCATACTTTTATAAAAAGTCACAGAGAGAAACCCCTTTGTCTGCGAGTGAAACTCACTTTATACAAGCTTATAAAGATACATGCCTCACACCATTTCACACGTGTAGAAATAAACGGTTAGGTAATTCAGCCCTTGGTGTTCAAAGTCCCAGACGAAATCAGTTTTTCGAAAGAACGCAGTATAAGCTATAAGATACCTTCGCCTCTCGAATATTTTCTCAAATGAACCAAAATTATTCAGTTTATCATCCTTATTATTATTAAGTTTTAGAGGACAGATTGAGCTTTCCGCTTATTATATTATTATTGTGTAGAAATAATAACGAAAATTAATAATAATAAGAGCAATAATAACATTCAGATATCCATCCAGACGCGAGTGTACGTCACTGTTAATAAAAAGCGATCCAGTCGTCGGCATCGGCGCCTTTAATTATTTGATTTGTTTACCTAATAAGAATTATCCTAAAATCCAGCCGCGCGCTCAACACGATGACGAAACAAGGGTAAGAGGAATTTAAGAGATGACGCACGAGTTCCTTTTGCCGTGGCGATCCCTGATCTGCTGAAGATGCTGCAGCTGGACGGGCGAGGGTATCATGGCGGCGTGCGACGGCGTCGACGGCGGCGGTCCGGACTGAGAAGGCAGCGACTGGCGGCGGCGCCGACGCAGGGCCGGACTCAAATTGTACTTGACTTTCGCCTGGGCCAGCAGCTCCTTGAACACTTTGCTCACGTTCACGTTCTCCTTGGCGGACGCCTCCACGAACCCGTTCTCCCAGTCCACGGTCACCACCGATTCCGTCGTCGCCGTGTCCACCTGGATAACCCACCAAATCACAATTATACAGGGTGACACAGGATAATCCTAGAGCATTTTCAAAATGGCAATTTTTTTCCTGAAAATTTTGAGGCTGAAAATACCGTAATCGTGTGCTATTTCGTGTGGTGACGGATATGAATCTTGTGACGGTTTTTGCGCGGGAGCTCGTGTATAAATAAATTGGCATTAATTAAAAACACGAGTCTGCTGGCTGGCTGGATGGGGTGCGCTTTGCGTAAAACGAAACGTACAAACGGGGGAGAGCCGTGTGCGTTATTTTAATTAATTAAATTTAAGGAGACGAACAGACTACGACTATCATTTCCCATCGCACTAGAGTTTGCGCCAAAATCGGTTAATCATTTAGCGGCAGTTCCGTCAGATCGAATAAGTTACGAACTTATTATCGCAATTAAATCGCTTCTCGATCTCGCGAATAGTTTGAGCAATCTGATGGAATTTACGGTTTTTTCTTCGAAGGGGTAGGAATTTTCCGAGGCGTATAATCGCTTTATTATGCGAACGAAATTTCTGTCGCCTCACTTTTTTCGTATAGCCGTTAGGTACGTTCGAATCTAATCACGGTCGCATTCTTTTTTATTGCGCTTTCGCCTTCTCCCTTGTATATTATTTATAAGTATAGAGACTCCTCCATTAAAAATTGCAAATTTATTTCATCAAGTTGTTTCGAAATTATCAAACGTTCTATATTCAGGCGAGTTTTTGCATCGTCCATGATGTTCGCCCTGAATAAAAATCAACGCTTTTCCCACTTTACCGCTCCTGGAACGACGCCGTAAAGTAGGAATAAGGGTCGTCGCTCTTTTCAGCTTCAGTTTTGAGATATTCAGAGAAATGAGCAGTTTCAAAAACAGTGCGTTCTTAGATTCCTACTAGAAATGTTCATGTAGTCGATTTTTCGACCAATCATGGAGGTGCATACTTTGGGTAAGCCAATGAAAAAGAATGTCTTTCACCTCTCTGTTTCCGGCGAGGTCGATTTTGTTGCCGACGACGACGATGGGCACGTTGGCCGTCCCTTTGGTCTCGTGTATCTGGTCGCGCAGCATGCGGGCCTCCTCGAAGGTGGTGGCGTCGGTGACGTCGTACACCAGGATGAAGGCGTCCGCCGAAGAGATGGAGAGCGCCCGCATCGCCGGGAATTCGAACGAGCCGGACGTGTCGAGGATGTCGAGGGTCAGATGGACGCCGGCCACGTTGAACTCGCCGTGGTGCATCTCCTCGACGGTCCGCTTGTACTTGCACGAGAACGTCCCGTACAGGAACTGCGAAATTATCGACGACTTGCCCACTTTGGCCGCCCCCATCACCACGATCTTGTGGCGCACCTGGTTGACGGCCGTCACATGGTCGTCCTTTTCCAGCGACTCGGCGTCCTCGCTTTTCTGGGACCTGAGAACCCTGGAACGGTATTATCGAACCCGCAAACTCCCGAATTCGTTCACGAACCGACACCCCTATTTTTTCCTTCATAAACTCTTTATTAGGTTCCCCACACTTAAATTTTACGAGTTCTCATTCAGTTGACATGTCGCAAAAATATACAGGGTGTCGCGAACTTGGGTCCACAGAATTTCAGAGTTTGTTTAGCATGATATCCGTCACATCCCCTAAAAGTCTGTCAACACGGTAACACCCTGTATGTGAGCTTTGGAAACGTTCTCGACTATTCTCGCATCGCAGACGTAATAATATGTAATGTGATAAGTTTTTGTGGGCATTTACAGCCAACCCAACCATTTTCGCGTAACTTGCGGGTTATACGAGAAGGATAAGAGGGAGATACGCGCGACAATAATAAAACGTTTTGGCCTTTTTCGTTAGTAAAAAAGATGGGATGATGGATGCGTGAGGGCGATTAGGAGAGTCGAAAAGTACCTGGCATTGTGATGACGCCTGTCTTCGTCCGGTTCCTCCTTTAAAAATGACGGCTGCAAGCTGAAACGCCTGCGGAATTGATGTCTACCCTTCATCAAATCTCCCTGATGCTTTGGTGGCTCGGTATTCGGCCTGAAAATGATAACACGAATTAAATGTACGAGATTCGGTGATTCGATGATTCCCCCCGAGCAATGAGAGACAGGTGGTCATGAATACGGGACTATTAATTCCCCGTGTTATTTGACGATTTGTCGTTTGGAAGAACAACTTTATTACGACTTTCGCGAGAAGGCGGGGAATAAAGGGACGAGGTGTAGCAGCAGTTTTCTTGAAATATCGGAATTTTTATAAAGGATTTATCCCGATCCACTCAGGCGCCGAATTGAAGTTGCAAGCTATTTGAAACTCCCACGCGGGATTTCTATTTGTATGAATAATAATCTGAACATTTGCATAAAATGCGATCGCATTGAATGCGTTGTTGCGAACTATCCCGGCGCCTCCGCCAATTTCCTCCCATTATAACGGCGATTTCTTACAAAATTACGAAAAAAAGATTAAAGCGTCGGCCCCTCCATTCGAGTGAGTAAATTCGAGCCGGTACCTAAGGTTAATAACGTAATTAATTCACGTAAGACATCCGAGCCGCAATTTGGAGGATATATACGAGCCTCTCCTCCACGCCTCCGCAATCGTTTTCTCCATCGGTGCAAGCATAATCAACGAGAGGCAGTCCCGAGAGGACGACACGGATTCGGGATTCCCTCATTGTGAACGCGTAATTTGGGAAAATACGCGGAGAAACGGTTCGAATTGTTTATGCACTTGTATTACCGCGAGTAAATGAGAAACACGACACCTGTGCTTTCAGTTTTATTTGTCGAGACGCACCTAGCCACATAATGATTATGTAGAATAGGCGTGCATATTATACCACCGGATCATACATTTTACGCTAGGCTTGGCCCCGGGAAAATGGAATCGACGGGAAATGGCCCGTGCACGTTTTTACCCCGAAGGAATTTCGCATGGGGCGCCACACATTGACGCGATGAAAAATGAGCCATTTTCAAAATGAAATTTCATTCGTGGCACCTCAAAACACATCGTGGTGATTAATTTGATATCTTTGCAGTTATTTTCATTTTCATTTAACCACGAAATCCAGGATTGTTTCTGAATATTCTAAGACCATTAGGTGCGGAAATATTGTGTTTTTGAGCGATTTGAGACATCGGATGAAATCCCTTGATTCCTCTCTAGGTCGAAAGCGCTATAAATTTCAATTCGATGACCTTTTACAAAACATAGACGTCGAACAGACTAAAAAGCTCGCCGCGTTTATTGGTTTTAGAGACTTCCGCATGGGGAATCGAATCTATCAAAGCGACTTTTGACCTTTGAGGAGATACGTCGTCCCCCATCACAGTTATACATCACGTTCAACAGCGGAAACGCCGAGAGCCATAATCAAACTTATTATGGAGACTGCGGCGCACGACCTCCTCCGCCATATCGATAACGACGTTGGCGATAATTATATCGAAAATTTAAATATCCCTTCATGCGACGGAATCTAATTAGCCGACATCGAGAGAGACGCGGGTTCGTCTGGTTGATTGCTTTACCGGGTTAATTGTCGTCTAAACAACGAGAGCATCGCCGATTTGAGGCGGATCGGAATGCAAATCAACGGAAAAACGACGGCATCCCGGCGAATTCCAGGGGAATTGCAGTGCAGGGAATTTACACGGATATCGCATAGTCCTACACCGCCGAATCCCGTTACGATTTTACGATCGTGTCCCTAAATAAGTACCGGGCAATTTCCTCGCTTATGGGGACACGCGGTATAACGTAAATAGCGAATTAATTAACAAACCCCGCATCTTTTCGAAATGAGACGAATTGACGTTATTGAATTCGTTGTCATCATTTCTAGATATAATGGTAGCATCTCTTCTGATAAAAAGTCCTGAAAAACTTCAATAAATTTCGAGGGTGGGACAGGAGGCAGGTCACAAAACGACTCTATATTACGAAGAAGGAAAGGTTGAAGTATTCTTCAGGGAGAGGGAATATCGAATTACTGATCAATTCCTTTCTGATCAAGTGCACCCTTTTGCCGCCGAAAGGAATTATTTTCAGGAGTTTTCCAGGGCGTATTTAATACAAAGTGGGTTAACATTTTTAACCTTTCTCGGATTATTGGGATTCGGGAAGCCGATATGCACACTCTACTCTTCTTTATTTTTCTTTATTCCGACTTTCATAGAAATCGATCGCCTAATTTGGGAATAATGATGTTATAAATTTTGAATGACTTGAACGGAATGTAATGACCCGCATGATGCACCAAGTACACGTTCATTCAGGGGACATTTGTTATTGTTAATGGGTCATTTACCCACCGACTAATCGATATGATTTACACGTGGCTCTTATATATCAGATACATTATTAAAAATGAGGATCGTCTATTGTAGGGACTCGATTCAATGAAAACGGTGAACCCTCGGGAAAGTCCTCAGAGAGGTGCGGTATTTCGTAACCAGCACCTGACACGACTTCACTTTCTGCAAAACGTTCAGTGCTTTCTATTAACGTTGGACCGTTTTTACTCCGGAATTCCGGAACCGGAGGAGGCATCCGGACGCGATCAATTTTAATTCTCGGCCGATTCGAAATAAAAACGACGCCTGTGACACTGAAATACGTTTTAAAAATAGCGACGTCGCAATAAAACGTCGCGCCGTCTCGTGGACTCGCAAAAGGACCGGAGAAAGTAATTTTAGGTTATTCGTTTTAAAATAAAAAAATCTTGAAAAAACCGGAGAAAAATTCTGCTTCGCAATAATATACGTTATTCGATTTCGAACCGGCTGGTTGAAAATTTGAGCGTTTTCTACACGATGGCCCCCTCGTCATAATCTCGCAAGAAGTTCATGAAAAAGTTTCCGGGCCGGATGAACTCCTCGAAGTCGGCTTCCACTCGACAAGAGCTCTCGTGAAAATTTATTCCGGAGTATAATTTTTACGTGGCGCATCGGTATATCATATGAAAAAAGCCTGGTCGATGAAAAGCGGGGCCGCGTCGGTTATAAAGACAAAACTGATTAGAATCCTTTCGGAACCTGTCCTGGGTATCGATTGCTCCTTCAAGCGCACCAGCCCGGAGCGAAAGCCCATTGTTAATCACATCTGCACAAAAAATATGGAGCCAACTCCGAATTTCACCCCAGAACTCAGAAAAGTAAAAGTGATCTAGGTACTCCCTTAATTAAGGAGATTAAACGGGGATATTATAAAGGTAACGCGAGCACAATGATATCGGCAGATTTTATCCGAGGGCCGCACCGGAAACCAACCCTATTGCTCTTGATGTTGAAGATATTATAAATAAGAACAAATCTTCACATTTCAGATATGTAGTAAATTCAACCATCAGTAATACTGAAAATCTCCATGGGAAAAATAGTATCTACCACGAGACTGGCCAGTTTTATTTAAGAAAGAGAAGTTCATATGCATCGTTTTAAATACGGGAAACGGCGGGAAAGTATCTCCGGAATTTTTGTCCCATTGTACCTCTCCGGTGTAGTTATTTCGTGTCGCGTCTCGCCGATAAAAAAGAGGATTCTGCGACCCATTAAAAGCGGCTAATAAAAGCGCACTTTAAAGCACGATTCGACCTCGCTTCGGGGTGAAATTGCCCGCGACCTATGATTTTATTCCGCGCGTATTTAAATTTTACCGCAAAGGTCAACATTAAACGTTTTACGCCTGTCGTAACTCACTTAAGGACCATATTCAGCGTTCGCAAAAATTCATGCCGAATTCGAATTTTATTGTAAACTTCCTACCAAGATCACGGATCGCAAAACATCAAAGAATAATAATCCGTCCCTCTCATTATTTCTCCCCGAGATTGATGAAAATGTCACCGAACAATATCGGCCCTAATTCCGAACTCCGTGTATAGATGTAAAACAACACGGTCGAGTTTGAGGAACCTCATAGTTGTCCGTAATTCAGCTTGAATAGGTACACCGCACTCGAATGATCAACCCTTTATCATCGTCCCCATCAACTTAGTTATATGATCCATGCTAATTACGATCTCGCACATGTAGGGCACGTACATAGCCAGATATTCGGCTAGAAGGGGACACAACGCTCTGATGATGATAACTTAATTATTAAGGATCTCGTAATTACGGGCCTCCTACTTATTGCGGCATGTTTGATAACATTTAAAGTGGATCCCGCTCCTCGTTAGTCCTTTCTTGTGTGGCGGGCGGATGAGCGTCTGCGAGAGGAGAGAGGAATCCGATACCGTTCAAGATTTCGCGGGATTTGCATACAAGATGAGTAGGTATAACCTCTTTCTGCTATAAAGAGTGAAATTGCAGCGTCGAGACTTACCACCCCCCTGTTCATATACCGGGTGTCCCACGAATTGCTTTGGATAATAATAATACTCTAGGAGTATTAGTTAGTTTTTCCTTCAAGGATTCACTCGTTGGCAATTTTTCTCCAATAATCATCATCAGACAGCTCTCAGATATTTCGCTTTATAAGGGCGATGCCAAGGGAAATGAAGGGTATCCCTTTTGCGCTCTGGAAAAGTCGTTGCAAGGGTTTTCTCAATATCTGGCGATTAAACGTATACATGCGATGGATATTTTTCCGATTTGTATTCATGGATTTTTTCATAGAACAAGAGTATCGAATCGAGAAGAGAGGAATCTCTTTGGATCTCTCGTATATGGTATCGCGTATGGAAATCCGGCACAAATCCGCAGAGTTGCATTAACGAGCTTCGAGGCCCCCGACAATTAACCGGATTACTGCATGCATAATGGGGAGAATTGTGCGATAGTTCAGCAAACGCGCCCCCATCAAATATGATTATTCCAAACTTGTCTATTAACACACGCGAAACACCTCTATCTCCCGGTAACCTTCATTGTAGGTATGCACAAGCAGTTCGACATTTAGCGAGTGTTACGTTTGCGCCCCAATTTCGAGACCCCTTTGACTCGTCAAAGCCAAATTCGTTACGATAATGCGCCGGGATAGGCGAATTTCGCACACGAACTCGATATCGGCGAAAATTGCAGATAATGTAGTAGGTAACATACAATTGTAGCAGAGTTTTACCGATCGGAAATGTGTCGATTTTATCGCATTCGTGCCTACCAGCGACGTGATCGCGTCGAGTATTAGAATTGCTTTCCTCTATCGCTCCATGTTTGTACGTTATTTGTGGTTAAATGGGGAAATGAAACTCCACAAATGAATGAACCTCGCGAATTGATAGGACAATTCCTCCTCTATCTATTGATTATTCGATTACCAGTCCATTTGGGCACTTGTCGCCGATGATTAAGTGATATCCGCGTCTCGTCTCATTTTAGATATCATATTTTTCCACGCGATTCTCCTTCCTCATCCAATGCTAGATGTCGGTTAAAAGTTCGCAGTAAAACGAGACGCGGGCTTAATTTTACTCCCTTGCGAAAAATGATAAGTGGGTTTCCTATTCCTGAATTATTAGACGATGAGTGAAAAGGCTCTCTTGCTCGATTCAACCATCAGAGCATAAAGGCGCTTGAATTAAATATGGACGTCAAGCTTGAAAAATGTGTTCATTCAATAAAGTTTGTAGTTTCAGTAATCGAGCCAACTTTTGCAAGTTCAGTAAATGGTTTTCCATTAATAATTTTCTTTACAAGGTAGAGTCACTTCAGGATTTAGTGGCCCCGACCGGACTCTACTTGATGTGTTTTGTTGAGAATCGCGAATTTGGAATCTCGTTGTGCGGTTTCGTTTTTCGTTTGCCTTTGAATTTCGACTTGTTTTGAAACCAAACACCTTCGCTCGAAACGCTTTTTCCGCCGATATAATGGAAAAGTGGGTCGTCGAGAAATTTCCGGTTAGCATTTTCTTCAAACGCTCCCACTTTATCGCCTTTTAACTCGTCGGCGAGAACTCGCTCACCCACCACATCCCCACACGTCAATTAACATTATCAAAACAATTTCCCGTTCCTGCGGCCGGATTTGGACACGTACTCGCTCGAATTTCCGACCGTAAAATGTGCCAGCCGCTCCTCTCCACCCACCGGTGCTTATTTTACATCTATTTTCGTGAAACCACAGATTAGCGAGATAGAGAACGTAATGCCCCGCTAGCATCGACCCCTAAACCGACTGTTCATACAACTTTTCCTTTGCTTCTAGAAATTTTGTTGCATTTCACCCAATTTCGCCACCATAATATGGTGTAACGAAATAACTGTTAGATGCTGAGATAGAAATAGTGTTATTTCTCTAATTCTGATCTTGCAGTTGAAGGGATGAGCTTTGAAATCCGAAATTGGGTCAAAAAAGAGACATTACGGCGTATAAATCTGTTTTTTTACGGCATAGGGTTTATGGCTGTGCCGACAAGAGTCGTTTCCTTGGAGTTTTACGGCCGGACGATATCATTTCGGATACAACGGAATTACAATTTAAATTTACAATCCACGTATGTCACACACTAGGTGACAATGTAGAAAGGGTCCAGAAGTAATAATTGGATCATCTACAAGACCATTAAGCTCATAGCATCATTAATATTATACACATGGCGAAAGTTTTTCACGAGCAGCGAAAATGGAGACAACTTTCGGAAAAGTTTGGCAAATTGCGACCGCCTCTGGTCTCTGTTTGAGTTTTTTCACGAGTCATTTAACCCAGCGTTAGTCGCCCGAAGTGTAGTCACTTTTACACGGAATTTCGAAACGATTAACATTTAATTGACACATTTTCGGCTAGGTAACCGAACGGGCGGAGGGGGGGAGCGAAAGAGATTAGTGAGTTTCAAGTTTAATTGGAAATTGCGCGCGATGACAACACATGAACAATTTATCAAAAGCACCAACTCCGTCCCTACAAATGTACCTACGATATGTGCATGGCGTAAATACGGATCAAACGTGTGGAATGGGAATGAGCGATATGTTGTTTACGATAATAAACGACACGTTTCCGAAATGAACGTTCCATCCGGTAATATTTCTTCCGGTAATGTGAAAATGCAGAGGATTTGAAATTCATACGTATTTCATACGGAGTTTTTTTTTCTGATTCCGGTCAGGAATGCGAGAAATTCTGTAGATTTCGATTTGTGATAGAGAGCTTTCGCCTCTCTGCGGGTATAACGGCAAACGTTTAACGCCGAAAAGCCTCATAATCTCGTCGAGATTAAACGAATCTGTTTTCATTAGGACGCGTGACTGGCGTTTTTATCTGATAACGGCGTGACTTTTCCAATTTCGTATAGTGCAATATCGAATCCGCCACTCGACGGCTCTATTTGCATACGACTCGCCGATTCAATTCGCCCCCTCGCCAGAGAGCCCCGTTCGGGAAAGACGGGGTAATTGCGCGCAAACGATGAATTGAAAGTGGGTAAATTCGGCTCACCGCAGTTGCTGCCGGCCGGGGTGGTTTTTCTGTTGGCTCCGGGTGTTGCGGTCGAGTCACGGATGGTCGATCATTGGCCGATGGTGTCCGGATTGGGTGTCGAGGTGCACTCTGCGCCGTGGAACCAACAGGTTGGCAGCGGATCTTTGACTGTTCCCGGAGCGGCTCCGGTCGGGCTCCGGGCCCGCGTCTGCGCCAAAAAGTCCGATCAACATGTGCCACACGGCCCCGTGCGGACAGATACGCGCCGTGCCAGATCGTTGAACCGCTTCGGGGCGATCGCGATGTGTGCCAGATCGCCCGTGCTTTCGGTATCGGACGAAAATCTGGGGCCGATTGATTCCCGGCCACCCGGAGACTCCGGATTAAGACGGGACCGTCTGGACCGCAACCGCGAAACTCCAAAATCCTCCATTGAGATTCAAGCAGTGAGACGGATTTCTATTTATTGAAAATCCTTGTGTAGAATTGACCCTATCCACATTTTCACAAAGGGTTGACATTTTCAAACAGGTGCTCATTTCCATTAAATTCTGATAGACAGGACGTGATGAGTTCGAAATTATAATAAAATAATAATTATTCAAAGCCGACAGTTCCCTTTTACAGTCAATTTTACTGGATAAAGTAGAGTCCATCCACTATTCATTATGAGTCGGCTGCAGTCGTCAATGTTTGCCAAAGTTCGCCTTCCCTCGGCTATAAATAACAAACGTATGGCTTAGTGGAAGATAAAAGTTTACTTTTTCGGTCGTCAAATTTTGATAAATCAAGAGTAAAATACTGGCCACGAAATATTGGACGAACTCTAGCTGGGTACGCATTCGATATTAAATTAGCCGGACAGGACGTTAATTCGTAACATGCGGTGCATCATAATATTAATTTACATACCTAATATATGCGGGGTGGCTTTTTAATAATTTGACAAAGGAATATTGCGTTTTATTTCACATCGTGTAAGTAGAAGCCTTTTCATAATGAAAACATGTACATAAAACCATAAAAGAATACATTTGTACAATTAAAAAAAAAAATCGGCTTTTTGAAAAAGTATAAAAAATATTAACTGATTCACCCCATTGGCATAATAAATTACAAGAGGGAGAGACAGGTTAAACGTGGAAAAAGTTTTTCCTCATTTCATTAACAGAAATTGTATTTTTTTGCTTCCCGTTTCTATCGCAAAACCTCACGTATACCGAGTGTTCAATTACTGATTCGTACCTGCTAGAATGCTTTCGTATGTTTAAATTGATTTCAGCCTTTGCGATGTAAAATAAAACGTGGGAAAATTATTACTTTGCACCTAAGTAAAATTGGAGAGTTCAGTGTGTTATTTTCAATTAGCAAAGTAAACTAATAACTCGGGTCGTCTGGCGGCCGGAATCTTGGAGGTTTTACGAGATTAATTTTTCTATTGGGCGTATAAGGATAATGCACGCCGATACTTTCCAATTTCAGGCAGATCCGCCGAAAAAGTTGCCCCTTGCAGATAAATCCGCCTCGATCGACGTGCTCCAATTAGTTTTCTCTTGAGGTGGCCATAAAATTATCGACGAGAGAGGAAATGAGACCGGCGAGAAGAAGAGAACGCCACCCTCTTATTCCGATGAGAAAAATCGGGACGCGTAATACGAAATGAAGAAACGAAGACACGGCAGCGCCGTTTCTCGGAGACGCCCAACAATTTCCAGGATAAATTGCGTAAATACAACCCCCACGGTGGCGGATCGTCTGTATTTAAATAGCGCTAAAGCCACGAGAGGCGAGTCGAATCCCGTTTAAAAATACATTTCGCGTTTTATAAGCGAGCCGAGTCTTCATCTGGAAGAGAGGACGCGGATTCTCGAGTTTTATCGGATCGATCGGATCGCATCCGGCACACTTATTGCGAGCGATATAGTTGTCCGTTTAAATTGATAATTGGTCGATTTAGATGCAAATTTCGGTCTCGCATCGGGGTTGAAAAAGGGTGCGCTTCATGATGGCGGAGAGGACGTGACGGCCGCAAATTGAAATGAATTTATTAGCCGGATTTAAATGCAAATCGCAGGGGCGAGACTGGAAAATTCAAATCGCTACCGATTAATCGATCTCGTCCGTTTTACTCTTATTTTTACATCATACACTCGGACATTTTTCTCTCTAACTGCCCCTGATATTCTAGTTTTATTAAGGGGTGAGTCTTCGTAATATAATACGAAAGTGTACCTCGGGTGGTGCAAATGAGGCAATAAAACCGGGAAGATTTATCAGTTTACAGCGCGCTTCTAAAGAGTCGAAATTAAGCTAAATTCCTATAACTTTAGCGCTATATGGAAAAGCTCCGTCGTTTCGTACACTTTGGAATAATTAATTGAATCGCCGGCGTTAATCACGCTTGTTTTGCCCCGGCTTTGTATTCATCTCGGATGTGAATTATCTGGGGAACAGTGAAATTCGCATCTGATGGCGTTGTTTTTAACCACTTTGTAATTCACGCTCAAGCGATCAATGAGCCTTCTTCGTCTGTGGATGAATATAAAACATGAATATGTAAAAGGCCATATTTGCCTCGAGGAACGAGTACAGCGATTTCAATCAAAGAGGTAGGATTTTCAAAATTCAACCCTTTTAAGGCCATTAGACACGAATCTCTGAACCCTGCGGAAATTCAAATGGCGAGGAGCGTGTTTGTTTGCGTGTAAAATTCGCCAGTTTTGTTGCGGATCAGAGGTGAAACGTTAAATTATACAGGGTGTTACACAGGTGTATTCGTCCTGAAAAGTGGCTCTTTCCGGACTTGCAATGAAAGTTGCGACGAAAGTTGAGAATTAACACAAAAAGCAGTATAATAATGGTTATCCGAATTTTTTTCTAGGATTAAAACGCCAATAGGCGTTTTCCCGGGAACACCGCGTATGATGCGGTTCGCCGGGGAAATTTTCCGGATTTTTTTATCAGGCCGCGAGCGAGAGACAATTAGGGGATGGGCGCAGCCACTCTTCGACAATTTCCCCCGTCGAATAAGCGGGGAAACACATTTGAATGAGGTATGTGCGCCTCATAAATATACGAGAAAATCCTTTTATTGCCTTTTCCTCTTGCGGCTCTCCGCAAACACATCGAACTGCGGGCGTTCTTTACATAACACTTTATATACGTACCCCCCGATATATCGTCGTGCTGGGTGTGATACAGCAACGATTTTAATCCCTGCAGTGTACACTTTCACCCCTCGTCTTAGTTTTTTCAGGGAGCGAAATTAATCCGTCTGGAAAAGAGTAGCGGAAAAAGTCCCGGATAGTTCGGAAAGTTGGCAAATCCGACGGAATTCATAATTAATTGTGAAATTAACATCGTGCGGTTCGCTGAGGGCCGGAGGCGACGCATATTACGGTCGGATAAAATTCCAGCGGTGCATACCGAATCGAAATCCCGATTTGATTGAACACATCCCGGGTGTATTGTTCGGGGGTTCGGCAAAGTGTCTTAAAAGCTTAACTGCCGGATCTAAACGTGGAACAAAGCGGCCCCAAACATCAGCAACCGAATAACGTCCGCCCCTGGTGCGTGAACGAAAATTCGTTAAGGGTTTATTCGATTTGTCGATCACGCGGAAACTTTTTAATCGGATTATTATGGGCTTCGGATCGAATTACCCGTTCGAGATTCTTTTCTCGGCCTACAGAGCGAGCACGATTCGGTGGCAGACGTCTCCACCTATTCGTAATGTTGACAGAGCTCAGTGGCGTAGGATAGACGAGTGAACGGTATCTACGCCACTGTCTACCTGTAATTTTTTTGAGTCGAGCTGAGTCGAAGCTCTCCGTACATTGACGATCGCCACCGGATCTTGGATGTGCTGTGTCGCAATTACCGAAGTCTTAGGTCGGATTTGAAATTTGGAAAATTGTTAAATCTAATAATAAGAAATTTGTTAGGAAAACTCGCAGGTATGGCGTCTCTCTTTTGTCCTGGCGCTTTCTCAGTATTGAAGGAATAAGGTAAACTTTAAAATTCAATAAAACTCCCGTCTTTTCTCGTTCCACTTTTATAATTTATTATCGGCCCTCACGTTCGAGATTCGTTTTGAGGAAAATCTTGTATACGTGCAAATTTACTGCAACATCAATAAAAAACATCTTAATGAGCGATGTTCGAAGGAAATTCTTCGAGAAACTTTTAATTATATCGCACAGATTCCACGATGCATTTGACTGGCAAAATCGAGTACTTTTTCTTAATCAATTATGTCCGCATTATTAAAAACAAACTTTTTCTATCTGCCAAGGGATTTAAATTGCTTGAGTTTTTGTGAATAGGCTCAAACGGTCTGAAAATTATTTCGGGGTTCGAAGCATGAAAAACGTGTCGTAGACACATAACAATTCATCATTTGGACATTTTCTGATGATAGATTCGTACCAATTTCTCCCCGCGAAAAATGGTAGGCCATATTTTATTGAACAAAATTGATGCGACCCGGTTTATAAAAATCAAAATCGAAATCCCGTAAACATGTCTGCACGGTGGTGGTCGTCAAGTCGGCCGCATTTAACTTGAAATATCACCCGTCGATATCACTTTGAGCCAGTGGCGCACGACGAAGGTCGGACGTGTGCGATTTTTTCAGCCACTTTATGGCCGCCCCGAGGAAAAAAGAACATTCTCCCGGATAGGCCGCAATTCCGCATCGCGGGAGTGCTAATGTCTGGATTCCCGTTCCACGCTATCCCCCATTTATACCGCACGTTCGAATAATGCACGTTCGCCCATGTGTGGGGAGGGCTGCAATCGGTCGGACCGTATATTGACCTGTCAGCGCCATTCGCTAACCCCTTTCCCCCTAGGAAAACCCGCAACTTTTCCAATCGCCTCTCTGGATGCCCGCTCGCGTTTCGTACGTACATACGTTCCGGATCTCGGCGGAAATTTGGAATTTGTCATCGTCCACTCAACAAGTGACCCACTGGTTGCATGTCGGTAACGATTTCGACGAAATTCGGTCATCTATGGACGGGATAAAACGTTTACACGGGAACGTGCACCGGCCATAGGGCTAATTGGTATTCGATGGCTTTGTTGCATGTGACAACATTGACGGGGATGAAACCCTCAAAGCTCCCCGTTTCTGTTTTGTGTACATGTTCCGGACAAAGCGAAATTCACCCCGTTGTTTGGAGGTCTGCGAAAACTTTGTAGCGCCGTCAAAATTTCGACATCGAAAATTGGAGACACGCTGTGTTTGGAAAATATGGAATATTCATGATTCAATTTTAATCGGCTGCAATAAAATTGTGTTTGAACCAATATTTTACAAAATACGAGAGTGTGTGCCATTAGGGGATCCGATGAAATCCCAATTTGGTGACGTCGGTTGCCGTTCGGTATAGCTTGAAATTACTTATTAATCCGTTTGAAAACTCTTTAAAAATATCGTGAAAACTTAAATTTTATGTGGGATTAATTTTTTAGTCACCGAGCGAATTTCTCATTATGGATACTTCCTGGAAAGTTGCACGCAAGTTTAATTATGAAGAGAGCTTTGGCCCGCACCTACGTTTTATACAAAAACCCGAAGAATTCGTCGCGGTTTCGTTGCGATACTTTGGCCGAAACCGAGCGAAATAATTGCGAAAAACATCAGAAACTCAATTAGGGAAAAATAATGAAAATCCGATAAAACCCTCCGTGCGTCCGAAAAGTGAATAACTTTCCGTATAATTAAGTCGCTTTCGAGACCGCAGCGAAGTGGTTCTCCACCAGACGAAACATTACCCGAGTAATATCGCGCACGTCTTTTGCAGAAATTGAGACTTATTCGTCCGGGTCGTCCCCGTGTTATTACTAATATTAATAATCCGGGATCCGGGCGAGAGTGTGAAGGCGATTTAATTACTTGTGCGCTTCCGGTGCTGTTTTCCGGTCGATGAGCTTCCGAACGGGGCTTCGCTAATACACTTACCTAGCTTCCGTCCCCGAATGGGGCGAACTCGCAAGGGGCGAAATCTCGAATGCGGAAGGAAGGCGCGCTCGATGAACTTAATAGAAAAACCCGCCCTCTTCAGTCTCTTCGGCCTTCCGTCGATCTCGAATCTCGCCCACGGAGGGGCGGAAGTCGCTGCTGCATCCAGGCGATGCGTGGATTTGACGCAATTAGACGTTATTGCCGTTTACTCAGGGGCGCCGCTCCAAACAACGGATTTCCGGCCGTTTGCGGCAGTAAAACTTTCGTAATAAAATGTATCTCATCGGTTTTTGCCGACTCCAGTGAGCCGACTTCCCTTATTATTTTAACTAGCTGGTGCGTTATTATCATTGTTATTATCCTCCTCTCTTGGGTTTCAAAGGTTGGATGGACGTTTTGTCGTTATTTGCCCAACCTATCGGGACTTCGAACTAGACTTGACGAAGGATAATAAGATGTCGTGCAGTTACGTTGACAGATAAAATATGAAACTGCTACAAATTTGGGGCCGCCTATGCATTCATTCGGTTTACACGAAAATGTTGGGAATTTCGAATGAGTACGGTCCATATTGGTAGTTAGAGATCATAGGAAATTGCGTGCCATATATATGAATTTTCCCACTCCTGATGACTCAATTAGAACCCCATTAAAATAAAGAAGTTACAGCACATTTTAAAAAGTTGAAAATTTGAAAATTCGAACAACTATTTTCTCAGATAATCCAATACCGGACGCATGTATCTACTCCCGATGACTCAATTAGAAGCCAATTTGAATTTTTCATAGATATCTCGACTAATAAGAAAGTTACGCCACTTTGAAGTTTGCGAAAATCGTTGAAATTTTCGTAAAAATTTTATGTCGCAAATTTGAAAAGCACGATTCTAGGTCAATTCAAAAGCTTTTTGCACATGTCCATACTGTTTTCGATAGATTTTTCGATTCTCTTTCGATTGCCGGGTCGCCCGAATCGATATCTCGATCGGTTCAAAAGTTAGACCGGTTTTAATTTTACGAGACCGATGATTTGGTGATTTTTCGGAGGCCATAATTCACATGAAAAATTACCTTTTCCCGATGCGCTCTAGGAGCATTTCGTAGATTTTTTGACGCTCTTTGGAATGCGCGGCCGCCCATCTCGATCGGAGCTTTGGTTCGAAAGTTATGGTCGATTGAATATTTCGAGCAAAATTTGTACCCAAAGTGATGAATTTTCGAAAAAATCAAAAATCACTAAATGTCGTCCAAATCGAAATACAGACGTTTTTCCCGATAGATTTTGAGCTAACTAAGCGATTCCCGGGTCGTGCGACTCGATAGCTCCACTAATAACGAAGTTATGGCCGTTTGAAAATTTTACTCTATTTTCAACGGTACGGCAATACTAGACGCATTTTCTCACTTCAGTTGACTCAATTAGTACCCAATTTGAATTTGCCGTCGATATCTCAACAAATAAAGAAGTTACAGCACTTTGAAATTTTCAAAAAGTTGAAAATTCGAAAATTCGAACATTTTTTTTCTCAGATAAACCAATACCGGACGCATGTATCTACTCCCGATGACTCAATTAGAAGCCAATTTGAATTTTTCATCGATATCTCGACTAATAAGAAAGTTACGCCACTTTGAAGTTTGCGAAAATCGTTGAAATTTTCGTAAAAATTTTATGTCGCAAATTTGAAAAGCACGATTCTAGGTCAATTTGAAAACTTTTTGGGCATGTCTATACTGTTTTCGATAGATTTTTCGATTCTCTTTCGATTGCCGGGTCGCCCGAATCGATATCTCGATCGGTTCAAAAGTTAGACCGGTTTTAATTTTGTTTTTGTTTTGATGATTTTTCGGAGGCCATAATTCACATGAAAGAGTTCCTTTTTCGGATGCGCTCTAGGAGCATTTCGTAGATTTTTGACGCTTTTTCGAATGCGCGGTTCAAAAGTTATGGTCAATTGAAAATTTCGACCAAAGTGATGGATTTTCGAAAAATTTGGAAATCACTAGGTAGCTCCACTAATAAAAAAACCCAAAAGTACCCAGATCTTCCAGGCGGCTTTCCCAAATAATTGCTTCGAAATCGTTTCGTTTTATTCGATTTCGGTCGACGGGCCCTCTCCACCGAAATCCAAGGCGCCTTTTAAAAATACGAGATGAGAATTCCGGGCACGTGTGAGAAAGTTTCAGTAATCTTCTTTGGGGCTCTTCTTCTCGCCCTCGTCTCTCGCTTGACCATCCCCCCGATCCGAGGTCCATATAATTACAGGACGTCATACACAGAACGTTAGTGTAGATAAGAGCCGAGGCGACGGTTCGGTGTTTTGCAACGTGGGAATTGTTGGCATTCTCCGGGACCTCTCGCCCGGATCAGCGACGGAATCCGGGAAGGTCTCGAGTCCCCGAGGAATTTATCACGACGACGTCGTATTATTTATTGGATTGGCAGGAATCGCTCCTCTCGCCATGCTCGAAAAATTCCAGCCATAACTTTGATCATTAGTCCAAGACGATTCGACAAACTATCAGTGTTGTAAAGTACAAAGGATTTTGGGCGGTTTAAGGAGACACTTGTGGATATTTATGTAAGGGGTGGAAATCGCACACGCCGCAGACTTTAACATCCCGAACCCGTCCCTTTTATGTGTGTCCTCTTCGTCTCTTCAAATAATCGATAATGCGCGGCTAAAAGCAACAGGCATGCGCTCGTACATAAGGGCACTAACAACTTTTAGCCATCACGTACGTGAATTCCACTACAGGGCCGCAATGAATGGGCTCCTCTCTCAGCCGTTATCACACAATGAGGTGTCTATACAGGGTGTCCCATCACGGGTAAAGAATCAAGTTTTCGCCGTGTCATAAATGCAAATATGACTGAAGCCAAGAGTGAAAGGGACACCCTGTAAATGATGTGTATTTCAGGAGGTGCAGACACGTTCTCGTATTTCATTCTGTAGATTTTGGCTTAGTGCGGTAGGCTATAGAGTCTCCCTTTTGGAATTATTACTATATGGGTTTAGATATGTCATGCCGTCTGGGGGTGATTTTTTCGCGTCTCGGGAAATCCCTTCGGATTTGTCTCGCCTCCATCATTCCGGATTACGGCGCGTAGGTATTTATAGGCCGTCATGATTCCGGTCGCAACCCTTTCCCGCACTGATACCCCGGAATAAGCCGGGGGTAATTGCAAAGCGCCTAATATACCACCACCTTCTTGGGAATATATAGCGAAACATCTAATTGATTAATGGATGCATTTTCCCAAACTACCCGCATAAATTACACGCAACGGCACTTTCTGGAAACCCAAGACCATCATACTTAATCAGGGCCACTTTAGACCGTCATCGGTACCTATAACTCTCCAATATGATAGAGGGTTACTAAAATAGAAAATAATTTTTATTTATAATAATTTTTGTCTAAAATTAAAATCACATGATTATTTATTATTAGGTATCATAATGCGATATACCACCGGCATATGGCGGTTTTGAGTCAATTTCGCAGTTATTTAAAATAATTTTGAAATGTTTATAACAGAACAAATAAACCGGGCCGGATCGCGAATAAATTTCGGGCCATTAACTCGACTTGTAAAAATTCGTAAAAGTAAACCGACCGGACGACAAACAGATGGAAATTTTACAAGTTATCACTATCCGAATGAAAATTCCAGCAACATCGATCACGCTATCGAATAAGTCCTGCAAAATTTATGTTGGTGTTTTTCCGGCTGATCTTCGGAGATGGTGTCATCGATCAGTTCGTCTTCTGAATTCTTCATTATAGTGGGCGAAGACGATGCCGATGATAAAGACGACTTCGGGATCGATTCCGTCTGCTGCGAAGGGACGATTTTGACTTCGTTCAGAGAGATTTCGCTGGTGGCCTGTTCCTGCAACACGCCGAATAAATATGTACAAATGGAAACAACGTTACAATCGGAATTTGGTTCAAAGACTTTTCGTTATTTATTGTTTCAAGTATTATAGCTGAAATGCGCCGTGTTTACGCTTTAACCGTCTGAACGAAATAACAATCAATGTCCGTGAAGCGTACTTAATTTTCGTGTATCTGCATTTACCCGTTATTTATTGCAATTGAACGCAATTTCCCGTCCGTCCGCGCTTCAACTCGATGATATTATGCACACAGCTATCCCATTATTTCCAATGCACGTTTTATATTTCGAAATGTCTATTATGTAGAAAGGAGAATATTGAGCAGTAACCAGTCGCGAAATTGGATTTTGCCGGCATTTTCGTAATTTTCCTCATAAATAAACTAAACTCAGACGAATCCGGTAATCTCTGTATTTCCGATGAGAATTTCCCTTTCTTCGACAAATATCTGAATTTACGTTTCTGTTTTCCTTCCCGCGAATAAATATTTCGTGATACATTTTGGTGGTGTTGCCACAAACAATTCCGCCAACCCTCCCATTATTATTACCGAGGCGCGTATTCCAGATTTCGCTTAATTTCATTTTACCGCTTCGCTTTGTTCGGCGAAAATTGTTCATTTAGAAACCGATTCTTGCGAACAACATCCGCGGGTTCGTCCTGTTTGTTTGTTTGAAATTTCATCGAAATATGTGAGGAAATTGAAATTGGCTAAAAACGCCATGAAAAAGCTCTAGTAACATCTAACTAAATATTCATTAAATATGAACGTGCTGGTGCTACCCCTCGGGAAAACGGCAGGTTAGGAATTTTCCGGTTGACCACATTTCACTTATTTCAGCGGATCCGCATGTCACGTAATAAAACACAATAAAACCCGTGAACATCGGAACGGAGATCCGATAATCTAATAACCCGAACCGGAGAAAAATGGAAAAGCACATGTATTACAAGACCACATGCTCAATTGATTTACGAGCGAATCCCAAAAATAAAAATGATAAAGAGCTCGGTGCGCGATAACTCGTTTTGTCCCCTGTAACATAATCAGGCGCCGTGGGGCTTATCTGAACGTCGAACAGACACACGTATCTCAAAAGGCCAAAAAGTTTAAAACATGCAAAAATCTGGTAGCAGCATCAAAGAGCCGTGAAAGCGGAGAGCTTTCGAGTTTCCCCGATGCACCCGTGAAAAAGTTTCCGCTTTGTATTCCCGTCCGCTGCACTAGGCCGAAAACGCGTCCGGAATATCCCCATAAGGAACATGACAACGTTTTCCTTATGGCGGTTCATTAACGGAACTCCACGCGAAATTCAATAACGAATTTCGCATGTAGGTCATCCAGTGAAAGACGTGTAATTCCAATTGCCGATATGTGTTTGAGCGATAAAAGACGTCGCCACCCCTAATTGAAATCAAACAGGCTCATAATAGAACTCCCAATAAATATGAGACGTCTGTAAGAGGGGAAAAGAGGATAATTCGATTATCTTCTTTCGGGTAATAATGTTATAACTCACCGCCATCAGGAGGGCCTCTTTATTAATTTTGCGGGATCTTTTCGAGACGTTCAGAATCCAGAAGATGTAGACGAACATGATGACTGCGGGCAGGAAAATTGCGGCGTATTGGGGCGTCCCTTGCGCCAGAAAATGGTAAATGCCCAAAACCAAACCGAATAATGCCGCGATCGTGGCCACATATCTCCCGTTTCTTTTACGTTCCTCCTAAACAACAAAAATTGTATTTATACGCTGATCCACACGGGTTAATTTTTGGATTTTTTTTTTCAATGGTCGGTTCGTGCTTTTAGAGATAAAAGCGGGAGTTATTGTCATGTGCACTCCTGTTATTAATCCCAGCCGCTCTTTTATTAAACATGATAATAAAAAGGTTCATTTTGTGAAAAAATAGTAAGTAGGTGGGCATCATCACATACCTATACCCGCAACATAAAAACTTTCTGATGAAAGTACCCTGGAGACTGTAGGCGTGCTAAAACTTCTTTGAACTGAATTATTATAAGTATAAGAAGTCTTTCGTTTGTTTGTAACAAAATAAGGCCATTAAAATAATTGGAACATATTCGTATAACGAATTTATAATAAAACCTTCACATCTCAAGTTTTAAAAATTCCCAATAGACAACACTTTTACCCTTTTGCCAGTTTCCGTTCGATTTTTGTCTCCTATTCGTTATTCTGCTAGTTATTTTTTCTGCGGTGTGCGCCTTTAAGATCCGTTTAAATCCCTCTACGTTTCCCTTGAGGGTTTCTCTCAGTCCCTTTGTTGGTGCCTACGCCAGATTCCATCCAATAAATTTTATTAATTTCCCTCATCAGGATTCCACCTATATTACAACCTTTTGTTGTTAGTTGCTAGCTGACAGGCGTCGGCCTAGTATTTTTAGCCCTTCTCTAAACTTCAAGAAGCTAAATTATTGCCGACTTCATTAACTGCGGGCTGCTCTCCTAAATAAGGCAAAAGGGACACATAAGTACTTGGTGAATTAATTCTGTTTTCCAGGTCAAAATAATGAGAAACATTATTTCAGCGTTAATCCCATCCACACATAGGAAAGTCTGCATGGTTAATTATCTATTGAAGATTTTCTACAATGGGTTCTTCATAATTGGTATAAAAAGCTAGTTGAGAAGGATAATAACGGTGGGAATTTTATTATAAATATTTTGAAAAAGGCTCTGGTTAATGAAAAAGTTGAGGATGTATTATACCCTGAGATCGTTGCTGTCCATCGTTTCCGCCCTGGAAGCGGCCACCGAATTGGCCTTTTGTTCCCCCAAGTCCACCATAATAACGACCACGCACTTTTTTCTCTTTTTCCGCCCCAAAGAGCGCAAAGAACTTTCGGATCCGCTGCGAGGCCACGAGACGAACGCACGGCGTATTCTCGTTATTATTTAGGAGAGCGATCTCCTCACCGGACGCGTGGATAATAGAATGAATGGACCGCGAAGGAATCGGCCGATTTTCATGATTAAATTAAGAAGCATCTCGCCGTATGCATGCACGTTCGACTATGTATGTAGGTGGTTTATGAAAACACCCACAAAAATTCGGTCCAGTCACGAGTACGGGGGAACCGTTTTCGCTATACTAATTTTCCAGACCGCGAGAAGGTAAATGTAAAATCGCGGCGGGGATGCGATTTCATTCATTTTTAGAGGTTTCTCATGTGTAAACGCGGGTGCGATGGTGTGGTACCTATTCGACTTTACGATCGAACGTGATTGACGGCTCTGTTTTATTTTTGAAAAAGCACAAGGCCTCGACACGACTCGCGATGTTTACCGGCTCTTTACACTCGTATAATTCGACTTGTTTTTCATCATCCTTCTGGACTATATTTATCGTGGTTCTAATAGCAGAAGCCTTCCGTGCGAACCAATTAAATCGAGGAATTCATCATTAATTGTTGTAAATAGATACATAGTTTGATCACCTCTATATCGAGGTAAAACAGGAATCTATAAAAAAATTGCTTGGTTAGTAGTGGCGACCTCTATAAGAAAGTGGCGACATTATTACTCGAAAATAGTGTGCTAATTTTCTCATATCATCCACTATTTCTACGTCTACCTATTTATAATAATGGTTCATGAAGAGTCCACGTAAAATGCCAAACTCGGACAAACTCAAACCAGTATTTGAGCAGAAAGTAAATGTCCGAACCAGGAAAAAAGCATAACGAGAAAAACACAAACTCGGAATGGCCCAAACCCGGATTTGAGCAAACCCGGAACGGAACGTAAACGTAATTCGGCAAACCGGGAAAAAAGCAAACCAGGAAAAATCCAAAACCGTACGCCACTGCGCACCGTGAAGTTAGCCGCGTTGTCTAATGTTAAAGGAAGGACGTGATTCTACAGTTGTCAAATACAAAGTTTTCTTCGTCTATTCAAAAATGCGTTAAGGTGAAGTCTCATGCATCCGACTTCCGATCATATGGTGATCTATATTTTGTAGTTTGATCAGAAATTTCGGAAATTAACTCCCGGTTATACATTTCTGACCAGTCAGAAATATATCGAACCATCCAAATACCTAAAACCGCTATTTATTTGCGGACCCTCGTATAATCAACATTTAAATGCATGGAAGTCACCTTTAGTGATCATTTGACACCATTGATGACTACAAACGGATCACGTCCTACATCTAACCTCAGACAGCGCGCTGTAGGGTACAGGTTTGGATTTTTCCTGGTTTGCTTTTTTCCCGGTTTGTCGAATTACGTTTTCGTTCCGTTCCGGGTATGGTCAAATCCTGGTTTGCGCCATTCCGAGTTTGCATTTTTCTCTTTATGTTTTTTTCCAGGTTTAGACATTTACTTTTTGCTCAAATACTGGTTTGGATTTGTATTTTCGGACAAAGTACGCGTCACCGTTCATGAAGTATTCAGCAAAATATTTCACCTCGCACAAGATTACCAAGTGCAAAAGTATGTTCGAAAACACCTTCGGATTTTCCTACCGTGATCTTGAAAATACAAAACATAAACTCGCTTTAAAATCATCATAAACTTTATTAGAAGCAGTAATAACAAAATCACAGACGCATGGAATGATTAAAATAATAAAAACAAGGAAAATAAGTACATGAAGTATCAGTAATACAAAGTAACGATTCTTAAAAAGTAATAATACGAGCAATCAAAGAAGGGCATGAAATGGCCAATCGCGCCTTGAGTGATAACTGTCGTCTTCAGAATGGATGCGTTTTATTGCAACTCTTTTTCCACTGACAGGCACACAGCTTCCGCTTATTGGACCAATAAACTGATGGAAAAAGTGGATCCAATTTAAACAATAATAGGCACATTTATCAGATTGTCTATGATTGACCAATTTTCCGAAATCGCCAATCACAAGCGACAGCCCCTAACGAATGCGCCTATTTCGTGTCTTATCATCCCTGTGAAAAAATTATTTGATAGCAGCTCAAAAAAAATACACTGGGAGCGTTAAAAAGATAAAGCTTTTGAGACAAGTTCAGTAAAAGCAAAAATAAAATATCGATAAAGGTAAAAAGAAATTTTCGCTCATCCACGATGAGAGGTAACAATAATAAACAGTTTCAAACCTAAATATAACAAAAACGTAACTGCAGTTATCACGATCCATCTACTCTATCCGGTTATTGGGGCACGTTTTTGGCATACAACGTATTCAAAAATATGCAAAAAAATTGACGTTTTTATCCATTGTCACTCAGTCAATATGGCGGCTTGACAAGTCTCCAATAACAATAAATAAATCGTCCAGGGTCTCATTTAAAAATAACATTTAGAGTAAGGTAATAACTAGTGCCAATCTATTTATTTTCCATCTTTTTATGCTTGACAGATCAATACCTACTGCGAAACTCTCGCCCTTGTCCCTAATGGATTTCAACCCGACCATAATAAATAACTCCTTAAAATAGCTGTCAATTTTGACAAATTCGGTGGCGGCGCCGAGTTCACAACCAAACCTATCGACACTATTCAAAGGCTCTGCTGATAATACAGAAACTCCGGCCCGAAACCCATTCATCACTACCGATTGTTGCCGAACGCACTCTTTTCGACCTGCCTTTGTAACACCGACACTTCCCTTTTGAGGGCGTCCAAACACACCTGCACGTCGCTCAAAGGCTTTTCCTTCAAAGGGGCGCGACTCTCCTGCAGCAATCGATCGATGTAATCGTCGTCGAAGCTGACGTGGGCCGGCAAATCGGCCAGCAGCGAACTCGGAAGACTGGAAAACTCCTGTTTTTCTTTACGCATCAGAGTCGATAATTGCTCCCGCAGGAGTTCGTTTCGGCTCACGTGCACTTTCAGCGCGACTTTCAGGTCGTTACACAAACGCTGCAAAAAGTATTTTTCGGTTTTCGTCGATTCGGTTTCGTTCTTGAATGCCACCAGTTGGGATTTCAACGACGCGACTGCGTTCCGTTCTTCGCTTTCTTTCTTTGACTGATCGGACTGCAGTTGACAGTTTCGCCGCTGCAATTCCACCAATTCCTCAGATTTCGATTTAAATTCGGACTTCAAAATCTAAGCAAAATAAAAGAAAATGAAACATCTATTTTAAAAGTAAAACCGGTACTCACTTCTAGTTCGTTCAATAAATATGCATTTTTATCAGCGCATTCTGATGATAAATTCGAAAGGCTTTGATTTTCCGAAAGCAGTTTCGAATTTATCTCTTTTTCTCCTAATAATTTTTCGCTATTATCACTTTTCTCCGCGTCAAGTCGTTTCTCCAACTGGTCAACTTGATTTTGTAACTCTTCATTAGTTTGGCTCAAGTTTTCGATCCTCTGAACAGAATTTTCTAGGTCTCTTTTATACCGACACGCATCTAGGTGTAGCTGCTCACCCTGCAAAAAATTATTACAGCGAATTAGGCTGACAATATTGACAAATATTGTCAAATATGTTAAATCCATCAATATGGCGGCTCTGCAAGTCCCTGATCATTACCTCGAGTTTTAAAGATGAGATTTCTGCATCTTTTTCTTCCGCTTGATTTCTGTACCAATCAATCATTTGTTCATTTTCTCTTTTCAAATCCTCTAGATTTTTTATTTTGATGACAATTAAATCGAATTCGGCGCACTTCTCGCAGTTGTTCAACGCGTTGAGTTGATCTTCCAAACTAGAAATGGCCCTCTTTTGCCTCTCGTTAGTTTTCCTATGTTCTTCGACGAAGTTTTCTAGAGTTTTCAGCTCGTACTCTTTTGAACCGAGTTGTAATTTTAGCGAATTGTTTTCATCTGATAAGGTGTTGTACAATTCTTGCAGATAAACGTTATGCTTTTCGGCAGAGTTTCTATGTTTCATGTGCTCTTTTACTTTTCTCAACAAGGTTCGGTAATTAGTTTCATATCTTAAAATAAGATCACATGTTATACAGGGTGTGAACAAAATTATATCGTCATTAGAAAATCTAAAACTAACTTACTTTTTCTGTTTTTCTTTCTGCTCCCGGATTTTCACTTGCAGAAGTGCCTGAAGATGTTTGATTTCGTCTGGCGTATTATCTTCAAATTTAGACTCGCCTAGATCCAGCAACAAATCTAAATTTTCCTCACATTTTCGACCCAAATCCGAGTTTCGCTTTTCTAAAATCTCCAAACGATTTGCGACTTCATTTTTTAGTTTATCCAAACTGAATTTCAGATTGGAAATGGAAGAATCTTTCGACGTTATTTGGCTTTTGAAGAAATTTAAAAAATCCTGAATTTTTGAAGACTTGGTGATTCCATTATTCCAATTTCCGGAGTCATAATTGAGAATTTGGCACATTTTCTTGACGAAGTCTTCAAAATCGTCCAAATTTTTACCAGAAAGATTCCGAATTTTCCCATCACGGTCACGGATTTCATTCTTCAAAATCGAAATATCATCTTTTAAGTTATCAAAAGATTTCTCTTTTTCGGACAGTAAAGATTTGAGCCTATTCACTTCATTACCGGTCTCAATTTCAGCAGATTTGATCTGTTCATCAAAGTGTATTTTTAATCTCTCCAGTTCGCTTTTAAATTTAGAAGCCTCAAATTTCCATTTATTTTCATTCTGGACCGAATTCAAAAGCTCTTGTTGCAACTTTTGAACTTCCGAGTCTCGCTCTTTACTCTTTTCAAGCTCACAAGTCTTCCAGTTGTTACTCATAAAAAGCGTCTGTTTCTCCTCTTGCAATTTCAAAATTTCTTTACCTTTCCGTACAAGTTCGGACTTCAGGTTCTCGTAATTAGATTTAAACGATTTGAATTGCTCTTTAATACCGCGAACTGAATCAATTATAGATTCATTTTCGCGATTTTTCGAACTTACATCGATTCGTAAATCGGAAATTGTGTTTTTCAAAACTAATATCTCTTTATCTTTATCTCCTAGTAATTTCAATTTCATTTCTAACTCTTTCCGGTCATTATCCAATAACTGAAAATTATATTCTCTGATTTCTAGTTCTCTTTGGAGATTAGTACATTTCGTTATCAAAATCGCGTTATCTTTGTTTGAAGCTTCCACATTCAAAGATTGCTCCTCGATATTCGTTTTGATTCTATCAATTTCCGCCCTCAAATCATTGACTGTACTTTCGTAATAATTAATAAGAGAACTTTGGTTGACGCTTTCCGGCTCAACATCGTTCTCGCACGATCCGCGCTCGCATTTCGACCGTGCCTCTTTTTCCGAATGAGTTTCTAAAATAGTTTTCTTTTCTTGGAGCCATTCCAATTCCTTCTCTTCACACCTACACCTCCATTTGCTCGCCTCGACTTTGTAACCCTCGATCGCATCATCTCGGGCGGCCAAAGACTTTTTCAGGGCCACCACTTCATCGACTAGGCTCTTCCTCTCGCTTTGGCACTGGTGCAGTCGCTCCTTGTACCAAGTTTCGGATTTTTCGGCGCGATCCAGTTCGTTGGTGAGAGCCCCGATCGAATTCGACAATTTCAAGTTCGCTCTGAGTCCATCCTGAAGTTGGACGTGCTGTTCAGAAACTTTGTTTTTCAATTCGTTGATGCAATTATTTTTGGCCGAAAATTCCAGTCGTAAATCGTTCAGTTCCAGTTTGATTTGATCATTTTCCGATTCTAATTCGCTTCTCGCTCGTTTACTGTGGAAAATCTCGTTGTCTAATGAAGAATTCCTCAAGTTGCACTGGTGAGTAGATTTTTCTAACGTTAAAATTTTAGTTTGTAACTGGGAGATTTGCGAATTTTCATTCTTTAAGGTGTAATTGCTAATAAGTCGGTTAATTTGAACATTGGCACTTTCCAGATTCAGCTGTAATTGGTTATTGTGACGAACCAATTTTTCGATTTGCTCGTTAAAACGCAACTCAGTACGTTTCTCGACATTGTAAGACTCGGACTTTAATTCCCTGTTTAGATTTAAAGCTAGATTCAATTGGTCGGTTAAAGATTTACAACGTTCCTCCAATTGTAGAGTGCCCTTCTCGTGCCTACCAATGTTACCTTGACTAGCGTTAATATTAGCAAACTGGGGATGTTTTTCCGGATTCACTAAATGGCGCAGTTCCAAAAATTCGTCCTTGTAGGTGCTGAGACCCGATAGTGTCGATAAACGTGAAGAGCCTCCATCTGAAGACTCTGAACAGTTGGAAATCGTTTCTAAACTGTCCATTCTATAAACAAACACGTAATTACTTGACTATTAAAACTGAGGAAGCCCTAGGAAATTGGTTGAAACGCCAACATACCTAGAATTGGGTTTATTTCCAGTTGATTACATGGTAACAAGTAGAGAAATCAACGGTGTGTAAAAATTAAGTATATTTGACCTTTTCCCAGGAGCGTTTACTTTCATTTTCTAATAATACTTTAAAAATATTGATGGCAAATCGACACAACACTACAATCTTTTGAGGTTAGATTTTTTTGACAGCTGTCATCGCCGCCGAGTTGTCAGTTTATTATTTATTAAAATGTATAGGCAACCAATTATACACAAGACCGCAAAATGTTTTTTTATTGAAATATTTTCTGTTCTAGAACAAACTTTGTGCTAGAATAGAGGCACTGTTATAGAGGTGATTAACGAGCGTTTATAATAATGAAATTGCAGTCATTATCCCTAAATTAGGTTCTCGTTTGATGTAGATACTTTGTACATTTGTGAATATGCATTTAGTTCGAGACAGAGAAAAAATAAGAAAATTAATTGTTTCTGGTTGTTTTTTTCAAAACAAAGATCAAAAAACCGAAACATGGCTAAGTACGTCAGTAGTTGACTCAATCTTGACTCCATAAAAGATGATTTTAGTTGTTTTGGCGAGATGATCTGGTTAATTTCACAATTTATTTTTTCAATAAATTTCAAAGGAGCGGAGAGATAATGTGAATTTTTCGATGGGATCTAGAAATACTACGTCGTATTTCTACAACATCAGAGAACCAGGCGAAGCAGTTTTACTACGGTCGTCGTTCGTGGACTGTCGTAAACAAGTTGACGAAAGCGATAACGCAAAAGTTTTCAGTTTATCCTTGCATTTTATCAGACATTCCCCTGCGTTCGAGCCGCAACGAGCCATCCTTGTGGCAGTGCGATAAAGCATTTATCACATTAATGAAATTTGAAAAATCTTCAATAGATTAGCATTTCTTCCATTCCGACTCAGAGTAGTGCAGTGAGTTGAGAGAAATTCAAAAATCCCGCGCTTAAAAACATCTGACCACCGTCTGTCGTCTGTGACTTGTGCTTTGTTTTGTGACTCATATCCGATCGGTCGTCGTCACACACAAGTCCGTTGTTCGTGCGTGTTTTCCACGAAAATACCAGCGAAACTCGCGATTTCCATGACCTTTTCCGCACGAGGTGACTCCTTCAACGACCAAGACCATCTCAGGTGAGTTTTCCGCCAGATTTCCGACGTTTCCACGCAGAAATTCGCCCCAAATATGTCGACGGAATATCGCACACGACGAAATGCGACGCAGCTGCGTAGACCTCGAACACGCAACCGTGGGGGCTTCCGGGCCCCCGATTCCCTACCGTTTTCTCGAATCGTCCGTCGATCCGCGAAAATTCGCCTTCGGACGTGCATTTTCCCCGATTCCGGCGATTTTCTTTGTTGTGGAGTGATGGGTTGTGACCCGCGGCACGTACGAACTCTTCCGCTCGACCGTGATGGGTAAATATGGTTGCGACGAACAAAAGAGATCCGAAAAGCCCGTCGAAAATCGCTAAAAATGCGTGTCCGATTGCCCCGGCGATAAAGCGTCCAGAAAATGCGTCACTCTCGACCGAAATCCGCCCGATTATCGCCGTACTGTTATTACAATAAGTTGCAAAATTACGATTATCGGTTTCGGACTCGGGGTTATCGCGGTCGTGGTGCTCCGACTGTGTGCATGCAGCAATTAGCAGTCGAACGAACAGTAGGTTCCGAATTTTTTCGAAATAACTGCGCACTTTTCGCCCGGCCGCATATTTTCCCTTTATCACGGTTTTTCCCACTTCCTGGTCGTGTCGTTGTGTTTACGAATTGTTCTTGAAACTTTGCAGATAACCTCCGCCTGAAGCCCGCAAAGCGCGTCATCATCGTCCAGTTTTCGACCCCCGATGCGATCTGGTTGTTTCACTCGAAGACAACAAAATGAAGGAGGAGATTTTCGCCGCCGTCATGTTCTTCATCAGGTTCATCGAGAAGAGCGACAAGTTCCCGCAGGAGCAACTCGAGAACTTCAAGCAGCACCTCACCGAACTTCTCATGCAAAGGTGAGCCGAACGGAAGCGGAATCGAAGGGACCGATCGGTGGGCCCATCATACGGGTCACGCACCTACTTTCTCTTTTGCACGTCGCGGCTCGCTTCGAAATTCGGCTCAATATTTACGTGGCCGTTGTGCAACGCGAAAGATCTCTTCTTTCAGACGGTTTTGACGTTTTCACCGTCATCCTGACAGATCTTGACGTTTGTAAACTGACAGAAATTAGTGGCTACTCGATAATTGATCATTGCACCGTACCGTTATAAAATTTCATCACGGAATCACGAGTTTCTTCGAGATTTTCCCAACGGGTCGTTAAAAGTACAGTCGACACCTTTCATGCACTTTGACTCGTAAAGTCAAGGTTTGTAAGTACATTACAGTACATGAAAGAGCCGACTTGATCCTATTTACAACTTTACCGGATATTTGGTTAGGTTTAAGTAATGAGCCTAAACGTGTTTTATTCTGGCTTAGCTAATGCGATAAAGCTTTTTTTATCTGGTCTGGTTCTGTTCTTGTCTTTATGGAAAGGTTGTCGGGTGCATTCATCCGAACGAACTAATCAGCGAAAAAGTGTTTCGATTCGCCACCCAATCAAATTTCGAAGGTCAATTTTGTAGTTCACAGCTGACTGAAGCGTATTTTTTTTTAATTGCAACGTTTTCGGTGACGTAACGTTTTCCTCGTCTCTCGGAAGAGATGACGATGACGTCAAGTATTTCGTGAATTTTTTCGCCGTGTGTTTGCCCGCAGACTTCCTGCTTTTCTTGCGACATGAACACTGTTACGATTGTTTGCTCAACATAAAGTTTTACATTTTGTTTATAACTGAGCCATTGTCTGCGTCAGACTTGTAATCGTTCTTAATTATGCGCGTTTTTTTTTCGTCTCTTTGACTTTGTAATTGGGTGCAGAAAGTCTTGAAAACGGTCGAACAACATCGATCATAATTATTTATTTATCCGTCGTTTACTCGAGTAAATAAATAAACTGTTGGGTTCGACTCGATGATGGGGACGTAATTTCTAGAAAAATTCCTTCTCATCTTTCTAAAGTCCGAGGTGAAATATTCAATAATGTAATGGCCAACGAGTTGACATTACAATTACATTAACAATATCGGAAAATGGTTGAAATTAACGTCGTGGTAATTCGAATAGAAATGTGGATATTTCCCAAAGATAAAGGACTCGCATGCGACCGTGTATGTAATGTGTGCACATATTGTGTAATTTGGCGATTTCCATTTGTAAAGAGAGTAATTGATGGGTTCAGCGTGCACGTCACAAAAGACATGTTTAGGGGCGACCGCATTGACGACATATTGACAGGATAACAGGTGCATCAAGGGAAATAATGGAAAACAGCGTATTGCGATGGCAATACGGAAGTTTCTCCTTGAGGCAAACAATGAGCTGTCATCTTGACCTTATTGAAGACTTGCCAGGCGGCCATATTGCGGGATTTCAATTCGGTTTCTTTGCAGATTTGAGAAGCACTGGTTCCCGGAGTACCCCACCAAAGGTCAGGCGTACCGATGCATCCGAGTGAACGGCATCAGTCCGGTGGATTTGACGTTGCAGAGGGCCGCGAGCAAGTGCGGAATTTCGTATCGCGATTTGCGCCTACCCACCGAACTGACCGTCTGGGTCGACCCGGCTGAAGTTTGCTACAGGTTAACGAAACGGTCATTTCGTGATTATTTTGTTCTCTAAACAAGATTTTTTTTTCCTTTGCGTCGTTAGACTTGGCGAATCGGAAGGTTCGTACTGCACGTTAGCGACTTTCCCGTCGGATTGCTCCTCTTCGTGTTCGTCGTCGGAGGCATCGACGCCGAGCAGTTCGCCGCCGTCGACGCCGCTGCAGGAGAAACCGAGAAAAGTACAAAAACCATTCAACAATCACATTAACAATATCAACAACCGGTATTCGTTGGATTTCCCAAACAAGCACCGCAACCAGCCCAACGTGTTCCTCACGACGTCATTACGGGCCAAGGCGGCGAGAGACGTGAGTATTTTTTTCCTTGCCTTCCCACGTGGATTTTTCTTTACGGTGTGTTTACGGTTTTCAATTTTCATCTTTATTGTTATTATGGTCGTAAAGAATGGTAATTTATTTGTTTTGGTCGGCCAAAATCGTTTACTTGCTTTACCAGTCGCTGAATTATTACAGGAATTAGGTGATGCTTATGCTTTAATCTCAACGTAAATGCTCTATGAAAAAGTGGCTACAAATCATCAGTTAATTTTCGTTTAGACTTGAATACATGTAGTGATTGGACGATTTACGTCAGAGGATCAATGCGAACTGGGTCGACAAATAACCACAAGGCTTTTACTGTTAATTTTTTTATTGTATTAACAAATTTTGACATTTGTGTGAAAGAAAACAATACTTTTATGGGCTGACTCAAGCTCAAGGCGGCCATCTTGAGATAGTTTGACACTCGTCCACAAGTGACTTCCGGTTGTCAATAATGAGCAAAGATAATATTTTTGAACGATTTCGAGTTTAAATTTGGTGGTGATTATAAAAACCAAGCGGAAATGGGTTTTCGATGATCCAAGATGGCCGCTTTGCGCTACACAATCGCAATCGACAATGTTTTTGTTCCAATTTCCAAATATATCGGTATCAATAGTCGCTTATCAATTAATGTTTTGCTACAAAAATATCTTGAATTGCTCAAATCTGTTATGAAAACATAGAAAAAGACAATGGAGTTGTTAGGTCTGAAAATAAGTCTAAAATAATGATCTCACGCATTGTGTTTTTCCCTGTTATGCAAAAATGTTTGATCACAAAGTATGATTTGATCCATTGTACTTTGGCATGCATTATTTATTATTTTAAAGCAGCCACTAAAGAGAACAGATGACCATTATCTCAATTTTCCGTTAAAGTGTTCATTATTTTCGTAATCTTCATCACAGAAAAATGCAATCTTGCAAAGAAATCTGCCCCGAATACAATATTATCAGAGGTGATTGTTTCAAAATAGATTAGCCTTTAATCCGTGAACGTCTCAAGGTTCTGATGAGGTTCGTTTTTGGGTTGCAGGCCAACTACAATTTCGCCCAGAACCGTCCGATGTACAGATGTGACGGGCCTCCGTTCCCCATGAATCCGGCGTTCTACAAAAGCATGAACTACAACAGGCCCAACTACAAGAACGTGTGCAGGGTGTAGAGATCTCGATCGACGACGTCCATTTTTCTTCCCGGTCAACGGTAGATGGAGCCACCGTCCTCTCTGCTGTCACCTCGACTGTCATCTGTATAATATTATCGTTCTTTCTTTCAACCCACAACAACACTACACAGTTTATCGTTCAGCAAATTTCATGGAACCAAAAATATCTTCTACCGATTAGGATTTTACAATTTAGGGTGCCTTCACAAAAACTTACACCACGCTTGTCTAAACTATAAGCGGTTCTTATCGTCCCATTGTCGATTTTTTTTAGGTATTATTATTAATGATGTGTGCGTCGTAATTTTAAGTTATTTTGTCGTAACTGTGATATAATAATGATTATCTTTCTGTCATGACAGATGCAGGTTGCCATTCATCTCGTTTCTTGTCTGTTCTCTCTCTCTCTCGAGTCGAAAAGAAAATGTTTAACAGTTTTGCCGGTTTTAGGTTTCCTATAATCGCAACTGAGGCTTTAAAACGAAATCAAATTTCCACTCGTAGCTAAGTCATGCTTTTATTAGCGTATTCGTGTATTATTGTAAACTTGTAGCAGAAATGATTGACTGATTTGTTTCGCTTTGTATCTTTTATATTTTCTCCGTGTTACTACTGTGAATACCAAAAATTTATCATGTACGTGTCGTGTGCATCATAATGGAAGTGACGTGCTTATAGTTTCGACATTTCGGTTAAAAAAAAGTACAAATCGTCCGCCTATCATTTCCCCTCCCCATGTGTCTTTGTCTCTATTTGGACCTTTTCCTTTTGATGATCTTGTTGTAAATATTTTCGGTTTCATCTCAAGAATTTAAATTATTGATAATCTGTCGTTGATCAGGAGTCCGCGCGTTTGATTAAAATGGATTTGCGATTTTTTTTTACTATTTTTTTTTTCTTCTAATTTTAAGGTGTTTCGTTTGTAATTATTATGGAAATAACGGTTTAATTTGTGTATATTATTATGATTTGCTTTTAATTTGGGGCCGCATAAGAAGGCTCAAAAACCAAAACGTGGTCCAATGTAATAGTAATTAATTAATTACCTCCTTTTCTTTTCCCATTCGAATTATTTTACTTTTTATTTGTACAGTACAGTGAAGTAAAAGCCACGAAGATGAGTGTATATATAGTACAGAATTGTATGTTTGATGAAAACGAATAATAATAGGTCTTTTACGTCTCGTAATGAAATATTATAAATATATAACTTTTGACTGATATTGGTACAAACTAGATTGTGATTAAGGCAATGGTTTTTTTATTTCGAAAAATAATGGTTACGTTACTTAATGATGTTGATGAATGATGACATTTTATGATTCTGTACGATAACTACCTGTTACCTTACCCCTACAATATAAATTGTATGTCGAAATTTTCGTAACTGTAATACCAACCTAACTAACAGGGTTTTTATATCGCCGGTCGTGTTTTTTTCTCTTGTATGATGTATAATAATGATGTTATAGATTTTGCATTTTCTTTATATATTATTTTCGATTTTTAGGAAAAGGAATTGCGGCTTTCTCAGAATTATGTACGGAAAATTTGAGCATTTTGATAAATAAGTGCAATTACTAAAATCCTAATGACGTTATTGTGATATTTTTTCTCATTATATTGATGATGATGGCTGATTCTTTTGAAAAAGATGCGTTCTATTGAACGCGCGTTTACGAATGTATGTACATAATTCTTTGAAATTTTGAGAAACTTTGCTGTAGAAATTTGTATTTAGGATGTTTTTCAATGTAACATAATACCTACCTACTACTACTACTACATTTAGAAATATATGAATGTTAATTATTGCATTTAAATAAGTCTTTTTATTCCATTTTCACAATTATGGGACTTTCATGGGACAATTCTGTCTACTGAAAATTTATCTGATCCAGCACACTCTAAACAACCTTCATTCCGTCTGAGGTTATATGTAAATTAGTGTGTACCCAGAAATGAAACGAGTAGATTGATGAGATTGACACAGGTACTCATTACTGATGTAGTCGAGACTTGATGAGCTCTCAATATACGTTTTTTATTTCATAAACCATCTGGTAAAACCAGATTATCATTTTATCAGAAAACAAAAATAAGAGGATCTTCAAGTTTTTTTCCTGTTTGGCGTCTTATTGTGGTTTTGATTTGCTAATAATTGTGATTCATACATATTTTGTTATCCATAAACATTCATCGCTCTGTATTTATTACTTACACTTGTTAAGTCGTGCTAATAGCAACGTTTTGAAGGAGTTGTCGGAATTGGGGAAGCCCAAATTAGCACATATGCCTATCTATTATTACATGAATATTTATGTAATAGTAAAAATTGAACCAACAGGATCTAATAAAAATTGGAGATAATACAAATCTCATTGAAAGTTATTCCTGGTAATTTAGACCGGCTGAAAGGAATAAAAAAAGGCAGAGATGTTGGCATGGAACCAAATTGAAATGATGTGCGGTCCGCAATCACCGTTACCGTACCGCCGAAGGCACCCATCAGAGAAACCGCGAAGAATAACAATTAACGAGCATCGATCGAAAAGAGGGGATAATACCTAACAAAGTTTTCAACAAATAAACACGGACAACGAACGAGCTTACTCAGCCAGTATTGAAACAGGTGCGACTTTGAGAAGATGATCACATTGTGGAATTTTTTGGGCGCACTAGCCATCGCCGGCTCTGCCTTGGCTTGTAAGCACTTTTACCATTTCAAATACGTGGTATTTAATAATTGAACATGATTATTTGCAGTCGCAGGAGAGTACGTCCCTAAATCCTATTACGTGATCGACCAAGGGGGCCACAAATCCGACGTCGTCTACTTCCGGAGCAAAAGGGACGTCGAAATGTTCCCCCTGCTGCGGCTGAAACGCGGGGGCGGCTCGCAGGCGTCGTCGCAAGCGTCGGCGTCGGCCTCTTCGCATGCCTCTGCCTCTTCTTCGGCATCGGCGTCGGCCAACGCCAACGCCAATGCGGGAAGTGGAGGTCCGAATTTCTTCGGCGGTGGTGGAGGTATGAAAACCACCAATTATTTAATAATTTCCCGAATTAATCATTTTCTCGTTGTGTCAGATTACAATCCCTCCTTCATCCCTCAAGGATTCCCGGATAACTTCGGAGGATTCGGAGGGAACCAACAGCAGCACGCCGGATACAACGGGTAATTACCGAATTTCTACCAAATTACCCTTTTTTTATACCAAGCGAAATCCTGAGATCATTATCTCGAAGTAGCCGCTATTCCATCGTGACAAAAGAAGTTATTTTGTGCTGAATAACTCATCTCATCATGATCATCATCACTGCTCCAGGCGTGAAGGTTGAATTACACCATCTCTTTGAGCGCTTTTTCGTGTATTATTTACTCTGGTGAGAGAATTCCACGTCTAGCATCAGTTCATAATGTGACATTAATTTGGGTATAGAATGCTTCACGGTAAACGTGTACATCATCGATGATAATGATGACTATGATGACGGAATATTCAATTTCTATCAAGAAAAAACCCACCTCGGGATTTAAATAGAATATAAAAAGTCGAAATCGACGGACGGATGCGTTATTACTTAATAATCTGATGAGAGAATCGCTTCATTATGTTTCAGTCCCATCTTGTTTTCTCGTTTTGGTGAAGATACCGGATCCGGTGTACACGTTTCTGGAAGCGCTCAAGGTGAAAAAGGTGCATTCAGTTCAAGTTCCTCTTCGGTCGATGGTAATGGAAAGGTTAAATATTCCGTTCAATCGGGAAAATACTGATGATCGCTTAACTTAACTACATTATTTTATAAGTAAACTGATGATGATAATTGTATTATTATGTACTTACGTGTAAGTATTGTGGGGAGTTTGTGAATCTATTTTACATATAAATATACCGCCGCATTACGGAATTAAGGTATACGGGTTTTTAATGCGTTTGTATGTAAGAATGAAATAAACAAGATATCACACGTCACTCAAGTTTCTTGCGATTAATGATAATTTTTCTAATAATTAGCTAAATTAAACAACAATATGCATGGATTGAAAATTAAAAGCAATTAAAAGCTTATCGGAAATCTGTGGAGATGTCACAAATATCTATAAGATCGTATGTGCCAGACGGCCATCTTGTGTGATTCTGACATCCAGTGTTTTTCATGTCACAAGTTAAATTGACAATTTTACTGTCAAATGAGTATCCTGCGCTAGTGTAGCGCCTTTTATTTATAAAACAAAAATACAAAATAAAGTCCGTTCTAAATTTACTTAACTTTCTGCTTGTTCCTCAAAGTCTTATTGGTGTCTTGGTCAACCTCAGGAAGATCGGATTCTTCTTTACTCTTCTTGCCTAGAACAAAATAAATAATTGTAATAATAATCTCAACATAAACAAGAGTGAAATACACACTTTTCTTGGATTTCTCCTTCTTTTGAGCCTTGATCTTCGGCAGAGCAGCGAACGCTTTAGTTTCACGAGAAAGTGCAATTTGCTGATTGACCACATTCAGAGTTAAGTACCTGAAAGTAATTCATAACGTTATAATTTAGCTCGATTTGATGAGGTGATGGAATTTACGTTTGAAGAACGAGAATTCCTCCGAGGACAGCGAGACGGACGGCGGGTGTGTTGAAGGATCCAGTCTGAATATCGAACTCTTTTTGTTCGGCCAAAGCCAAACCGTACCAGAGAGTCAAAACCGACAGGATGATGCTGCCGAGACGAGCCAGCACTTGGAAAATTATCGAAACCAAACGAGTGACTGCAAAAATAATGAAATCATAGTGAATTTATCAGTAAAATAATGTAAAACGCACGTTTAGAGAATTTCTCGTCTTTATCGACGGTCTCGATGAGCTGGGATATGTGGTAGATCAATTCAGAGACGTGGTGAAGCACCAAAAGGCAGACCAAGAGACGATTCAGGCTAAAAATTAACCGTTATCATTATTACATTAAAAATAAAAACAAAACTAAAACTCACTTCAAAAAATAGGGGACGGCTACGAGAATCAAAGTGGCAACACTCGACAAGACTTTGCCAGAGTACTCCTCTCGTTTGACTCGTTGGAAGTAGAGTTCGGGCAGTTCATGGAGGCTGTAAGCGAGCTGGATGATGACGTACAGTTTCAGGAGGAAAGGCATCGGTGCTGGGTAATCCGACCACAGACGGGCAATGTCCGGGAGGAAATGTTCCTTGACGACGATATCGGCGCCCCAGAAAGTCGAAACTAGGTAAAAGATGGCGAGTTGGCCGCTGGTGGAGAACACTGCCAACTTCGACTTGGACAGATGGAGCTTCTTAGAAATTTTCTACACAGAAAACGGACAGATTAATTAAGACTATTTGCAGATGTAATTAGCAGTCCTTACATCTAGGCCATACTCCTGGATGATGGCGTGTATGACGATGCAGATGAGACTGTAGAAAAAGACGCCGGCCCAGTCCTTGACTCCGGGACTGAACAGAGGGATCTCTCCGGCCTCGGTCACGTTGTGCTGCAGGGCTATGAAGATCGAGGCTATCGGAGAGGTGGCCTGGAAAGCGAATGCAGTCGAAGCATATGTTATAGTCTGCGGCGTTTTGTGAATGAAAAACGCGACTCACTTGGACCATAAGGCCGACCACGAAGACCATGGCCACGCAGGAGACGATGTCCGCATGATTTTGGATGATGAATTCGTGGCTCAAAATCGGAGGGTTCTTGTTGGTGGTCTTGCGAACTGGTTTCACCATTTTCGCGAGTTTTCTCTTACGGGGCTGTCGGTGGCGACGATTTGGGGGTTTTTACGTGTGGTTTTTGCTATTTTTTTGGGTTTTTATGTTAGGACGTTCACGAGTGAAGCACTGCCCGTTACCTTACGTACTACTTTCAGGTGCGTTTTACACCTAGACACGTATGGATCCTCACTGACAGCTGCTGGCGCTCGCACATAAATCGAAATGAACGAGTTTGATGCAAGTTACACGTAGTCAATCGTCGACGTCGATGTAATTTACGTAAACAAAAAAATTGAGATTTTGACAGCGTAAACGTCAAAATCTAGAAACGTCACCACTTTGACCACCACAGAGTCATTACTAAAATAGATCGAAGGCGATTGTATATCAAAAAAATAGAAGCAATTCTAACTTGTAGAAATGTTATTTGATGTATTATCCCATTGCTTTTATGATTTCAATCATATTTCAATTGAGTTTATGTTGAATAAGACGAAAAAATGCAAGAATAAAGCAAACAAAAAAATCTCTTGATCGATCTACATTTCGGAGCTCAATGGGACACACGTCATTGGAACGTTATGAATTCAGGCGGGAAAATTGAAAAATAAAATTGCCTTTGGAATTTTAAAACTTAAATTTATATTTTTGGTAGAAAACTGTACTTTTCTCGAACACGTTCTTTCAAATATTGATAAGGGTCGTCCAGTTCACTAGGAGTAATAGGGATTCCACAACTTCTCTTTACTTTTGGTGACATCAGAATTAAATTTTGAACTAAACCAAAGGCGCTTGAGGTAGTCCAATATAAAATTACACACTAGAAATAATAAATCAGTTTATAAGAACGGCAATGTTAAGCAGGCTTTACCGAGGGTACAGATGCTGCTACTGGAACTATAAGAATACTGACTCCTCTGAAAAAATTCGTCAGGTATGTTTGTAGTTTTGTAGACGGTTTAGTTCTTGATAAAGCTTGTACCTAGAATTAGTAATGATACAATTAACCGTCATTAATCGAATAATGTAATTTAATGATGATATACCTCAATAATGGCTAAATTCAGAAGGCCAAAAGCCACAGGTAAAATAAGCGATGCATCTACTTCAGTTAAATTGGGAATCCAACCGAAACCACCTACAGTTAATTCAGTGAATGTTAATTTAGCATCCAAATTTGTTTGAGGAAGCATGTAAACCAAATTCCTCAAACTGATCGATAATGACACCCACATGGGGATTTGGAACCAAAACAGAAGAGTGGTCTTGAAAGGATGACAATTATCTCTAACTATTAGATTGTTGTATTGCTTCTTAATCGATCGCCTGTAATTGTATCTCGCAGTCTTTTCGTCCCATTTGTACATTTTCACTGCAATTGCCACTTCTCTTTTAAGCTCACTAGCTATTTGTCCCATTTCCCCTTGAATATTCTCCAATTTAGCTATGATATAATTTTGATAAACGGCCAACGGTACTGTTATACAAGTCCGTAGAAGGACCGTAGTACCAATTATCGTTGCCCACCATGGTAATCCACTAATATCGTGCACAGCAAGTAAAAACTTCTGAGTGTATTCGACCGGTGTACTTTCAGATAGCGTTTTAAAAATTCCACTTTGAGTTCGTGCGACTGAGTCGAAAGATGACTGGAGTGAAAACCTTCTATTATTCACGCTCAATAAACCGCAATGACCTGGAAATAAGCGCTTTTCCAAAAAATTTACACTGGGGTATAACCTCACTTTTGTAAAAGCCAAAGTCCTGAGATTATTCATGATTGTAGATATGCAATATATGCATAACCGGTCTTTATATCTTTAGTTAGGATGTTTTCTGGCTATTTTTAGCGATGACAATTCCGCTGGGGCTCTTGCAGCACGGTTTTTGTGAAAGTTACTTAAATAAACAACTGTCAAAATGTAAGAACTGTCAAATTGTTTGTTTACATGCTGTCGGTAAACTAGGGGATTAACTTATCATATTACAGTGGCGGAGATTGAAGAGATTTTTCTACTTTAGGAAATGTTTAATAATTTAAAATTTATCACGAGAAATGATGTAACACAAGTGTTTTTATCATAATAGTTTGCGTTAGAGTCCGTTGTGAAATTATAATTTTTTAAATCTCGAATTTGTGTGACTTGTACATTTCTATATTTTCTTTTGCCCTAATTGACGAGCCGCCCTTTAATAAACATTGCGAAAAAAGAGAAAGTTCCTGCGAATCTGCAGGATCCAAAATTTCATGTTCTTGCAAAAAAACGAAGAAATCAGTGCTGAAACATCGTGTTCAATAATGATGCGGCTAATCCGTGTCAGTTCAGATTGCAGGATATAATTCTCAGTGAATTCAAAAAATGGGACTCCAACTTTCTACCAGCAGCATCGTCAGCAACGTTACAGGCTACATTTCGGGGAGGAAACGAAAACGCCCGGATAGTGAAGAAGAAGAAGTTAACAAAATCATCGAAATCGCTCTACATACACCCAAACGGTTTGCGAACCGAGCCAAACTAAAATCTCGAATTAATCATTGACTCATTTTGCAGAAAGAAATTGGTTAGCACGGCTCAATACATTTATCAAGCGTTGTTCGAGGAAGGCAAGAATTCCGATGTCGTAGTGAGTGCTCTAGGTGAAGAGTTCCATTTACATAAAGTCTACTTGTGTCAAAGTCCATACTTTGCGAGTATGTTCGGGGGATCCTGGCTCGAAACTACGAAAAAACACATTGACATCGATGTCGTAGATCCTCTGATATCAGTAGATTGTACAGATTGTCTATTATTGTTGACGAGTCATTTAAACTTTGCATTTTCAGCCTTGAAAGTAGTTTTGGGATCACTTTACAATTGTGAGATTATATTAAATCCTCTGGAAATCGTCTCAATTTTGGCAACTGCGACCATGTTCCAATTGGACGGACTTATCGAAAAGTGTACCGAAGTTATGCTTGAAACTATAAATCCCAAAGTATTCTGTTTCGTCGTTTCGAGGAATTCGCTTTTAATTCAGTATTTTCCAGACATCATTGGAATATTACCAAGCGGCTGTTCAGTATGGCGACAGAAAACTGCAGGAAGTTTGCTTCAATTGGTTTCTTGTCAATTTGATGACCTACTATTTCACGTATCCTCTGGTGCACTTGAGCACGATTCCTATAAGCTTGATGACGAAACTGGTTCGACATCCGGACCTTTTTGTAATGCAAACTGAATATTCGATCTATTCGATGCTCAAGCACTGGATGTACTTTCTGGAGAATACTGAGAAAATCGGAGACGATTCACCTCCAAGCAAAGACATCAACAATTTTTACTGCTCCAGAGAAAGTAATTAAAACCTGTCAGAAATTTTACTTATTTCTATAATGAAATCTGATTTCTAGGTAAAATTCCGTTTCTGATCAGCGAAGAGGGTTGCAAGTATGCCCTGGTTTTCAGAGGGCTACGCTTTCACAATTTAATTTCTCATCAAATGGACATCGAGATGGTTTTACAAGACAACATCATTCCTCGCTCATGGTTGAATCCCATCGTTCTGCAGCAGTGGAAAAGTCTATTGAGAATCAACCAAAATGATGATAAAGGGTAAAAATCCTACATCTCAATACTTTCATTTAAATTCTATGGGTAAATTATTAATGAATCGAAATTTTGACAGTCCTGGGGAGGTCTCGGACGACTTCTTCCTCGGTTCGAGTCTGAGATGCGGCAGGATTCTTATGGTGAATGAACGGCACGTATGGAGGTGGACAGGGTTCAATTTCGGAATGGACCTTTTAATGATGACAGATGGCATCATCATTTCTGTCAAAAGGAATCACCGGTCCGAGTTCGAACAGCTGTTGAGTTTCCAGACTGTCAGACACGTAGCCATCAGGTAAGCAAGAGAAAAACGGTTGAGACGGGGACTTGGGCGGCCATCTTGGGTGTTTTGACTTGGCTTCAACATGGCGGCCTTTCAATGGCGTCTGTGAATTGACAGATTTTTTAAGATGGGGGCAATGCAGGTCCCCGTTATCATAACGTGTAGGTTTGTTGTTGAAATTTCGTTTGTTAAAAGAGTGACCGTGGTCAAACTCAACGAGCAACGGCAGATCACTTACAAGAAAAAGTCCGAAATCCTCAAACTGAGCCTGACGAAAGGCGAAGAGGTCCAAGTGATGACTCTCGATAAAGACTTGAACTATCCAATAATCATATCGGCGAATATCTTATACACATCTCCGGATTCCTGTGAATTGAATCGAGGAGAATTAACCGAAACCGTGGCTTCGTCGTAACTGATGCCAAAGGGTTGGCGTCGGGTTATTTCGTATGATTATGTGGCCATTTTCAAGACTTTGATATTTTTGTTACCTCTTCTGTATATTTTTATATCGAGCACCTGATAATTTATACACTCTGCGATATTACGCGTAGAAAAATTAACGAAACGTTTGTTAATTTTGGTGATGCATTTAAATGAATACTTTTAGTTGTTAGGTTGGTATTGATCAGTATTTTTGGTACTGTCTACTGTTGGTATTACTTTATAACCGTTTGTTAATTATCTAACACAACATCAAATGAGGGCATTTACTTTTCTTAAAAAAATTGTAATTTTTTTATATGGGACGTTGTTGTTCAATGACAAATTTTTGACTAACAATAATTATTGTTTAATAATTATTCACCTAAGTAGCTATGATTTATAATTGGTACATTTTTTCTCGTGAATATTATGAAATACAAGTGCTCTTATTGTTAGTAACGGCTAGTCAGTACGCTTGTCTTGAATATACAGTTAAAAAATAATAAATAATTACTTACATGGAGAAAAAAACATTTTAATTATTATTTCCTGCCTTCGTGCAAGTTTTTATTACCCTTTAATTGTAATGAACTACTGTTGGAATTTACTAAATAATGGTCAGGTACCGGTTCAATACGATTGATACAATAGGTTCTATTTATTTCATAGAAAATAGAATTAATTCAAGGACAAATTATACCCCTTCATGGGGTAGTTCTATGAGAAGGCATTCGTGTCTATTTCACAGTAATAGCGGATAATCAAACTCGCTTTTGCATAAATTATGATCATGACATGGAATACAACTCTTTTATCGCTGCACTCATTGCATGAACTCCATATAAATGTGTTTTCAGTAAATGCGGTGTCAGTTCAATTTTGCCGCATAGACTTTTATTTATCCGTCTTTTGGTTTTTGGTATTCTAAAGATACAATTTCTTACACTTTCTTACTATAATTTTGCTCGATTATTTTATAAATAATTGATTCTCTCGAAACTGCAGACCTTTTTCCGATACCGTTTTATCCATTGTTGCATGTTCCGGTAAATCAATGTCATCAATGTCGTCCGTGCAGTTATGAGCGCAGAAGATACAATTATTATGTCAGGATTATTACGTCTCTGCTAGTTTTGAAACTACAAATTTTAAATTGTGGGTTATCGCACAATATAATTCTATGTTATTTTATATGCACTAAATTATGCAATCTGATTATCGCATGTGTCTTCAAATGCTTTTGTCTACTTGAACATTTCTCACAAAGGGAAAAGCAGTGTAACTGCTGCTAGCATCATAGATATTATTATTTAGCTCGCAATGGATAACTTTTTTGGATTGAGTGAGTATACAACAACAATAATTACGCCTTTTAATATGATAAAATATTTTTAAATTACAGTGCACAATAATAACAATATCGACAACAACTACTATCAGTATCATGTGCGCTCGGAAGGTAACATTTTGAAGACGTCCGATATACAGTACACCCCCGAAGGCGGATTGGGATGGGAACTTTTCAGATTTATGTCCCTTTACGGAGAAAAAATCGCACAGGTATTAGGAGGGGTAACTTTGAAGAAATTTATTTGTAGAAACGATTTTTTCAGTTTGATGCCGATTCTGAAAGTTCTGAAACGTATTCGAGTTTTTTGAAAAGGTGCATCCGAACAGCCCTGAAATTGAAATCGGAGGGTACGATAACCACTCGGGACGATAACGTATTTCTGTGCACTCACAATCACATGGACAGCGCCGTTCCCTTCGTTGCCGCCTCTTTCTTGGGAGCGAAAATAGCTTCACTTGACCCAACTTTATCAGTGGCCGATACAACGCATTTAATGGCTAATGTTATTCAACCGTCCGTCATTTTTCTGGTTCCCGAATCTTTAGAAATGATCGAAAGCGTCCTGAAGGAAGTGGGCTGTGAACCGAAATTAGTAATTTTTGGAGATTACGACGGAATGTATTCCAAATTTTCTGATTATTTAGGACCTCAAGAAAAAGAAGAAGAATTCATGCCAATCCGCACGGATCCGGACGATACGGAGGTGGTTTTCTTCAGTAGCGGAACCACAGGATTTCCTAAAGGAATCTGTCAAAGTGGTTACTCTCTTTTAGGGCAATCTGTTAATCACATGTAAAATTTTACCCCGTCGGCATTATTTTTATTACGGACCTGAAACTTTCAGAAATTATGGATTTACGTGTGGGCCGGTAATGTGCTTTTCGTCTCTTTATTGGATATCGTCCGCGTTATTATTGACCAGCATTATAATGAACGGACAACCCAGAGTCGTGACTCCACATTTTAATGCGGAAAAATTGTGGCGCTATATCGAAAAATTCAAAGTATTTTAGCTCTTAATTATATTTTGGCTTCGTAAGTGCGGCTTGACAATCGACCAATGACAAGTGGCATCGCCACTTACGACGCGTCCGATTGGTCGAAAACTCCAGAAGCCGCGCTCACAAAGCCACGAACGCAAATACATCCGATTATGAAATGTTTTAGCTGACTTACGTTTTCTTGGCGCCTAATCAGGCCTTGGACATGGTGAAAGTCGGAAGGCCCGACGATTTGGACACGTCGAGTCTTCAGTGTTTGCTGACGGGAGGCGCCTCGATGGCGGCGAGGCAATTCGATAATCTGCGAGACGTCCTTCCGGGCACTTTCGTGACGCAAGCTTACGGGCAAACGGAAGTCGCAGGACCGGCAACCGTTTTCAGAATCAACCAGGCAAAAGACGCGATTTTGCTACATTACAAGTCGACGTCTTGTGGACGACCCTTGAACGGGATTGCGTACAAAGTATGATTCCACCCACTGGACGAAATTGAATTTCGATTAATAAAAAATTGTAGGTCGTAGATTCCGAAACTGAAGAAGCGCTCGGTCCAAATCAGCAAGGCGAATTACGCTTGAAGTCGAAGTTCGTGATGAACGGCTATTACAACATGGACTCTTCGGATTGTTTCGATTCTGACGGATGGTTGAAAACCGGCGACATCGTTTATTACGACGAAGACTTCTGTTTTTACATCGTGGATCGCATTAAAGAGATGCTGAAATTCAGGAGTTGGCACATTCCGCCCGCTATGCTCGAAGCGGTCCTCAACAGTCACCAGGGGGTCAAAAAATCCGTAGTTATCGGTGTTCCTCACGATGAAGACGGCGATCATCCGATGGCTTTTATTATCAAAGAAAAAGGATATGAAGATATGGATGAGGACGAGTTGATGAAATTTGTAGATGAGAGAGTTTTGGACAGGCAAAGGCTCAGGGGAGGAATTAGATTCGTTGATGAGTTCCCAATGACACCCTCTGGGAAAATCAAGAGGCAGGCGCTGAAGAAAATCGTGCTGGAAGGCGAAATATAACTTAAAATATTAATGTAGCAAATAAATGTTTTTGGTGTAACATTTTTTTTACTAGTGTGAACAGGTCTTCTGTTGGGTGTCATTGAAAACGCTAACTTCACACAAATCAATGTTATCACTACTGTCATTCATCTGTCATGTAATTTCTTTGGGACATTTTTGAAAAAGTCTAATTTTTATCAAAAATCAACCAAAAATGCGAACATGAATAGAAAAATAGCAAATAAGTATCCAGATAAACCAGTAAAGATTCCAAAAAAAGAAACGAAAACTCAAAATGATAGAAAAGTACCCCTGTAAGTTGATAATTTCTACTCATTACAAAATTCTAATTATACAAATTACAGGCGTTTTGGGCCCCTACCGGTGGTTCCACATCTGCACGTCTTGAGTCGTGGAATATTAATCGCAGGAATCCTAATTTACGTTTGGGTTTCGTCACAAAAAGGCAAAGAAATCTCCTTGGCTAAACACACGGAGTCTTTACCAATTAGGGGTCAAAATGTAGAATGTGATCAAGCTTATCTGAAAGAAATCAGTCAATTTCCCGGCTGCGTACCGAAAAAATGCGGTCGTTTTGTCACAGACAGTCTGATTTCCACCGACGAGGTTTCAGCTTTATTGACAATTGCTAAGAGAGCCTTCGAATTGGGGCGCTCGTCAGGCGGCGCCTCCATTTTTGACCTACATTCAGGCGCTCTATCTCACGGGGACAAGTTTATCAATATTTACGCCATTGATCGAGACTTGGAAATTGTATCTAAGAATGAACTGATTGTCTACAAAACTGTATGGTCAAAAATTCAACATGCAATTGCTGAAAATTTCGGAATCGAAGAAGAAAATTTGTACTTGACGTATCCCTCGTTCTTTTCCAAGCTCACGAAGCTCGAACCGAAAACGCCACACGACGAATATTGGCACATTCATGTCGATAAGGTATTGAAAGTGAATTATTCTCTCCTTTTTTTTAAATTAGAATTTTGTAGGAAACTTATGAGTCATTCCACTACACTTCTCTTCTGTACCTCACCGACTTCAACGTCGATTTCAAGGGAGGTCGATTTATTTTCGTAGATGACGTAAAGTATCCCCTTAAGAATACCACGGTTGAACCGAAAAAGGGAAGAGTTTTGATGTTCACTTCAGGAGCTGAGAATCCGCATTACGTTGAGAGGGTGAATAGCGGTGATCGATTTGCTATCACTGTTTCATTCACTTGTAACAAGACTTTAGTTGTTACAGATCCACAATCTTGAAAATGTGAAACGCACATTCCATGTTGTAAAATTGTATTAATTTGTTTAAAGTGTATCTGCAAAAATGTGTGGGTAATAAATGTGTATAACTGTTGTATTTTGGATATTTTGAGTTGCGGTTTTTATTCTTTGTACAAAATTCACAGTAGAATCCATAAAAACCTAATAACGACCGAAATAAATACAAACAGCAAAGGCAGAACCACCTTAAAGTCGACTCCCCCTTCACGATACAAACCGGAAACTTCTCCTTTCAACAACGGACTCCTCAATCCGGGCATTTCCTCTTTAATCGGATCGCCCATCACCGAGAACTTGCTAGCACCGACAATTCGAACGGTCACCAGTTTCCCCATGAATTTATCATCCATAGGAACCAGAACCTGCTCGTAAAACTTATTATGACCCACATAATGTTTCCGGTCCGTCGAGACCTCCGTAACCAGAACATCCTGAACTTCCCCGACCCTATGACCGTACGGTTCGTACGAATAAAACAGATCCGTCAATCGTTTCGTCCTCTGCTTCACCTCTTTCGCCGGTATCCGAGGCAGGAGCGCCGCCGGAGTACCGGGACGCGGGAAGAACTGGTTTATGAACAGACTCGGGAACTGGTACTTCCGGCACAAATCCATGGTTTCCTCAAAATCCGTCTCGGTTTCCGTAGGAAATCCGCAGATCACATCCGTGGCTATCGTGCAGCCCCCGGGCACGTGCGCCTTCAGATAATCCGCGACCTCCTCGAAATCCTTCCGGCAGTACTCCCTCTTCATGTCGGCCAAGACCTGGTCACTTCCAGACTGGACCGGGACGTGCATGAAACCGTAGACTTTTGGGTGCGCCATGATTTTCGCCATCTGCTCCAGGTGCTCGAGGATGTAGGGCGGATTCGTCATCCCCAATCTCAGTCGGCACCCGTTTGGGATAACCTCGACTAGTTTCCAAAGTAGTTCCGGAAGGGACGTTCCGATGTCCCTCCCGTAGGTCCCGGTGTCTTCTGACGTCAGCCAGATCTCCACTACGCCTTCGCTAAACGCCTGCTCCGCTCTCGCCACGATTTCTTCCGGTAAATAACTGGCCAGTTCCCCTCGGGCGTGTTTGGTTTTACAATAGGTGCACTGGTTGAGGCAGCCGGTGTTGATCGCGATTATCTCGATCAGGGGGTTGCGGCGCACTTTCGGCAGCTGCAGGGACGCGCCCCCGGTCCTGCGCCCGTTCGCCCTCTTGTTACCGAGGAGTCGGACCGTGTTACCTTTCAGGGTCTCCTCGACGACCTCGACGACTCGGTCGATCTGCTGCACTCCTACGACGCTCAGGCCCTCGACGAAGGACGCCTTCGGGGCGCCTTGGGGTACGCACCCTGCTACGACAACTGGTTTACCCGCTTTATGGGCCGACTGGATTTCGTTTCGGAAGTGGTCTTCTGAGGGGTTTTTCACTGTGCAGCTGTTCAGCAGCCATAGATTGGCTTTCGTTTTGTCTTGCGTCAGTTTGTATCCGTAGGCGGCGAGTTGGCCTGCCATGTATTCCGAGTCTGAGCTATTATGGGCGCAACCCCACGTTTTAATGTAGATACTCTGAGTTCCGGGGATGTTACTGGTCGAGGGATCGATGGCTTCATCTTTTGGGGGCTCCTGGAATGAATCTCCTGTTGATTTCTTTGAAAATTACGGATGTTTGTTGAAAGTTTTACCTGTTTTCGTACATGGAATTTTATTCCTTTACTTTTCTCGTGTACTTCTTTTGGAGTTATGTCACGGTCTGATATCAAGTCTTCTATGTCGTCGATATCCTCTTCGTTTGGATACAGATCACTAGCGGAAATTATGATAGGAATAAATAAGTTTGTGATAAAAATAACAGTGATAAATTTTGTAATCTAAATTCTAACCTACAATAAACGGCGCCTACCTGGGACGGCTCATGTCGTTCTCAAAATATCCAGAAACGAAATGTGTGAACTTTTAAAGCGATGAATAATAAAGTTTAAAGTAAACGTCAAAAAGACACGTGCAGTTTTCGTTTTTGACAACAAAAATGGTGACTCTGACATATGTCAGTGAAATCCGGTGACAGCGCCAAGCCAACATCATTTTTCACAATTACAGAAATCTGTAATTTAAATGTTTTTTTTTTTAGTAATACGATTTCACCTCGGGTTTTACATAAGGCACTGAGTAATGCACCTTCTTACTTGTATTCACATATAATAGAGATTGCTCAGGTACTGTTACACCGGTTTTTTTAATTACAGGAAACTTTATTATCCACTTATTTTCTTTATTCATTTCCAAATTTTCAATATTTTGTTACACCAGAATGATCAGTTTCTATACCACAATGAAATCCTATAGGAATAGAACATGATAACTCTGGGAATACAACTAGTCCATTTGTCCAATCCATGGAACAAACCCAGGATAAAATCGCTATGTTAAAAATTGAGATTACAAATTGAGTTATTCGAAAATGATCAAAAACCAAAGTGTTGAAACAATTAAAAAGAACAGTTGGTGTATTGATATAATAAGAATAAACATATTTGAATAATATTAGTCGCTCTCTAAAACGATTTCTTTCAATTTCTCCCAATTCAACTCCACAGTCAGTGTCTGGTTCGTTTGTTCACATACTTTGACTTTGAGAGGAGTGTACATATCTTTATCCAAAGCTGACCAACCAGTGTACTGAAAAATTGAACATTATGAACTAACAGTACTATCGTCCATCAGATTTCGTACCACAGAAGTTGTCTTGTGTCTGATTTTGCCATCTGTATCCTCGAAAGGTTCATATTTCTGTAGAAGGGCTTTCCCATCAATCCTCCAAATGCAAGGATGTTTATTTGGGTCTCCCACTTGGGCATCTTTTTTCAAAATTAAAAATGAGCCGGTCTAAAACCAACATGCTGTGTTATCATATTGATTTGATAGAAATTATTTATACTAACCGCATAGGTTGCACAACCAAAAGTTCTCGGGACATAAATTCTTTTAACTCTCAAATGTTCATCAGATTCAGAATCGTCCTCTTTAATTTTCCCAATGTTACCGTTCTTGTGTTTAGTTTTCACAGGTTTTGCATTATCTTCATCACTCACGCTGCTACTGGAGCTCGACCTGTTATTCTGCTTCAGTTTTTTGCTTGCTTGAGCTGCAGCTTTTCGTGGTCCTCGTTTCTTTTGCTGCAACAAAACACAGTTATCAATAAATACTACACTTGAGTGTGCCAAAGGTAATTTACAATGGTCTGCTCCTCTTCTGACCATTCTTCACCAGAGCTTTCAAAAGGTTGCGGATTATCTTCATTATCGGAGTCCTTGTCTGAGTATGAGTATGACTGGCTTTTGATCAACTTTTTGCTTCTTCTAGAAATTAAAATATGTGCAAGGGCTGAATTTCACAAGAATGTTATCCATTTCTGTGGGTGCTTTAAAATTTTTTGAGGTTGACATAAGCAACATTCTCATTACCTTGTTTTGGGTGAATTATGTTTCGTCGAGTCCATGTTTCTGAGGTTTGCGTATGATTTTCACCGTTTTTACAGGAAAAAACTGGGAGAAAACAGTAATTATTATTTTGAAAACGGCAAAGTTAATTTTTTACATTACCGACTTGAAGTTGCACCAGGAGCAGGAAGGTGAAGGAGCAGGATTGCCAACCATTGACGTGACACTTGTGAGGGTAGCTCCTGACGCCTTCAGCCCCACCACCAAGGCAAACTTACACCATCGAAATATATCTGTACTCTACGCTGGGGTGGAACACCGAACTGAGCACAGAGGGAAGAAGATCGGTAATTTGAATAATTTGATAGATCAGGGATATCAGGAAGGATATAGAAATACTAAAACACACAAAAATATCATGTCGGCCTACGTTTAACTTTTACGATATGTAGATCACACAAAATTCTGTGATTCCCCTGATTCCAAGATTTGCTTTATCTCCGTATTTTTGATTTATTCATACTCTATACCATAGCTCTATACTATTTGAAAATGGTGATACGATACACACATTAGGCGTAGGTAGGGATGTTCATTATTATTAAAGTAAGTCCTAGACGTAACATCCTATAAACACCAAATAAATGTTAACAATCATCTTTCTAACAAAAATGAGTAACGGGGTAGATGGAATAAATAACCAGTACATATACATACCTAAATCTATTAATGAAATTATTTAAATTATTTGAGCATTTTTTTTTCCAAAATCCGTTTTAAAGACACAAAGGAAAATTCAACAAATTGGGACAAGTAAATATATTATCAAGATCAATCTTCATCATCGTCGTCGTCGTAAGCCAAGTGGGGACGTTTCGTCGCAGTAGTCTCTTCACTAGAATCATCATCATTGTACCCATTCCTAAAATATCAAATTGATGACAAAAATTTCATTCGATTTCGTTTTATAATATTTATAATCTCTTACCGAAATTTCTTCTTTGAATTTCTCCCACCCAAGTCCACTTTGGAGACATCTTTATGGAATCGCATAAGTTTATTAGCTGCATTAGCCTCTGCGCGGTTTTTATCCTTTTCATGGGCGAATTTCTTTACATAGGTCATACGTTTTTTCGTAGGTTGTTCCTCTTCTTCAAAATCTTCATCATTATCAATATCTTTAGCATCTTCTTCTGTACTTTCTTCATTAGTTTCATCACCGTCTTCGTTTCCACTAGATTGATCTTCTTCACTCTCCTCTTTAATGTTTTTCTTATGTGAGCAGACCAATTTTCCTTTTCCTTTCTTAACACAAACTTGGCTATTATTTTCTTCTTCGGTGTTATCGTCTTCATCACTATCACCCTCTTCTGATTTTTTGGAAATGATTTTAGTTTTCTTTACGTGTTTAGCTTTCCGAGGCGCGCTTTCGTTTTCATCGATGTCATCTTCACTACTTCTCCTGCTACGACCTTTTTTCTCAAGTTTTGTCTTCAATTTTGATTTAGGTTTTTCTGCCGACTCTGTACTTGAACTATCATCGCCTTCATCTTTCCGATTGAATTTTTTCGATTTAACTCTTTCGCCGTTTCGTTCACTAACTTTCTTATTTCCTTTATCAACTAAGCACGTTTTTTTATTACACAGTTCTTTACTATTTTTATCATCGTCTCTGCTATCATTATTCTCCTCGCTATCAAATTTGCTCTTTTTACCATTAAACTTTTTTGCGTACTTGTGGGACTCGAACTCACGATTATCGACTTCCTTTTTGGAGAATTTCAATCTCTTCGTGTCTCCATCTTTCTCATTATATTCGGCCAATTTATACTTTTTCCCATCTCCCGAACTGATTAAATGTGGGAGAGTTGAGAAACAGATAAATAGAACCGAAATGTAAATTAGAATTCTGAAATTTAATTTAAATTGGAAAAATAATTACTACATGCATAACAATAACGGAATAAAAGTAGGTACTCACCTCATAATGACAATTCACCCCAACTGAGTAATATTGTAATTTTAATGTTCTCTAATTTATAAACAAGAAAAATCACTATTATTTATTTGCCCATGCACTTAAAAGATAATTATTTCTTTAGAGTTTATTGCATTATTATTGTAATGTTAACAATAATAATAACTCTTTATAATGTTGCAGCAATCCTAAGAACAAATATACAACTTTGCCTGCACGTTTTCATGACGAATTGATAATGATGGGTAAGTGAGGGTAAAAAACTTTCCGTATAGGTATCAATCAGAACCCAACCAGTCCACCAAGGTGGTAAAATGTGAGAAAAAGTCTGGGTACCTGTTCGCAACTGCAAATAAACTGTGAAAATTATTAGATAATTGGCGATGGGGTTTTCTGTCCTCATTTAGATTGGTGGTTGGAACGAGACGGTGCGTTAAAAACGTAGATAATTTATTTTTAAATCCTGGCACCCGTTCCTCTACCCGCTGACGTATTCGATAAATAAATTTTCTAAAAATACGTCTTCAGGTTTAAGTCCGGCGAGTTAAAGTAGGCAACGTCCATCCCGAGAGTGAAATAGTCGTCAGTCAGTTTAGTGCAGTAGGTTGCAATTGGGGTGAACTTGGGCCTATTATTCGCTATATAACTTTTCCGCTTTATCGTAAGTCACATTATCATTCATCAAAGACGCACTTTCATTTGCGAAATATTTATCCGGCATAGAACCTATTTACAGAAAGATTTTATTTTATTTTAATGTCGGTAGGTATATTTGAGCAAGTGAATGGTGTCTCGGTCTATTCTCGTCGCTTCTAAGCTTTTCTAAACGCTTCCAAAGCCAACAGACGCAGGAAACAAAGATCCGCGTCCATTGGCTGGTCAACAGCACCAAGACCTTAACAAAGTCAAAAATAAGTTTTTACGGGGCTATCGCGCGATTTTTCCGGAAATGATACGAAAAACTTGGCAATCTGTCTGAAAATTATTGCCCAATATTGGGAAACCCATTTGATGGATGGGGCATCAACCTCAAATGTGTTCGTCGAACTTTCCGGAAAAGCTTTCGAGCGTATTCAATAACAAATGCGCCTTAGAGATTTATTTATAAAAATCGCTTTGTAATTGAAATTTTGGCCACGTGAACCACGTTGGCAACATGAATGGCCGTAATTATTCCTTAGAAGTCTAAAAATAATTTTTGATAATAACACGTAGCCGGTACATCCAAAAATCTTATTGTTCCGTGAGTAAACGTTTAAAAATACATCAGCACTCATGAAATTCTTCCTTTGCATCCCACAGGATAAAGGTAAAGTTAGTTAGTGACACGCAGCCATGGGAAACGCACGCAGTAACCTACAGTTTTCACCGCCCTCGTCGTTCGAAGAAGAAGCAGAAGATTTATTCTGGAAACCTTCTAGTTTTAGACAATCGACTAAAAACGAACTCGAGGTAAGACCACCGACAGATGAAACAACCAGCAATCGGCGGAAACGAATGAACGAAGAATTGGCCGAATTCAAACTGGAATTGGCGAGAAAACACGAAAAACGCAGACAATTGATCAGGGAGAAGCGCACAGAAATGCAATCTCTGCGAGACGAAGTGGAAAGATTGCAAATCGAAAATGACGAACTGAAACGATCGACTGAAAAGTGTTCCCGTCCGGATGTTTCCGGTGAATCCGAGTCGATCGCGATCACGAATAATCTCCGCGAAGAAAACGAAGAATTGCGATCAACGATTGCAAAACTCGTCGACGAATTGGCGCCCATCGAAGATATGAAAAGGAGAAACTTGGAATTGAAGATGACGATCGCCGAAACTCAAAAAGAACTCCAAGATCTCAACACTGAAGTCTTCAATTTCGAGCAAGAAAGGGCCGATTACAAAAACCACGTGACTGCCTTAAAGGACGTTATTGCCGTTTCGAAGCAGATGTTGATAATACGAGAAAATCAACTCGCAGAGGCAAATTGTTACTAAATATTCTGAAAAACCCGAAATTAAAGTGTTTGATATTGTTTTAGCTGAAACAGAAAGTGGGCGAAATCGAAGCGTCTCTGGCTGGAAGAGATTTGACCGTTCTGTCTCAGGATTTGCAAAGAGAATACGAAAAGCAAATGCAGAATATGCAAAACTTGAGAATTTACTACGAGGAGCGGTTGAGAGCCCACAACAGGGAAAAGCAAGATTTGAAAAGTGTTCTAGACGGTACTAGAAAAGAACTAGAAGAAGAACAAGAACGCAACAAGTGAGTACCGTAAATCGATACAATAATTGCAGGAAAATAATTTCGAATTTCAGGGAATTGAAGGAAAATATCGAAAGGCTAGAAAATGAAAACTCTGCGAAATACGACGAGATCAAAACTTTGGAATCAAACCTCGGATTGAGCAAAGCAGAAAGCAGCCAGCATCAAGCAGAATTAGCAGTCATCAATCAAGTACGCAAATATTTCTCATCATTAATATTGTGAATTCCATTAAATTTTTGCAGTTGTTTTCGCAAATCCTTCTGGGTTTCAACAATAACCAAGACGTCGACGTCGACAAATTGATCAAACTCCTCGAAGAGAACCACATGCTCCTCCAAGACATAGCGGTGAACGAGGTATCCAACGAAGTCGCTTCCACATTACCGAAAGTCTTGTTGGATTTAGTCAGCGAAGCTCGCGACAAAACCCACAGAGAAGAAACCGAAGGAGCCGACGATGTCGAAGTTGAAGAACCGGAAGAAATCAGTGAAGCATCGAACGCGCACCAGATGAACAGCGCTTCGGAAATCGTCGAAAATCTCCCGAAAGTTTGGCGAATTTTGATTGAACTTTTGAGCCACCAAAGCGCACCGGTCGCCACCGTGACCACCGCTGACGGCGAAACCGAAGAGACTCTCTTTTACAAAGTCGTGGAAACTCCGAAAGGACGACAACTGGCTCTGAGTGTCAGCAAAACCTACATCAGACTCAAAGTAAGACCCGTTTTTTCAATACTAACTAAGATGGTTTTACTTTACGATCGAGTGATTTGCAGGACTTGATTTTGGAGAAGAAATCCCTGGAAAGGGAGACTTACAAGCTGAAGCACCTCAACACCCACCTGGAGACGCGTCTGCAAGAGCAAGAGAAGCGTCTGGAGACGGTTTCGTCGGAACTGACCGAGACGTGGCACGTGGTCGGTAAACTGCAGAAGAAGCACCAGATGCTGCACACTCAGGAGAAGATCCTGCGGTACGAGCTGGCGCAGAAGCGCAAGCTGCTCACCGAACTCAAGGAGGAGCTGGAGTACAGCCGCGAGAAGTGGCTGGAGGCGCGCGAGAAGAACTCCAACACGGAGAAGCAGTGGGAGCAGCTGCGCAGCGAGTTCGCGTCGCGCAAGAGCCACCCAGCGGCAGGTGACGATTTCCATAATAGCGTAGAGAGCGGCTATAGTGACGGTAGGGAGTGTTCTAGCGAGGACGAGCCCGGATACGAGACCGACGTTTCCGAGTGCAACCAAAAGCTTTCCTCCGGCGAAGATGCCGAAGCGGAAACTCCACCGCCGGCCGATGCCGACGGAATCGTAGAAGAGGAACACCATAACATTGTAGAACTGATTCAGGAAGAGATCGAGACGATCGAAGGGGCGCAGGCCCCAACCCCAGCCGAGACTGATAGCGATAGCGGGTCCAAATCTTTGGAGAACGTGCTATCAGCGAGAGAAGAAAGGTTGCAGAGGTTGGAGAGCCAATGCAGCAGTCTCGTGAGCCAAATGACCAACACCTCAGAAAGAGGAACGGCCATTTCTGACAAATTAGACGCCTTGCACGAAGTCTACGGTGAAACATCCAGGAGAACCGAAAACACCGGTAATCACCCAACACCAGAAAAAGAAGAAGAAGAAGATGAAGACGAATGACGATAAGGAAATGACGAGTACCTGAGCTGCAATGTCAATATTATTTATTTAAAGTATTTTCTCTAAAAATAATATTTTACAAATGGTTTTATATTATGTCAATACTTCATTTGTGTAAATTATTAAATAAAAACATATCAAAAATAATTCGGCTAGGTATGAATTAAATAGCGGTGACTTTGACCGAGTCAACTTCTAGAACACTGTCTGGGCCCCAAGTCGATTTCCATTGGTTTTGCGCCCTGTAAAACTGTTTTTGGCTTTTGGGGTCTTTGTTAGCCCAAGGTTTCGTACCATCAGTTCGGTCTTCAAAGCAGTGACCTCCAATACCAACCCCCAAAGTTAAGTACACCTGAAAATATCAATGCATCAATAATTTCGTTGCTTATTTATTTCAGTGCTTACTCCTCTATCGAACGGTGCCATTAAAGTGCCGTTCTTCCACCTGTCTGCTGCGCTTTTCAGTTCTAAATTCTGCTTTTCGCTGGCGAATCCGCCTTCAGGTGGATAAATATTTCCGTATACTGTTTCGTCGACACCCACGGTGATTTTTTCTAAATTTATACAAAAATGTCCAAATTTAGCACAAAGGATCATTTACACCCATTAGGAAAATACCGTTAGTCCATTTAACCCAGTATTTGTGGAATTCGCCGTTCCAACCTTTGTCTCTTTGGATGTTTCTCAAGCCGTAATTCCTGGCAGCCACACTGGATCCCAAAACACCACCACCGTATAAAATCCTAGAGGCGCCAACATTTCCCGGTACGAATGCGATTTTAATTTGACCAGAATCGTACCCAGGACCGTACCTTCCGCTCTTCGGACTCAAATACAACTCTGCACAAAACGAAAAATCAGTTAGAAAAAAATTACGAAAGGCGCATTATTATTGTGCCCCACCAGGATAAATCCAGTCTCCTTTGGGTAGTTTCGCCTTGATTTCCACTTTTCCGTAAGTAAAAGCGAACGAATGCTTCGTGGTGATTTGAGCCGAAATGGCAGGTGGCAAGACCAAAAACGCGTCAGGTTTTTGAACGCACTCCAAAGTCCCCAGAGCTCCCGTGCAACTATTTCGAAAAACTTTAAAAAGGCTATAAATAAATCGGAAACTGCTTACTTTGAACCCAAATCTAGGCCCTCGTCGTTATTCGTTACGAAGCCTTCCCCGTAAAGAGATTCGGTCAGTACCGGACTGATGACCAATCGTCCGCTTTTGACGTTCAACACTTCCGGCCGGTCCTGGTACAAGGTGAACTCGTAATCCTTCAAAAAATTCATTACGATTTCCTTATTGCAGATTCAAAATGGATCATAGTTACGGGCATTCCTGCGAACTTGATTTCCGGCTTCCAGTAATTCCTCCGGAATTTCGAAAAGGCTTCGTTGAAAATTTCCTTCCCGGCGCAAGTGCTCTTATCGCCTACTTTGGTGATGGTCGGCTTACATTCTCCAGAAGTGTCAGGTTTATCGGTAATTACGGGGGTGGGGATGGTTGGTTTAACAGTAGGGCGTTGAGTGGTAGTCTGCCCGATTAGTGTAGTCACTTGGTAACTTTGATCATCCCTCGGGTAACCCAATTTGTTTGTGCCGTCGAAATAATCCACGTAAGTCCAAAAATACAAAGTGTCTCCGATTTTCAGAGTAGCGGTCGGCTCGTAAAAAGTCCATCGACCGTCTTTGGCCTTTAGGATGTCTCTGGCGAAAAACCCGGCCTCTCTCCCGTTGAATTCCTCGTTGATTTTACCGTGGAAAGCGAACAATTTTATTCCCTCTTGGTCCGGAATCGACACTTTCAAACCTCTGGGACTGAAAACTTCCACCGTTGCATCGGGCACTTCGAATTGTGCACAAACCAACTTCGTCACACATAAAAGTACTAGATATTTCAACATTTTCGAAGTTTCTGGCTAGAGATTCGCCCGGAACGGACTACAGAAATGCACGAACAACAACACAAAACAAGATTATATGAAACAGCGAGATAAAGTATAGACGTTCATATGTTGAGGTCACGTTGGTCAAGATTCTACAAGGTCGGCCAAATCTGGAAATACCTATATCGTTGGTACTACTGGAAAGATGATCATATTCAATGAAATCCGCTAAATAATAAACTTCTCGAGAATTTTTTCATAATTAGATAAAATTAAAATATGACCTTCTTTATTATCATTACTATTTAGCAAATAGAATAACGATGCTCCTGTATATGTAGGTAGGATTAGGGAATGTTCAACCTATCATTTCAAGAAGATAAAATATTCATTATATGAACATTTGGAGTGTATAATTATGTGAAATTAGTCTCCAATAAAACCCAACTGTAGTCTTGTTATACATACATTTTCGATTATGAGCTCTTTTGTTGTAAGTAATAAGCATAAAGATGTGGTCAAAAATAAATTTTGTAATAATATTAATAATTCAAAACGTGGATTGCAAAATACGAGAAGAAACTAAAACTGAAAGCCAATTACCAGATATTTATCAAGAGTATTTTTCAAGAAAAACGACTTTAGCAATAACAACCGACGAGGATGAAATAAAGTGGTCAATTTCAAATGAATCGACAACAATGATTATTGTAGATCATTTAAAAATTGAAGAAATGTTGCCCGACATTCAGATAAAAATCAATCATTTTATAATATCATACACTGACATTGAAGATTTCAATACCACATTAGAACAGCTCAAAAATAGCTACTGTTTCGACTCGAGACTGCAATTTTTGATTCTAGGCAAGGCTTTTGAAGATCTCGACTCGCTAGCGGAAGTCTTATGGGAATTCCGTTTATACAAATCAGCGATTTTACTAAATGAAAAATTTTATCAAATCGATTTCAAGCACATCGACTGCGGATCGAACGTAAAATCTAGAAAAATCAAACGAAAGCCTTCGCTTTTTGAACCGGACATGAAGAAATATTTCCGTGGCTGTTCCCTGCGAATCATTTTCAGTTACCTCAAACCCTGGATGAATAAATTGGATCAACAAGAAAAGGACCCGGGCATTTTCGCACGAATCATGGAATTATTCTCAAACACTCACCAAATAAAAATGCTTTACCTGCCCGAAGATCCTCAATACACCCTAGAGTTGCAAGAAAGCTACTCGTACGAAAGTGCAAGGAATGATTTGCAAAGTGGATACGCCGACGTATTCCTAGGGATGGGCAATAATTTACAGACAGGGATGGAATACACGAAAATGATTTGCGAAAATAACTTACATTGGCTCGTTCCGAAACCTCGATCGCTCCCCGTTTGGAAAGCTCTACTGAAATTCCTATCACCAGTCCAATGGCTAGTCTTATTAGCGATCGCCGCTTTATTCTGCGTGATTTTCACCGTGATAGCGTACTTGACTAAAGCGGATAAGCAAGTGAAGAAACTGTTTACCAACTATTTGAACATTTACGCAATCTTCATAGGGTCGTCGAACGCCCATTTCGGGCCCCTGAATACGCCTCTGAAAATGGTGGTTCTGACGTGCAGCTTTTGGAGCTTTCTGATCAGCGTCATCCTCCAGGCCAAACTGTTCAGCGTGATGCGGAATCCCATGTACGAAAACGACATCACCAACCAAGACAAATTGCTGGATTCGGGGTTACCGATGAAGTTCAACATGGCCGTCGGGCTGATCTTCCTGGTGACCGGAAGCCAAAACCAGCGCGTTTTCGACACCTTCATAGCGCTAGACGAGGACATCTTGGAAGGGATGCAAAAGTTGAATAAGACGATGGATTTCGCGACGATCGTCGATGACGGAATCGTGATCATGTACCCCGATCTCAGAGAAAAGTTCAACATTTTCAGGATCGTGCCGTTCCAAGTGTCGCTCTACATGACCAAGTTCCATCACTTGTTCGAGTGTTTTAACAACGCCATAGTCAAATTTGTCGAGGGAGGTCTCATCGACAAACTGATTTCCGATGCTAGTTTTCGATATTCCCTACAAAACGGATTTGGTTTTCATAATGAACCAAAGGAGCAACACCAGCAGTACGGAATGGGACACGTTTGGGGAGCTTTTTTGATTTTGTTGCACGGAATTTGGTTCAGTACGGTCGTATTTTTTCTCGAACTGATGCTACCCAGAGCGAAATCGAAAACCGAAAGCGTAATCAGGAAATTGAAGAACAGAAAATAGGAGAAATAACCGTAAAAAATGTTCTAATTTAGCTAAATTTTGCACAAATTCGCATTATTGGATATTAGGCGTTACAATGTACTTTTTGCTCGTGTTTCGTGATTAAATAAGTCGCACACATTTATTTCAATAAATCGACATGCGAAATGGAGCGCAATACTAGAGTATAATAAGAAATCAAGGATTTTCACGAATTAAACGCAAAGTTCCACAGCCAGTGTGGCATTGAAATTAATCGAGGTAATGCATTATTGGCAGGGAATTTTATTTTGATATATGGATGTCTGTCATGACAGGATTAGGTTGGTTATAAAATGGATTTAACGTGAAGTGTGCCTTTTCATAAAGTTATTGGATTTTGAAACATAATTAACCATCGACCAGGCCCTTCCCTCTTTTCATTACTTTACTTTAATACCCCCACATATCCCGAGATTAGCACCGATTCAAAACTATAGGCAATCGTGTCAAGGCTCCACGAAAAATTCGCCCTCTAATAAACGATCGAGTTTAAAATTTAAAAAAGCTCATTACCCATTCCCGTAAGAAATGAAGAAATTGGCGCTTCATTCATTCATTGTGAAATTCTATAATAATAATAATAATAAAGGAGTTAATTAAATCGGTTCAAAAGTACCATCCGTCCTAGGTTATTACGGACATAAAGGGAAATCGACTAGAGACGACCTTCTGGTCTGAACTGTTAATGTCGCGGTAAAACGACCGAAATTAGAAACCACTTACTTACACTTAAATTTAGAAACATCGGAAAGGAAGCGTTTGTCTACGCCGGAATTTACGATTGAAATAGATTATGAGCGGCGGAAGCAGCTCGAGTGAAAGGGTTGACAACTAAACTCACGGATTTATCTTTAAAGCTCCGCCGGTAATTCCGTCTGCGCATACGAAATATCGTATTTAAATATCAAAGTTGGGCCCTCGCATCTGAATTTCCCAGTTTATTGTGCTGATAACTGCGAGCACTCAGTCCGCCGAGGCGTGTGGGCCATTGGGGTTGCAAAAAGGCGATATATGCAGATGCAATAAAGTCTGGATCGGTCGGCTTCCGTTTCTCCAGGCAAAACAGACGACCACCTCCTGGCATAACACGGAAGTTCAACTGCATCGGGTCAGTGCCCTCTTCGACCGGCAATTTTGCATAAATGCTAATCAATCCAATCACCTCCAACTCAAATACGCATTCGAGTGAAAAAAATTTCCTCGCGGTTTTAGAATTAATATCGGCTAATTATCGGAGGTGAAAAAAGTCGCGTGTTCTCTTTGTGCGCTCGGAGCTTTTTGTTTATTATGGAAGTGCTTTAAAGTTAACGACGAGACTACCTCGCCATAAAGGTGCAAGAGTTTACGGGATTTTATTTCTGGAGGCGAGTACAAAAGCCGATTCTTTATCGGGAATCTCAATAAATAAACTTTTTCCTATTATTAGGTGTACGCACTCACCATTGTTCCTTTTGAAGTTAGTGCTTTCGACACCCGGTACTTTCAGAAAATACAGCTATCTTCTGGGAATAATCAATGAAGGGAAGTGATTGTCCCGCTTCCGATATGTGACAACCACTGGAAACTATTATAGCGGAACCACTTTTACTTTCAGATGCTCTTGTTATTCACTACATGTATAAAATTGTGACATTTCCTCAATTCGTCAATAGAAGACAACATTACTCGAAAAGTCCTTAAAATCGTAGATTGTTTCTGCTTTTCTATATTACAGATAAAATAGAAGATAATGAAAGCCTTTCTCTTTTGAATTTATTTATGATGAAGGAAAACTCGACGACACCGAAAGCGCGTACACATAGTAATAATCGCAACAAGTAGAACATAAAGAAACGAAGAGGAATTAAATATGAAGAAGACCAAGTCGGCGTGACTTTACACTTTTAACGAATCACCGAAAATTACTGTCATTTTCAAGAAAATTTAATAAATAATCCGGTAAAGCGGAACTGAAAGGCATCATACATCAGGGTGAGCCCTAAGTAAGCTACCAATTTCTCGAAAATTTGAGAAAGCAGATTTCCGTTTTATACAATCCATCGAATTACGGGAAACTATTGAATTCATTCAACAAAATAATTTCCCATTCTTATCACTTTAATTACCACCGGATTAAATTGGCCAATCAGCTCTGATAAGTTGGTTTCCGGAATTGCCCGCCTTATCTGGAAATCTTTTCCAGAATTATGACCAACAGCAAAAACATTTCGTCAGATCCGATTCACCCTCTACGGCTTCAAAAGTATTAGGTAGGTAGGTGAAAATGAATAAATCTCATTTGTCGTTATAGAAGCGTTACAGTTTGGCCCTCCCACGCCGCCGTCGCGTGGCTTTTTCGAAGAAGGGGTGGTGTGTTAAAGCGGCGGCAAGTAGGTCGTTGAAGCTTTCTTGACTATTATAGCGCGCAGTTTACCGCCACCTCCAAGTGGCGCTACCACCGTGTGTGCCGTACTGTATACACTTATATACCTAGTTGTTCCACCGACTTTTAACCATCGACACACCTCGCCCTCGTCGCATTTTTTCACACGAATAATCACTGACGTACGTACCTCGCGATGCCGTATCGCGGTGGTGCAATGATGTGACTGATGACGTGAAAGTGGATCCGAAGACGTTCTGTGTTTCTTTCCCTACACTCATAATATACAAGTGCACCGAATCGAAGAAATGAAGATTTAAAAGAAAAATGCTGGAAATTCGAACATCAAGGTAAACATATTATTGTTAATGCAAAAAGACTTGAGAAAGAGAGGATGTCCGCATTAGAACTTTCGATATAAAGTGCACTATCCGATTACCTGTATTAGAAAAGTCGCGGATTAGATTCGTATAGAATCGTGTAAATGCCGTATCGAAAACAATGCGTTTGTAAAATAACAGTGTCGCAAATGGTACTATTGTTTTGATTGGAATTAAACGGTTCCAATGCATTGTTTTGGAAATTTCTACTAGGTCTTTTCACTTTTTCTTATAATGAAACGATCTGTTATCATCATTATTATTTACCGCTTGGATTATCACTTACAATGAAGAAAATTGTGACTGCAAAATGTGCAAACTGGATCGAAACGATACCTCATGTGTACAGGACATGCAACAATTTTCGGGAAATTAATAAAGTTTTGATTTTTTTAATTGCTGTTTTAGATCAATTCTGTAGATACAGCCACTAATAACGTCATTACACGATTCAACTCGGTGGAACTTCTTCGCTCTGCGGTATACAGTTCATATGATCGTTTGCGGGTTTACAGTCTTCGTTTAGATTTTATACTGATGAAAACAAATAAATAAACAATAAGAAATAATTTAAACTTATATCACGAGTTTTATGTAAATGTGATGATGAATCGACTCGGTTTATGTGTTTTGCATGAATTCCCTTCAGTGCAATATGAAATTCTGCATATCCGATCAGTCTTAATGAGTCGCAGATAGGAAAACGATCAAAAATCCGAATTTTCTCGTCCACTGAAGGTTTAAACTACGTTTTGCGATAAAAAAGTTCTCGCTTGTGAGGGTGAAAAGTATAAATGCGCGCACACCGTCGATCTAATAAATAAGGGCGCTATCGAATCAAATCTTTCCAAATATTTGTCCCGCGGACTAAAAATACCTCCGTTTTATTATTACGGCGTTCGGTTCATGTATTCCTTCGGTTTCGTTAATCGGTCGGAATAACCTAATATTAAAATGGAAACAATAATATACCGGGCGCTCGTTCTCTCGAATCCTGACATAATTACTAAATCTACACGAATTTCAGAATTCGGGCACAACTATTTCATTGAATAATAAGGAGCTCACCTCGAAATAATGAATAAATTAGCGAAAAAATCAATAGCCACTCCAAATAAGACATAGCGTTCAGCGGCGCCTTTATAATACGACCCTTGTGTAACCGAGACCGTTTTATTTCAGACTCGATTCGGAATAATGGCGCAATTTTCCGTTCATTAAATGCCGGCGAAATTATAAAACACCTGTACAGTTTAAAAGCGGTCCGGTCTAATATCGACATTCGTTATCAATTCAATCGCCATCGTATTTCAAATAAATTATAGGTGCATGTTCCCCATCATGTTACGTTCGCCTTACCGACTTGACTCGACGCGGTTTCCACTTTATCTGAGAATTAAGTTTTCGTTTCAATGCCAAATCCGAACGTTTCCCCGCCGCCGCCGTGCTAACGGATTTTTCGATCGAATAAGAAACCGCATGAAGGAGAATTCATTACGGACGGCTAATTTGAAAAAATTCGCTAATTTCTATTCTCCGCCCTGTGGTCATCAATCTAAATAAAGTTACAAATTGCACCTTGCTCTGTGAATTTGCATGAATCACGTAACGTTTTCGTCTCTAATCTCGTTCGCTCTATCAAAATCAAAATGCAACGGCGGAGGTGCCTCAATTGAAGCGATCCGGATTTCAGATGATGAAACCGATTTCGATGAGTTTCTTATTCATGATTTATTATTTTGGATTTTATAGGCATCCTGGAAACTTTCATTCACCGGTAATTAGCATGTAGTGTTGGGTAATTTATTTAGGACAAAAGTGAGGTAATTCGATATTAAAATCGCATTAAACTCACTAATTAGAAAATAAAACGGAAACGCCAAGTTATGTGCAAATTTCACTCAACATACAGATTATTATTAGTGTTGTCTTCAATAATTCTATAAATACGAAGGACATCGACACTTTTCAGACGAGAAAGTTAATTATAAATTTTCTATAAAATCATTATGTAATTCTTGTAAAAATTTCCAATCGTGTTCATTGAATATCGAAGTTTCGGTTATATGGAGCGCTGCATCCTTTATTTATTATTTATGAAATTTCTAATTAAAAATCACCCTACTATGTCCGTTTACTATGCGGCTTCAAATGACACGAAACATTTTTCCTTCATTTTCTAATACTCCTGATGATGATTATAGTCGAGTGGGAAAAGTGGACCATAACCGCACAGACGGTAATTTCAGAATGCACCTCCGCGTGGTACAGTTCCAAGATAATTAGTCACAGAAGACGAGCACCGAACCAAACATTAACTGTTGTCGAGTACGCATTACTCGATCATGGATCGTGTACGAAATTACTGTTGTGTGTGGTATGTGCCACGCTTCCATGCTCGGAAAATATCCAAAGCTCCACACCGATAATAACCAGCTTAATTGCTGAAAAAATCGGCGCCCTCGTTTAAATTATTTGTACACCAGAAGATCGAGAGCTTAAGCAAATGCATGGTGTGACTCGAGCCATTTCACGAGTCTAATAATACGTTTCTTACCGCGGCACAGTCGTGAGATTACCGGTGCGTACTTATTCCTCATTAGCCACTAGAGTTGTATTTTCGTCCCCGATAAAGCCGGAAAAAGGCGACCGCGACATCTGGAAAGCTCTCTAAGTTTGTACCGTCTTTCGGTAGGTGTTACCAATGTCAAGTTCAAAGCTGAAAAGCAAGAAATTAATGTGGCACCTTTGTGGTAATTCACTGTGTAACGAATTCCGTTCTTCATTTCGTTCCAGATGGTCGTAGGACCCGGTCCTAGTACGACTCGGCGTAAATGAGAAGATGCGGGCGCCCGAGCAAAGACAGCGGTACCCCCCGAGGGCGGGTGAGGGCCCTTTACGCCCGGAAGCCTTCACCATCCTGCCACCGGAAGACGGGTACCCGCCACCACCGGAAGCACCGATCCCTCCGCAGCCCCACAGGTACCGAAAACTCTTTTCCCGTGTCATTCAGTCTCGAGAGAAACCGTTCGATTTTCCAGGCTCACCCCTTCTTCGAGCAGGAGGCACAAGAACATGTCGTTCGCGATCCTGGGGGAGCACCCGGGCAGCAGGCCCGGCTCCAGGAGCCCGTCGCCCACCGGCCGGGTGAGCCCCTTCCGGGGGCACGGGTTCAACCCGGCCGGGTCGCGGCACGCCTCGCCCGCCCCCTCGCCGCCGCCCTCGGACCACGAGGACGGCTCGCCCCGGCACACCAAGATCCCCAAGTTGGCGAGGCGGGGCAGCGCCTCCGTTTTCGGCGAGAAGATCGAGGACTTCCGCTCGTCGCCGAACAAGAGGAAACTCGAGCCGCACCTCAGCCAGAGCCTCACCAACGTCTCGAAGAGGCCGCCGCCCAGCCCCCGCAGGGGCAAAGCGCCCGCCTTCCAGCGGCTCTCGCCCATCGTCGGCAGCTCGCCGGAGCCAAGTCAATCGCAGTCTTCCCCGTCCAACAAAAGTCGCAGTCAGCCACAAAGTAGGTTTAGTTCGCCCGTCAGACGCAACGGTAACAATAACGCCAGCAATAAGCCACCGCCCGGGAATTATCCGAGCCACAACAACTCCAGGCCGCCCTCGAGGAATCCGTCGAGGCGCACCAGCAGGGAGCCGAGTCCTAGTAAGAACCCCACGTCGCCTACGAGGATCCCGGTCAAACACCAGAGCTACAGGAACGTGCAAGCGAAAGTTAACAGTTTTAATAAACCGAAAGTGCCTCCGAAACCCGAAGTGCTCGATAACGGGGACGAGAACGCGGCCAAGACCAAAATCGAACGCAAGGAGAGCGTCAGCAAAATACGAACCAACTCCCGGATCAACCTCACCAACAGCAACCCCAAGAACCCACCGACCAAAGAAGGCGCCAACACCTTGAAAGGCAAAACCACCAAATCTTCTACGAACAACAAAAACGCTAGTACCGGCAAGACGAATGATAAGACCAAGAAGAAACCCGAAGAGGTTGCAAGCGAGGATACGGGTATTAAGAAAGTCCCGGAGACTCCGGTCAAGTTGGCCGATTTGCTGCAGCCTTCTGCCAGTACCGTGGTTTCTAGTACCACGAGTACCGTAACGCAACCGCTCAAAATCGAGGCGAAACTCGAAACCACTGCCACCGCGAGCGACGCCGCCTCCAAGACGAGGCTAGAAAGCAAAACCATCTCCCCGATGGTCGATGGTAGGGTTTTGAGCGCGACCAGCGTATCGCACGCCATGAACAAGATGAACGACACGGTCCTGGACAGCCAGACGCTGATGAAAGAGCACGGATTGACCAAACTTTCACCGGCAGCCAGCGCCATCATTACCATGTCCGGGGAAAACAAAAACCACAACACTACCAATACTGGTAATGGCGGTAACCAACCGAATAATCCGGCTCTCGACACGAAGAACGCGTCCACGGCTTTGCCGTTACCGTTGGAGCCGAGTGCCAACCGGATCGGAAGGAGCGATCCGATCGAGGACCGGTCGAACAATAACCACGTGGCCGGTAACCACGTTTCTAGTACGGGGCTCTTGTCGGCTAAAGCCCTGGAGGAGCACGTCCAGAACAACGTGATGGGCAAATTGATTTCGGCGGATCACGTGGGGATGGGCAATTTGGTGCAGAGGACGGCCAACGACAGGATCAGGGATGCAAGGACCGTGGTCGCTAATGACGTCAAGCCGATCAAGATCTTGGTCAAGGAGAAGCCGATGGACGTCGAGGTGCAGAGCGGGAACATCCGGTTCGATGCGACCAACGGACTGACCGAACGACCGGGGTGAGTTTTTCCTTTTGGCTAATTTTAGACCGCAAGTGGGTTAGTGGTCCACCGGTCGCTTTTCCAGTGGCCCACGGATTATTGCGATGGGTGCGTGTATGGCCACTTTTCGACGCAGAAGAATAGGTTCAAGGTGCACAATAATATTTATAGATTTTTCTAGCCGAAAATAGCGTTACTTGATACCAAAGAACGAGGACAAAGATTCCAAAATTTCGATATCACAGAAAAATCAATTCGCTAGAACCACGCTTATTGACTGTTTGACTGTAGGGCAAGTTCGGTCAAATATTGCATGAAAATGCAATAACGCAACGGTCGTTGTGTTCGAACGCCACGATCGCCCCGTTGGTAATTGTCGCATGGAATTTTTATTCCGAACTCGACCCGTTCGCCGGTTTTTATTAATGCGATTCCGAGCAATTGGATTTCGCTGCCACTTATCATCGCGTCTCATAAATGCAAAAATATGAAATCTCGAAAGAGTTGAACAGTCGTCGTTTCAGGGTGAGTCACGTGACCGGTCAGCGATTGTTGTGATACTGCAAAGGAACACGCGACTCGGCCCTCGGCACACACCGGGGGTGCACAACTGTTCGACCCTCGGAAAATCCGGAATCCGTATAGGTACGGGTGTTTACGACGATCCGACCCATTATGGAACCGGTCCATTTCGATATTTGCATGGAAATCGCATTTTCTTTCAGCGGGGCGGCGCGGATAATATGCGAAAGCGTGTTGTGAAAATTTGCGAATCTGTTCCGATTCAATTTCCGTAATCGAAATTTTCCGAGCGGCGATGATGAGCGAAAGCACTCGTGAAATTCCGAAATTGTCATCAGCACAAGTGTTTCGCATTTGAAAAAATATCGCCGCGTGAGTTCCGCGATGAATAATTCATCGGAACGGCGCTTAGCTTAATGTAAATAGGCCGATCGTTAGGTTTTTAAAAGTGCCATACCTATACGCAATATTTCTCGACCGGCATCGCCATCAGGAAGTCGCTGAAAGAAAGCCGCTGTCGACGGGCGTTCCGTAATTGAATTATTGATCAATAAAATTATGAAAATCAACGACGAAATTAAGAAACTTGACACGAATGCATGACTTTTTTATCACCCTAAAACACGAGGGGCTTGCGGAGATCAAAATAAAGCTAAAAGCTCGTGAAAGCTCAAATTGGAGCTTTTCGTTACTGCCGGCGGCGTCTGGGGGTGAAGCGGTGAACTCGCCCAAGGTCCCAAATCAAGGACTGTCTCAAGAAATGCTCAATTCGTGCAGCCAAAGCAAAACCAAAAAATCTTCTAGAATGAGAAAATCCAACGTAAATTCGGTATTTTTGTACCACGTGCGGTCTAGAATCTGCGAAAAACGAACCAAATTACCAACGACAAAGACTTTACGCCTCAAAGTGAGGCCGTGAAACATTAACTTTCAAGGTCCACGGTAATAATGACACGCGTATCGCGATATTAATTATTTCACCCCAATCAACACGAGACGCTTTCTAATTGAATTTCAATGCCGAAAAACCGAAATTTGCATTCACGAATAATAATAAGGAGTGTTCGATACAAATTATTATTCCCGGAATCGCCTACTTAGCTTTTGATGGATTTCAATGCAAAAAACGGGGCCGCATTTCGTTAGCGCCCAGGATTGTGATGAGAAATCGATCGCTTCGCCATTAATCAAAATTTCGCTCATGTGGAGGCCGACTCGATCATTATGTCCGCACCGACAATCGCCACCGAATTCAGTCAATTTCACGTGGACATACAACGATAACTTCCCAGGAAACTTCTTCAAATATGAAATTTCAAAAAGCCGCGATTTTTTTGTTGTATTCCCCCCATAGAAAATTCGTAATAGCATCGAGGGAAAGGAAACGGCAACCCTGACATAGATTACGCCCGGGGGTGTATTGAGGGTGCACAAGGGGTCGAAAGGGAAGGGGGTTAGTCTTATTGTCGGCTTGCGTGATATTCGCGTCTGGAATGGCCAGCAAGTGGAAAATGGCGTGTCCAGCGCGGCCAGTGGCGTCTCTCGGAGAATTCCTTCGAGAAAACGGAAATCTGGTAGAAATGCGTGCGAGAGAGAGTCGGCCCTTGAGGGGCGACTTTTCCGGACGCATTGCGACGCCACTGGTTGAACTTGGACAGCGGCCAGTTCATAAAGCAAGACGCCTGCGAGCCGCATTGAAGTCCCGAAAGCGACCATTAAAACACGCCGAGAGCGCGCGACACTTGAATCATCCCTGTGCTGCGGTCTCCCCCTGTGCGCTAATTTCCAGTGTTTTCGCACCCCCGGCTAATCGGCGACATGACCGTGATCAAAGTGAACGTGGTCAGCAAGGACTATAAATGGTACTCGTCAAGTCACCCCTAATTTCCTAGTCTTTATTTCGCCCGAATTTTTCTTATGTCCCGTCCGGGTTTTTTCTACGATTTGGCTAGAGAAGATCCGGGCGAAAATCTGGTTTATAAAAATGTGAATAAATCCAAGTGGACGGATCAGTTAGGATTAAAAATGACGTACATATACGTAATGCCTCTGCACGAGGATTATAACGGCTACGGATTTCTAGAAAACGGAGGGTATGCTTTGAAAACTTTTCCACACATTTTATGATAGCTATCGTTGAAATATGCGTGCAAACTTTCTCGGCATTATTCACACATTAATTATTGCTTTCGTTAACGGCGAGATCCACGTATTAAACAAACTGCAAATTTCGTACCAATTTAATCAGCCGCCCAGACACGACATTTAAGTCACAAATTTGAGCATTTCATGTATCGTGGGAGACTTCAACGCCGCCGTAATAAACATCCACTATACGAGTGTTTGCGAATTATCGATTTAGTAATTTGGCGGATTGTGGCGAGAGTGTGATGGAAACTTGTAAAATCGTATTTCGTATTATTTGTGTGAATAGTCAATCGATTTCTGGCGAATATTATCGTTATTATCGCTTTATAATATCCGATTCACGCTGATGCATTTACTACTCACATCCGCTTGATTCTCCCCCATACTCGTCAATTCTTGGAGCGCTATACCCAGTGTCTCAGGGGAAATACATTGCATATCGCTTTTTTTCAATGCGACCCTCAAAAAACGTGTAATGTAAGGATTAACTGATGTGAAAGAGAAATATCGTTGAAAAGCAAGGAGCTGATCATTGGATCATACCTACAGGAAATCCAAATCATTAGACAAATTTTAGGCACCTTTCTAACTTAGTGAATTTTCGGATAGGATATTTTTACTTGTGACCAATCTTTCAAGTGATATGTAAAAGCAGCTTCACCAATAATCAGAACGTGATTCAAGCATCTGTGTTTCCAAATCCCAAACTTTTTGCCCTTTTACTTTCGATCTGGGGGTGAAATTTTTTCCTGGGACACTGGGTACATTAGTATCGCATTTGCGAAATTGACGAAGGAATTTCGTTTTCAGGCTTCCGCCGACGCAGAACTCGACCAATAACGATGCCGCCCCGGACGCCCAAAATCCGCCACCGAAAGCCAACCTTTGCACTCGCTTCGTGTCGTCGTGCCGCGACAAAATGGGCGGCCGCTGTTCCCGGAAGAAACCGGAAGAGGAGATGCGAAAGTCCCTGGAAAGGGAGAGCGAGGAGCCGAAATCCGGCTGCTTCGGCTGCTGCCGGAAACACAAAAAACCGGACGTCACCATCAACATCGAGAACGACGACGGCGAGCCGCAGACCAAATGCTGGGACCGGCTCAAGTGCTGCGGCCGCAACAAAGTCAAAGACACGGAGGCGCAGCGGAAGGACAGCTGGAAGGACCGGCACGACAGCATTTTGAGCGACCGCCCTGCCGAAAAGTAAGCCAACATTTTTTTTTTGAATAATGATGATAAAATGACGCTATTTTCTTTTAGTGAGAGATGCGGTTGCTGCGGGGGTGTTTTCCGGAAATTGTTCTGCCTGGATGGATGCCGTAAAAAGCAGAAACCCATCGAAGAAGATAAAGTGAGCAGAAGGGCTTCCATGATGAGCAAAAAGAAGAGTCTAACGCCGTCCGTACATCCGGAGGTAAATAATAATCCGTTTCGGGCTTCGATAAAGAAATTTTAATGATTTTTCTCCAGGAGCACGTTCCGAAACTCGACATCAGCTTAGTCGAGCACAGTTCCGTCATGAAAGGGGCCATCCCGGTCCTTCCGATTTCGTTCGCCTGGTTTTGCCTAGTAATGAACTGCCTCATCCCGGGAACTGGTGAATAATCCCACCCCGTTATCCCAAAAATTGAAATTAAAAGCAACGATTTCCTAACAGGAACCATCTTCAGCGGTATGTTTTGTCTGTGCCTGGGAATTCCGAGATTCTCCCAAAAGGACGGCGCGAAACAGCGCTTCGGCTCCTTCCTCATCAACCTGTTCATCGGAATCGGCCAATGTTTCACCGTCCTCTTCTGCCTGGTCGGGTGGGGCTGGTCGATTTGGTGGGGCGTGATCATGATTAAAATTGCCAGTGAGTATCAACACCCTTGGCGAATTTCCAATTTTCAAACTTCCGCACGTTTTTAGAAAAACACCAAAGGATCAAAGCTCTGGAGGAGCAAGAGCAGAAACTGGAGCAAGCGTCCACGAGACCGTCGCAAACCGGCAGTCAGAACGTCAATCGTCCCCGGGACCCGGAAAGGGGCTCTTGAGACGCTTGGCTTCCTAAAGCATTTCGTACAAGCTTCGCGCACAGTTTAATCTAACTAATAAAAGGTTTCGGAACTTCTGGAATTCTATCTAGCAAATTTAGAACAAAAATTGTCTCTCGTATTAACTTAGGTAATGTTGAAATAATAATTGGCTGCAGTGGCGGGCACGAATGATGTGCATGGGGGGAGCTTGGGTCGCCCCTCTCTATGTGTACTCGTTTACGTGGCATCCGCACCAGTGAACTACACAAGGGCGGAGCTTGGGCCCCCTCTCCGATGGGTACCACTCGTGTTTGATACTCTACACTAATATGTATTAATAATAAATAACCCATTTTTGCTGGTCAAAAATGATTTTGTAAGAATTTGTAGATAAAATCCTAGATGAAAATTACCTATAATAACTGCGAAATTACTAGTAATTATAACAATACTTGCAAATTTATATGAAATTGACACTATTTTTTGTAAGGGAGAAAGATAATTAACTAATATTGTAAAAATGTATTATAACTACATTTTTTAGCCTTATGAGGTGAAGGTTGTTATTGGAGAAAATATACTTTAAAGTTTGTATCAAGTGTACGAATAAAGAAAAAAAATTGTGAAAATATCCTGAAGTATTTAAACACAAGGAGGAGAGCAGTCCTCGCCTCATTATCCAGTAGAATCTTATCTGAGACATATCAACCGCATAAAGCAGGAATTAAATATTTTTGTACAACTCGTAATTAAATATAACAACAATCCGTTAAATAGGTGTTTAAATACTTTATGTACACTTCTGAATAAAAATATTGTAAATAAAACTATTCCAGGCATTTTCACTTACCTTTTCTTCTCGTCTTCTAGAAGTTCAAAAAGTGACGAACTTTATTTCAAAGACAAAAAAAAAGGCGGATGGGACGGGAGTGTGATTAATCAAGGAGACTCTTACACTTCAAAAACACACGGATTCATAATTAATTTACTTATTTCAGCGATGAAATATAACTTATTTACATTATTGAAAAAATGAATTGACTTCAGTAATACTGAACCTAGTCATTCCATCTTTGTAGATGACGTTGTTCCAATATTTACATAGATATTTCAAGAATTCAATAAAAAAATGTCTTTCTTCCGGAACAATACATTTACAAAAATAAAACGCCAGAAAATATTTGGCATACAATTACGCGTTATTAGGTATTTATAATAATACTTTGGATAATTTAAAATTTAAATATATACACACAGCATCGGAAAATACATACATTTACTTATAATTAATTACTTGTGTATCATGTTTAGCTTGTAATGTATGTAGGTAAAGGTATATAGAAGTTTTTTTCTTTATGTATTTTTGAACGTGTAAGCATTTGTGGGTATTTATGGTGTGTTTTGTCTCCCTCTGTGACACCAAATTAATTCGCAGGGACAATATCACAATTCAAACACAAAGGGATTGAAATAATTGCGGAAGAGGAAATTAATAAGAGTATCAAGAGGTTTGTACTTGATCGGGGGCTTAAGATTTAGGTATGCTAGGAATATTACTCAATGGAGCAGTCTCTTCACGATAATAAAATAACAAATAAAATCATTCAAAATGTTATGACAATGAAAAATTTATCACAGCACAGAGAGAAACAAGGTACTTCAAGGTATCAAGTTGGAGTAAGAGTGTGATAGACAGAGATATTCTACCACTGCTATAGGCACAGATAATTGACTCAACTAATGTTTTGTTACGACATAGATATATTATTATTATTATAGAATGCAGTTTTCATCATAATATTATATATAGAACACTACAAAATAAATAACACACAGAAGAACAGAGCGTGATGTTTCATTGATTATCGTGTGTGTGTGTGTGTGATATGCAACAAGTTTCAAATTTGATCAAAATGTTCATGACAGATTTTTTTGTTGATATTGATCCGTTTCAGAGATATGTCGCTGGTGTTTAGTTTTGTTCAAGTTCAGAGAGTCCTCACCATACAAAAATATAATCAATGAAAATCAGTTTTATTAGTTGTTTTATCACCTAAGAAAATCACCAATGTCTATACTTTATCGATAATAATAACTCGAGTTGATTTTTATTTCATTTTAGATTTTTCTACAACATTAACGCGTCATCATCGTCACAATCGAAAAGCGCGACCGCCTCGGTTTGGCATCACAAACAAAACTCGAATTTCCTCTTTGGTCCTTTTATGTCGGAATTAGGGCGAAACAAAAATAGAAAGAAAAAAAAGTCCGGTCCGCACGCTCCCGGCTCAATCCGAGGTGGAAGCGCTTTTTTTTCTAAAAACTATAATAGTACGAATATAATTAATACTATTTGATATGAACTAACTATTTGTCTTTTTTATGTTTGAATTTATCGGCTACACCATAATAACTACACCGTTTTTAATTTTTTTTTTACAGGAGCGATACAACACATTTTATTCATCATGTTTCGATCGCCCTGTATAAATTGAAACTTGCAAAACCGATGATTTTGACATGTGTGGAAACCCATATTTCGCGGGTGCCGAACACAATGGAATAACTTTTGATTTTCAATTAATGACTTTACATCAACCCCACGCATAAAATTTTGATGATTAGTGCATGGACTATATGAGTGTTTCAAAATTATGTTCACGGAACACTGTTCTGTCAACTAATTCCAAATGGCGGCTTTGCAAGTCCGGAAAATGTAAAAGTGATATAATGATCAAAGATTACGTGATACGGTGGTCGAAATATGCATTTTTCCTTATTGCACATAATGTCTTAAATACGCCATACACACAAACACTAGAGATTATTGACATCAATAACGCATGATCGGTCCCGGCCCAACGAATTCAATGAATTTAAATTAGTTTAGGTCCGAGTCGAGCCGGAACGCACACATTATGTTAGGAAGACATTCAACTAAACTGACATATTTTTAATTCAATTTCTCTCATCATCATCAACTTCATCAAGTAGGACGAAACTAGTTAATATGTAAATTGTAGTACGAGCTAGAAGCTTTCTTCACTAATTTAATTTGTAACATTATTATTATTAGTAAAGTTAAAAATTTAGAAAGCGCGCAGTTCTTCAAGTTTCAAGTAAATATATGAAAAGTACAAAGCACAAAATAGATTCTTGTCGATGATAATCAATTAATAATACATTTGATATGTCCCTAAAACGTGTTCCTTATTTGCTTATAATCATAGATTCGTAGATGCTGAATTCAGTAGTAGAGTTTACCGTTACATATTGACTTTAGTTTTATCAATAATATTTACACCAGACATCATTAACCCACCAGCAACTAAATTATGAAGAAAAAAAAATACGCATCACATTCACGAAAGAAAAACCTAAAACACATTTTTCATGTTTATTTTACTATCAATGAACGAATGGAAAAAATCTGACACGTGCGAATAATATCAACGAATAAAATGAATAGAGAAAATAGGAAATGGAAGGAAGAATCGAAAAGATCATAATAATAAAGATGAATATAGGATTTTTCGCGTTATCCTAATTTAAGTCTAGGAATAAATAATTCTACCAAGTAGTAATGATCATCAATACAAAATATTTACGTCTAATGTCGTTGCAAGTAAACATTCAAAAATTGCGCTACATTTTTTCATTTATAATCAAAACCATTACGGTTCTCACGTCGATATTGAATCATGATTTAATATAATTATTATTAGATATGTTAATACTATTTATGTTTACCTATTATACATATATCATAATTGAGAAAAGTACGACTGTTTCCTAACAAATGAAAAATAATATAAGTATTCAACAACATTTAAAACAAACATTCAGAAAAATAAATACACGTCCAATAATTAATAACGAGATTCAATGAAAAGAAGATACTTTAAGTACCTTAATATTCAACCAACAATCAATAACGTATCGATTAATAATATAATCAATCATTAATAAAATTTAATTAATAAGGGTACGGTATGATAGTAATAAGTATTACGGAAAGGATATGTGGCGGATATGCAGAGAGAAAGGGTGACGATTATTATTCTTTTCGGGATTTTTTTTTTAATGTTCGCCCTCTATACGTTTGTCCCCGGATCCGTTGGAATTGTTGTCGCCGTTTCTGATCGTCATACTGCGCGACGACGAGAAACACAGTTTCATTATAAAGGGGAACTTTGTGCCTACAACCAACGTTTTTTCGGTCAGTAATTGCCGCCCTCCCTCACGGTAAAGGAAATCGCAAAGACTCACCTGGACTCTCGATGGCCGCGTGATTGCACGCCATTACCGCGGCGACCGCCTCTGTCGTGTTCTCGAACTCCAGCAGACCGGAACTGGACCGCTCCGACTTCATCGGGAACAACTTGACCGCCTTCGGGGGCACCACGTCGTAGTCTTGGAACACCTGGATCAGTTCTGTTTCGGTCACCTGCGGCGGCGTGTTGAAAAAGTGCAAAATCTGCAAAAACCCCAAACAAATCCGACTCAATTCATTTCAAAATCATCGAAAATCATTCCGAGAGTGATGATAATGATGGCGCATTTGAGACACCGACGTGTTTTTGCATTGTTTCTTGCGAAATAACGAGATCGCCTCGCTAGTCCTGTAACGACCTCATTAAATACTTACAGTGCGTCGTTAGTCTGATCGGTAAAAAGCCGGAATGCTCGACATTGCACCAGTAAATGTAACGGCCTTATATACGACTCAATTTCACTTTAGAAACGATTCCGGGTCGGAAAAAACTAATTGGCTTTCGACAAAAAACCCGAAAGTAGTCGTCAACCCCGGATCTGGACAACATATGAAACGAAATTAATTTCAGGACGCGTCCATCAATCATTCCGTATTTTTTCCCTCCTTTAGTCGGATAGATAACTGCATGAGAAAAATAAGAAAGCGCGGTCGAGTTCCCTCTATTTCAGTCTCCTGAAAGGACTTTCCATTCATCATCTCTGCGAGAAGAAAGCACGGTGCGGGACCATTGTACGGAAAGGGTTCGTTCTTTGGACTCACCTTGCTGGGCGGTTGTATGCGATTTTTGCTCGCCATCGCCGGATTCATGAATCGGTTGTTCTTGTTCGTGATGTACTCCTTGTAGGAGGGCGACTTGTCCGGCAGCGGGTACGGGTTCGTGACCTCGCTCAAGTACGGCTGTTTGCTGAACGCCAACTGGAGCTTGTGCTCCGAGAGGATGTTCTTCTCGTCGCTGGCGTTCGTGTGGTGGCTTATGAGCGGAGCGGCCCCCGTCAGACCGACGGTCACGTTGTTTAAGTTCTGAACACACCTTTCCACTGCCACGCTGTCCCCCATCTGCACCATGGCAGTGCCCTCTTTGGATTTGAGAAATTTTATCTGGAAACGGAGCGAAAGAGATCCGATCAGTTCGAGTGGCTCGCATTTAATTAATCGCGCAACGGAAGCGATTTAAAAGTTTGCTTCTCTTTCGCGCGAGGGTCTGATCGATGCCATCAAGGCGACTTTTACGGATCGTCGTCATCAATTAGTACGGCCCTCCGCGTGTTTATCGACGGCGGCGGGGGACGGACGATGATAATATAATAGGGCAAACATTGTCTTGGCGTATTTTCGATATCCGTTCACCGGGGCACCGTCACGAAAATAAACAGAAAACACGGAAATTTTACCCGCTTAATAATAAATCATCCCGCGATTAGTATCACTCCATTAACGATTCACGGGATATCGGAATCCAATGGGCGGGGGGGGCGAAAAGCCGACTTTACTACCACTTTCGACATGAAACATGCATTAAACTCTCTATATTTAACCCGGGATGGACACGTCGAATTTCCAATTCCCGCATGTGATGAAGCCGAACGAGTCGATAAAATCCGCTTTCACAATTAAATCCGGAACTTTATTGTGCTCATACGCCGCTTAGGCATGTACTGAATGACATGGGGAAAAAATCTCAATCGCCAATTCGTAGGTATTATAATCTCAACGGAGACAATGAAAAATTTCCGAAAATTGTAGTGCTGTAACTTTTTTATTAGTGGAGCTATCGAAGCGAGTGAGGCAGGAATCGCTTAGTTTGCTCAAAATCTATTAAGATATGTGTCCAGATTTCGATTTAGACGACATTTAGCGATTTTTCAATTTTCGAAAATATTTAGGAATTTTTGTCAAAAATTTCAAAGTGCTGTAACTTCCTTATTAGTGGAGCTATCGAGTCGAGTGAGGCAGGAATCGCTTAGTTTGCTCAAAATCTATCAGAAAAAATGTCCAGATTTCGATTTAGATGACATTTAGTAAGAGTTGTAGAGCTACGCAAATGCACCTAGTAAAATTGCTACACAGGTAGTAAAAGTGCCGTAACTTCTTTATTAGTAAAGCTATCGAATCGAGTAAGGCGGAAATCGCTTAGTTTGCTCAAAATCCACCAGGAAAAGTATCCAGATTTCAATTTAGACAACATTTAGTGATTTTTCAATTTTCGAAAATTTTCAAGGAATTTTTGTCAAAAATTTCAAAGTTCTGTAACTTTCTTATTAGTAGAGATATCGATGAAAAATTTAAAAGGGCTTCCAATTGAGCCTTCAGGAATTGGAAAATTAGTCTAATATTGGCGTATCATTGAAAAAATAAGTCGAATTTTCCTTTGTCGAGTGCTACCGGGCACGGGAGTACCAAATTTTTCTAGTATGTAAGAAGTATAGTGGAAGTAGGTGTATTTATTAGATCACCCTCGGTGTTTACGTCAACACCCACCTACAATTCCGCGTCGAAAACAGGGAGAGAGACGTCACACCCTAAAAACCGCCAGAGAGCGGCGGATTAGCAATCCTCCCGACTCAGGAAATTATAGAGCTTCGACGTCAACTCGCATTAGCCCTGACGCCGTGTAACGCTCACCCCATCGAATCCCTTAACGCCGCACCGCGATCCTCGTGCACATCCGAAATCCCCCGTCATCTCCGAAATCTGAACAACGACCGAAAAATCGCCGTACTCACCCGAGCGACGTTTCCATACAAGCACATGAGATTGAAGAGTTTGTCCGCGTTGGTGCGCAACGGGTCCAGCCCGTACACCATCAGCACGGCGCCCGGCTGCTGGAAGTGGGTGTTCCTCTGGTCGCGGAATTCGGCCGTGACCGAGGGCGGCGCGCTTTTTCGGTACGTCTCTGTACCGAACGGCTCCCCGTATCCAGGGCCGGCGCACATCTCGTCGTACCGCTGCTGCTCGCTCGGATACGGATCTGCAAAACGAAAGGAACCAGAATTTAAGTAAAAAGCGCTAAGTGAGCGATGAAGAGGGCCCAAGTGATCGTTTCCGCTTTCGTCGGTTCGGCAACCACTCGAGGGGCGAACGCACGGATTATTTTTATGGGTCGGCCCGGAAGCGCCCGGATTTTGCGCCGAGTCCGTTTATTAGAGAAGTGCAATTTAGGATTCGCCACCGGAAACGGATGCGACCGAATCTTCCGGAGGCGTTTTCCATTTGTCAGGTGCGCTTTTCGCCCGCGGGTTCGCAATAAAGGTCGCGTAGGTCCATCATAACACTCACAGATCCTGAGTGCATATTTGTCATCTTGGAGCAGACAATAATAATAACGGTCAGGACATCGGGTCGCATCTTCATCATAACATAATGTATGGGGTAGGGCAACACGAAATGTCATCGTTTCTCACCGCGACTCTATAAATTTCTCGCATCTTTTGCAGCCGATAACGAATAGCGCTGAAAAATTTGTTGTGACAACGAATTTGTAAATAAAATGTAGAACAGCTGCGAATAATAATACCCGTGTGTCCACTCTATGGCCGAACTACATGCATCATCCATGTGTCTCCAATTTTACCAACCAGGTTTCCCGTCAGGAGAGAAAGAAATCTCTAAACCTCGATGAAGGGTTTAAATTTGGAACGCGAACGTTATTGCAATCGCGAATTGTGCCTACTTCAAACGAGTGGACATCGTTAAGATCCAACTCAAAATAACAATAAAATAATGACGGTACACACCTATACGGTTCATGGGGTTCGTGTCGTTCGGGCTTCCTCACAATCGCCGTACGTCGAATCGTCGCCTTCCGCCCATAAATCACCCTCGTGACCGAAGCCGCGCAAACAAAAAACCGTATAATCTATAAATATGACGATTCGCCCGAGCTTCGAGCTTTTACCGATATCCCTCTTACGGTTATCGGGCGAAAAAACACGGAACGGATTTCTGGCATGCGGGGTTGATTATTACTGTAGCCAGAGAGAGGGTGAACTTTAACACCCTCTCGACCGAATAGGAATTCATGGTCTGCATGACGTGTATATGGTACGTGCCCATTTGGAACTCCTACGAGAATCGAGGAGGATAATGTAAAATCAATGTTACTTGCTGACCGATGTCTTTGGATAATGCAATGACACATTTCTCTCGAGTTGGCTCTATACCAACCCTGAAATTACCATCATCCGATATTCAACCGGCTCGCAAATCGCACATTTTATGGCAGAAATCGTGAAATCACGATATGAATTCAAATCATTTCGATTTCGCACCCATCAAAATGCCATTTCATGCTTTTAGAAATAAAATGTTATTATTCAAGGGCCTTTAATTAACGAATCTTTAAATATCCGAAAATTTTATTACGACCTGTAAAAGAATTCGAAAATGTATCGAGTCGAGGGCGGTAGCTCGTTCGATATTCGTTAAGCTCCCGCCGAACCGGCGAACGGGGCAATAAATAGGAAGAATATAAATTCGGATAGAAGTCGTATATTAGAATCAACTTATCTCGTCGGGCGACTTTACGAACCTACTAAAATAAAGCGCTGCCGCATCAAGCTCGGGGAGACAGGGTGGATTTAATGAAGTCTGAAATACCGCGAAAACGACTTCCCTCATGCGCGTTATCAATTTCCGTCGCATCTCCCCGAGCAAATCGCCAATAAAAGAATATAAACGAAATGAGGAATTACGTTTTAATACTGTAGCGGCGCTGTTTAATTGGAGAGAATCTGCAGTCCTTGGGATTTCGAGCGTATCCTGAAACCCTGAAAAAAAGAAACGGCGCCACTTTTCACGCTTCGCTTCGCGCACAAAGAGGATTTCATCCCCGAAACGGCGGAAAGAAATGGAAGCGGCGTCATTTTCTCCGAGACTTCGGGCGCAAGTTATATACGTCTCTCGATTTAGATTTCCCGATTATTTACGCGAGATTACGTTTTTTAAAAGTAAACAACGCGGCCGCCATCGTCATCATCATTCGAACTCGACTTAAATCAATTTCCCGGCTTTCGAAAATTCCGACCTCGAGGGAATGATAATAAGAGAGGCGAGACTGCGGATGCGGTTCGGTTCGGGTTCTCTAGGGGGTGGAACGGTGGTTAAAGTGTAACCTCAATTTTCCTATCTAAATTATCCACGAGAGTCGTCGCATTTGTGCCGAAGGATCGGGTCCTGACGGTTAAAACGGGCGTCCCTGCAATCACCGAAATGTTTCCCTCGACTGATGCAGACAAGACCACACATTCTCCACCCATTGGAAGACGACTCCATCGCGGGCCATTCGGTATAGGCCTGGAAATGCCAACGGCACCCCTAAATTACACACGATAACATTTATCTGGTTTCTTCATGGCGCAAATATTTTACAGCCTCGAAACCGGAATTATAATAAGTTTACGGCAAAGCATATACGACCCTTAACTCCAATAAAAGTTAGAACCCACCCTGGAGTCGACACGAGGGCTTTATCCCCACCGGGTCGATACTCTAATAAATTACAATTTTCCGTAATTAGTTCACCCTCAGTTGCCGTCACTGAAAATAATTAACCTGTTGGCCACGTTTGAAATTTTCCAGACTTCAAGGGTTGAAATTGTCCACGTTGATTCTTTGCGACCCTGCACTATATCAATGCGAATGATTGGTGATGATGGGTTCGAGACATTGATCCGCTCGTATCTCTAATACACAATGGGGTAGTGAAATTCCGACCCTTATCAAATTCGTCCAGTTATCGGCGCTACAAGGGCGGCGAGGATTGGGCCGGCTCGAGATTAGGGAATGGAAACGAATAATAAGGAATTGTTGCTCTCCCCCAATAACGGCTCCGGCTGAAAACAAGTTGGCCGTTGGGAAAGCCCATTCAGCGTAAATGCTCCGGCTCTCTTCAACAAGATGCACTCGATTTCTCTATTTTTACAACGCGAAAGGGCGTAAACCGCGACTCAAATTTCGTTTTTCTCCGCACGGGCCGAAATGGAATTGCGGATTTAGTCGTATGTGACCTCAGAACTTTTGCGAATAATAATACGACGTAATGGCGGAATGAGATCCCATCGGTTTCTACGAGTGAAATTACAACACGTGGTACTTGTATACATCCAGTTTAAGCACGGGAACTTTAGACAAACACTCGAGAGCTACCACAATGAGCTTTCCCTAGTAACAATCCACAAAAGCTTCATTTGGCCCAGTCAACTTCAATATCCATCCTCTCTTCGTATTACAGATAAGGGTAGCAAGTAGATTGAATAAAATTCTATTCTGGAGTACTTACAGGTATCGGATAAGCATCAATTATCAGAAATGATGGACATGCTTTCGAGATTATTCAGCTGGTTTTAGAGTCTGTTAATGATGAGGATTAAGGGAAGACTTTTTAATGATTACCAGAAGCATTTCTGATAATTGCCAAAAGTTTTGGAACTTATACCCCCGAGGAAAACTTTGCTCCCTAGAAATATTAAATTTCGTATTCATGGTGACTGTTGTGTCTAAAAACTCGAAGAAACTTCATCATAACTAAATTCTTTAATTACGTCTGTCCAATTTCCTTTTTAATCTTTTAATTCGTTTGCCGATGCGCCCCCGAGCGTCCCCTTTTCGTGGATGTTTGCACGAACGGACCGACTGAAACTTGGGGCGAGGACGACGACATCCCGACGGAAAACATTAAAACAGCGAAAAGATACTCGACGATAAACTTTAAAATTACTCTTCTGGAATGATTGTTGTTTTTCCTTCAATTTTAATTTTCTATTAAAACTCGCAAACTTCGACTTGATGATGTTTTGTCTAGTTAGTCAATTTACAAAACCACAAATCTTTCAACGGCTACAGAGTCGTGGAGCTTGTCTTGTCTGCAAATGTTTTCAATGTTTTATCAAATTCTGAATGACATGCTACACAAACATCCGTCCTATTAATATCAATCAGATTACCTACCTCAAAAATAGAAGGTATAAATTTCTATTAAAAAATAACCAGCGCTATTTTATGCATTTTATGAACTTCTGGATCATTAAATTTCCTCTTTTCAATAAATGTAAGAGCATTCAACTGAATTGGTAAAACAGTAATATGCCCCGTTAAAATTTACAAATTAAGGTAGGTTGGATGGTTGCCTGTAGCAAGTAAGCACATACTTATAAAATTGGAAGATTGGCATAAAAGCAGGTTTGATAAGTAGTCCTACTTTCACAGGTAATCTGAGACATGGAAACTGACCTGTTGAAATATGATGCCAAAATACAGAGGCCAGTAGTGACGCTTTAGAGCTTTTAAAACTAAGGTCTTTTAATAATTCGTAAGCTTTTCATATTTTTCATCCACCCTGCCGTTGAAAGTTAATAAAGAAAGATACCCGCTGAAAAAAATATGCAAAAGTGTGCTAACCCCGTTGTTATCTACCCAGCGGAACCCCTAACCGTAAAAATTTATCTTTTTTATGAATGCATTCCGAATTTAAATCATCTTCCGGCACTAATTCAGTGTGTTGTCTTCGTATGCGCGTGTGTGTTGTGAGTTTTTTTTTTATCGGGCACACCCAAAACATAAAAATTCAAGCGAGCTAGAATAACACTCGTACATTTAATAATTGAATTTAATTAAGCTACGAAATTCCGGGGCATACAGCATCAGGAATTATTTGTTGCTTGTTTGGACGCGATAAATTTTAAAAGCGAATTATATAACAGTTTCGGTAGGAACGAGCCGCCCCGTAATGAAGATTTACCGAGCTGAAACATGAATTGGAATATGAAAATAGCGATTCACGAATAAGCGGCGAAACGCAAATAACACTCATGCATGTTGTACATATGTGAAGTGTTGAAATGACACAAATTAGAGAAACTCAATCCACGTTACGTTTCTGCAATTTCAATTATTTAAGCTCGAAATTCATGCAATAAATCGCATTCGTTGAACTGATGAAAGCTCATTTTTCCTCACGTATTTGGTAGTATAATACATTTGATCCGGGGATTCAGATTCTCAAGCCTATCAAAGCTCGGAACGGAGCTTAAGTTGGAGCAATAAGAATGTCCGTGTGAGAAACCAGACGCGCGATCGTGGAACTTCCCTTTTTTCCAGACCGGATAAAGTTCGAAACAGGATTAACGTACGAACATTTTTCGTCGCTACCCTTTAAATAAGTTTTCAGACCTTCACCTAGCCCGATGCCAAAGTTGAAAAGATCGCTTGACCCTCATTAATTATTAGCAAGAAACCCCTCGCTTGGAAGAAAAGCCGAAAACGCGTAATATTCCGAAAGGAAATTGAATTTTAATCCGACCACGAGCATGAATAATTTCCCACAGATGTGCCGTACATTACTTATGTAATACATGGATATAACATGCGAGCTTAATTTATACGAACGTATTTTCTATTCAATCATTCCTCTTCCGTCCGTCCAGCCACAAATTGCATTTAAGTGACGTTTATGCATCACGGGCCTCTATACACGCTAACGTTACACAATCGAGGTGATCACTCACCGCATTAATATCGGGGAGCTTCCATTATCATCCGATAATGAAACAATAATGGAAGGGCCGTTGTCAGCTCATCAATCAGTCTTAAATCTTAGTTTAATAGGAGAATGGGCAAAACAACCGGAGAAAAACCGAGGAGGACTCGACTGAACAGAATCATTCGGGGCTCACATTTTCGATTATCTGGCAAAAAGTACGAAATCAAGGAGTCCTAACATTTATTGGGCGTTCTCGGTAATGGCAAGAGCCATCACGATAAATTCCAGCATTTTAATAAAGACACTAATTCTAGAGGTGAATCTCGCGGTAGAACGGGGACGATTATTCCGTTGTTTGCGTAAAATCGAGCCAAGTTCGCAAACTGACTAAAAGGGTCTATTGTACGCGCAAAACTGACAATCGCCCTGACGCTTGCATTAGTCAGATAGGTAGCACCTTGCGGGTGCTCAAACGCTAACCCGCTGTATAGGATGTGGTGCAATGTGATTAATCGTCCCTCCACGACCCCCGATTCGGAACGGCCATGTTGTAGCAGGGTGCTCCCGATTCCGTCCCATCTGTATGACCCGACAATAAAGTGTTCTCGAGGCATAATCACCGCCATCAGGATACCCGTTAATTAACCGTTTCATTTAACACAATGCTTCTCTGCTCGAGCCTTGAGTATTTTCGATCTCGTCCAGATTTACAAATCACTCTCGCACTCTTTAATTCGAAATTATATAAAGAAAATAACACGTGCGCTTTTAAAAGCTCACGGGCTGAATAACGTACGATCGATAAATTTGAGTCGGTCGAGTATCTGCCATAAATTATTTCGTACTGCCCACCTCACCCACACATCACTCGAAACTTGGAAAGCACTCGCGTTTCATTTCCCAGAGTAATGTTGATGAAACATAAAATTTTTCGCAGGTTTACTACTACGAAACTACAATCCAAGGTGCATGCTATCGAGATGACTCAACTTTTTGGCAAATCCTCGGAAAATTTTCGATTACTAGTGCGCTCTCTGACGGAAACAAACAGGTGCCTCTCGTGTTTATGTTTACATCGTCTGTTTGATTTATAAAGCCGGAAGGCCGGAAACCGAATTGATAATACGCGACTCCTATAAAGGGTTTCGGCTTAAAGGCGTAAGCATCCTTCGAAATGTAGGCGAGCTTGAAAAGCTCGAGCTCAGGTGGCTCGATTCGGCGTTAACAACGATATTTTAACGTGAAAAATTGAAAAGCTAATGCCCTTTTAGGATGCTGAAATATTCAAATGAGTAGGGTGAAACCGTAAAAGCTTCGGAAAAAATTAAGCTCGCATATATCAGGTACGCCCGGTATACCGGGAATTGGAGGTTTGAGAAAATAATGAAATTTCCTGACCGACGCCACATACAATTTTCAATTAGGTTGGTTCGTTCCGAAAGCGAACCGACTTCCTTATTTCCCAGCACAACGGAATCCGGGATTGTTCCCCATTTAAAATACCTTTGGAGTGTATGTAGAGAGGAGAAAAAGAACGGGTAGGGGTGCTCGCGAGAATATAAATCGCACGTTTTCCGGGCTCCTTCGCGGTGTTTGAAAACTCTTTCAGAAAGGGAAATCCACCGGGATCATTAATATTGGATGGAAACGCGAACACCTCCCTAATCAATCTCCAGTTTAACACTCGACTTTTCGCTCCTCCGCGCCGTCTCTCGTACGTATTAAATATTAAATTGGAAATCTGACTGTTCGCTCGGAAAACTCGCGCTGCGATAACGCAAAAACAAAAGTGCAATTTGCAATCTTCAATCTGCAATTCCCCGGTCGTCTGGCAGATGCACCTCGCGCTTTATTGGAGACGAACCGGTCCTTTCAATAATTACCTCGAGCCACTCCGGCGGCAAATTTGTATTCCTCGATCTGATTTAGAATTTAATTAAACGCCACGGAAGAAAACTGGAAGTCGGATTCTTGTTTGAGCTCCTGGTTAATTTTACGTTTATTTTAGGTCAAGTCGTAAAATTCTTTCCGAGAGAAAACAATTTCTCCTCGAGACTCGCACGTATAATTATAACTCCACTAAAAACTTCTTGCGGCCAATCGGACGACGTCTTCGAGGAGGTGGAGGGCACTAAACTGGTGGGTAATGGAGGTGATTTGCGCGACATTCCGACCGCGAGTCGTACGAGTTCTTGCAAAGGAATTGGCCGATTTCGAGCGAATTATGCAGGATCGGCACTAACCGATCCTGTGTAATACCCGAGACAAGATACCCTACCAACCATGCAGGAAATACTCCGATAACCCACAAAATTATTCCCCGTAGACGCAAAGTTCGTATCGCGGTACATAATATGGAGCAACATCGAACTTGTTCTATACTCTCAAGTTTAAGAATAAGATAAGATGATTCAACTTTAAAAATAAAACCTACATAAATAATATCTCGCATCATTAGGAGAAGTCTATTCTGTGTATTCTTGCGTCTAGTGTTTGTTACTACATAACATGTAGGTATAAGTGAAACATTTATTTCTAGTCAAAGTGTATACGGCTAATTGAGCGATTCACGTGGAGATCCTCAAAAGAGCCTTCATTATTCTTCGTTGCGCCACCACGAACGGAATAAGCGGCAAGAACCAAGGGTGAATCCTATTTATATCGCGAAACTACCGCGATTCGGCCGAGATTCCCACCCGAAAGAAAATTGATTATGTGCCTCGTCCTCGTAGCGCAGATAGTAATTCGCCAACAGCCTGTCGATCTAACCCAGTCAACATTCATCACTCAAATTGACAATGACAAATTTTAAAGCCAGATATAAATAAGGAGGGACTTGCGGAATGTTCCATAAGCAAAATTGGACGATGCGGAGGTGCTAAAACCTCACACGTAGATTCTCGAAACCTCATCGCGATATTGCGAAGGGCGAAAGCTCGAGCTTTCGCTACTTTATTTCATGAACTGGTGCGTTTTATGCGTTGGGGCGGGAAACAACATCCGAAAAAAGGACCGAATTATTAAAAAGGTCGAGTCATTGTCGATCGCACCCTCGGAACCGGGGTGTATCGAACGAACAATCCGTGAGGTGAAAATTTCCGTCTGCGTGTAAACTTTTCGCTGATTGGTTTTTCCTCTCGACCAGCGAAAAAGTTATTTGTACAAGACCAACAACGTCGCAGTCCACTACAAACGGGAATGCCACAATGACAGATAACTCGGGCGGCGAGTTGTGAGCGACACAAAGGCGAACCGGTGTAGGCATGACGCAGACGGGGCCGAAAACGGTGCCAAATCAAAACTATTCGACTAATTGCAACGTTAAAACTAGAACTAGACTGACGCTTCTGGCAGATGCCTTCAATTAATTTACGGCCGCAAACAATCTGAATCTGGCAATTTCACGGTGCAAAAGCCTCCGATAATTATACACAGAGGCTTAAAAAAAAAGTGACCGACATTTCGAAAGGGTAGTCTTGCGTGATAATCTCAATAACGCGAGATTGTGTGTGATGGGATGATGTCGCGTTGAAAGCGAATTTGTGATGTCCCGAGGTCGGAAACTTGACCTTTCGGCTTTCAACAGGCTTTCAAAGAAATTTCCCCCGATAAAACGTAAATTAGAAGGGACACGATCGATCCCAATCCCGTTCATACCTTAAAAGAACGTCCCTTGGGTAAAACGCGTGATTGAGGGTTTTGTAGTCATTTGACTGGGAAGCAAAATAAACCCATCGACATTGATACAAATACTCTACCGAAGAAAAAATAAAGAATGACTCTGGAATTAGATTTACGATTTTGGCTACTGTTATCAAGAAATATGAGGGGAAACAAAAAAGAGATGTATAGAATTCTGTGAAATATAGCCTTTATAGATTTCGATAGGTTTATCCTTGTTCTCCCTGCATCTTCTCTGCACCTGAATGTGCGAAAATGCGGTGCCAAAAACCGAAACGCTAATCGTCGAGTAGACGGTGATTCGAGAACGTAAAACGTCCGTTTTCTCGAGGATCTCCTTTTGACGCGAACTTCGCGAACAGTAATTACGTGAAATAACTTTATAGCGGGAGATGAGTCAAGTGCTGTTTGAACTTCGGCCAATGAAGCCTATTTACTGCATCAGACAGCTTGGACAGCGAACAGTCATCGCTCATGACACGCTGCATTTACAAAACGCCGGGCCCGCAAAAGCACCAAGACTCGAAAACTTTTTCACCGCGCCACACACGCTAATAAACAGAATTACGTCGGCGAGGTGAATTGCGAAACGATCTCGCGGTGAGTTGCGAGAGCCGAAATAAACGGATTAAAAAGCGAGCGTCCGTGTAACGAACGTGACGAAAAAAACCAATTCGCGTCGGCATCGTCGGCCATAATCGATCGTTTTCAGGGTGGATCCTTGTATCCATAAATCCGCGCAGATACCTTTTTGACAGCCGAAAGCATTCAAGCTCGACTACAATATCGTCTGCATGATGGTCGTCAGATTAAAGCCGAGATATAAAAAGGAGCCACCATCGAAATTTATTCCGAATAAGTACAATAATGTGTATCAGTGATAAAAACGAATATGAATAAGATGAGATGCGCGGAATATGACAATCTAAAATCGAGTCGAATCCCATCGGGTTTAGTATTCCCGTCTGCTTCTCTATTTATAGCATTCATCCCTCAGATATAATATTTACCAGGTTTAGGCTTTATTAACCTCTTCCGGAGACGCATACAGTAAAATCTCTCATTATCGGCGTATTGTGTACAATTCACATCTCAGACTGCTAATGAGAGATCCGTATTCATCGTTGCTCCTTTGGCATTGTGGCTTTCGGCAACATCCGGGACACGAAATTCGAAATATCGTCTATGTCGACATTAATGAATATATCACGGCGAATTATCCGACTATGTAACCGTGTAAGTATCTCTGCGTATGAGCATTAATGCGAAACACCGCAACATTTCGTTGACAAAGCTTTATTACGGACAAAATCAAAGCCACCGTTTCCGTTCTACATCAACTTGCAGCAACTCGGACTTTAGAATGGATATTATTGGCCTCGTTTCGTCAAGAAAAATTCCATAAATCCAGTCAAGAGAGCGACTTGTTAGAAAGTTCAAAAGTTCAGAATGGAATAAATTGGAGTTATTGTAACAAATTAGGTTGGGGGGAAATTGAAAGACCGTTTAAAATTGGCCATCTCTGGTTGATAAGCTATCCGAAATCGATGGAGCGACATCGAGAGGGTTGTTGTAATGCCTCTGCAACATTGCAGCGATGATAGCACCCACTTGGTTCCGGCGAATTTCCGGTTGAGAGTGTTAATACGCCCTTCACCTGCGTAATTACCTTCTAAAATTTCATCCGGAATGGTTTCCAAGTTTCAATATAGCGCGTTAAACCGAGCGTGGCTCCATATTTTAGACACGAAACCAGCCCGCGGACAAATAGAAGTAATATCGGGCTTAATAACTTGTGCAATTTACTCGCATGTGTTATGAGAGCGAGAGAGAGAGGACGCGGTTAAACCAGAGTAATTAATGAGACTCACTGTAAGGTTGAGGTCGAGATCCATAGTGTGGCTCCTGCAACAGAGGCTGGGGTCTTCCGTTTGTGTTTTCTTTCACTGGAACAAAAATCGACCATAAATCATAATTTACCCAAAAATGAAATCTATCTAAATAAACGCGTTTTAAACTCGTCGGAAATTAGAATTTTCAATTTATATTCCACACTCGCCGACCAATAATAGATTTTTACGAAATCCAATTTAGTCTAGCTCTGATAATGATAATACCAGTTATGCTCAGAAGCCCAGAGAGTGCGCTTTAGAGCTTTCATTGCGCCATTTAGGTGTGGGCTGCAAGCTATAGGGCAAGTTAATTTCGGAAATGCTAAATAACCGACTACAACAAAGGGCCATCATTACCTCAAATAAACGACCAAATTGAAAGAGTCATTTCGTACACCCTTTTGTTTACCGATGCTCCCTTATTATACAATGACGAAACAATTTCCTCGCATTGTCTGCGAAAATTCCAAGGCACATCACCACCGTTCCATCATTTTTAATCAAGAGTGAACTGGAGCGATTCCACCACGATTATCGAAAATTCGAACCGCGTATTCGCGAACCCGACCGGCGATAATAAAAAAGGGAATAAAAATCATACGTTCCGTTTCACACCGAGAGAGCCATTCCGAGGCGAGCTGTGTGAATGCGGCGCTGATGAAAAATGTAATTCAAAAGTTGTGTTAATGGATTTTATAAAACAGTAACGCAAGACGAGACCGCCACACTGGAACCGAGAGAACAAAGCCCTCGTTAGAACCGCCGAACAGTTCTTTTATCGCATCCTCCGGTCTCGGCTTGGTCCATATAACTTTCGCGTCGTATAAGGGCCGAGTGAATTCCACTCTTGTGATGGAGGAGAGGCCCTTTTTACTCGCATTTTATCCTTTTATATTAAGCAAAGCCGAGTAGAAAGCAGTTCGCCGCCTAAGTGGTCATTATTAAACGCATTAGCGAAGCGCGGAGACAAAAGGACCGATGCGATGTAACGGTTGATCACCGTTACGAATCGCGGCCCGGATTTTTACCGGGGGGTCGGAGGGTTCGCCCGTAAAAGCCGCCCGGATTCGGGAGAGGTTATCGATACACATTACGCGATATCGGCCCGCAAATTGCCGTTCGCCAAAACGGAGTTATGGAACTTAAAGCGACAATAGAAAAGTTTTTCGAGCCCGAGATATCCTCGCCACCCTTCTTTAAATCCTTAATGTTGCCGGCTCCTTCTCGATAAAGCTCTCCGGGTTCGAGTTCCGAATGCACAGAAAGGGGAGGCGCCACCCCCGCAAATACCACCGCTCCTTATACCCACACCGATAGTCGCATGCACTAACACCGGTCGGTCTAAATTTAATTAACCCTCTGGCGAATTCGATCTCGCACTTCCAACCTACCTAATATCATCTACATCTACATGAATTACTATGTTATACTGAGTATGTAGGCTGTACCATTGTTCGACCAGAATTACATACTCCAACCAATAGTGGAGGACCAACAAAATTAAATGTACCACGGCTACCAGATGGCGCCGCGATCGCCCATTAATTCAGCATTGGCAATCACAGCGCCACCTGTCAGCCGCAGTCGTTTTACTCAAACGATAGTAGTAGCTTTTCCGGACGAGCCGCATAATGAAATTTTTCAGTTTTTTCAGCTTTGTGTGTTTTGGCATTTATAGAAGTGCTCGGCACTCGAAAAGCAATATTAGAATCCTCGTCAGGCTTCACTACCGTCCATTCAGCATAAATCGATAACAGACAACCGATTTTATTTCCTACCCACGGGTGGTTGATGCGGCGAAAGGTCAAAGGCTACCCTCGCCACCGCCGTATAAAAATAAAATAGAGACGCGCGTCTAAAATCTAAATTTAAAATGGAAATTATCGTAACCCTGTTAGTGGTACTTCGTCGAGGGTAGATTCACGATATAGTGTTACACGTCTCGAATCTACATTTAAAGCGCTTTCTGATAAATACTGATTATGATTTCCGTAATTTATGACGGCGGGGATTTGTTCGTTTTAAACGATTTATGGGATTATGCCTCCACCGGAATTCAATCATTATGACCCCTCTCGAGAGGACGAAATATCGGACGGGAAACACGGCCGGATGGATTTAGTGTTGCAATTTTAAATACTAATCCGCAAATTGCATTAGTGGCCCACCTATACGCAGAATGGCGGAGCTTATGATGGCCCAGCGACCCACTGAAACGAGTTTGGATTATTCAAACTCCAATCTGGGTTTTTTATTCAATGTTGCAAAACCCCCGGGAAGAAATTCGGCACCAAACAGCTGCCTACCCGCTCTTGATAATAAACCGAGCAACTAAAAATGTTGTAATGAAGCGAAAAATATACAACAGCAAAATAATGCAAAACGGCTTACATCATATGTTTATTGCTTCTGAATACATTATACACCGCGTTTTAAAAACTGATGATCCTGAAAAAGTTAGGGATATGAGATCCAAGTCCTCTCTTACAAATATTTACCCTGACTGAACAAATATTATCCAAGTTTTGCCACGAAGAGTGGCAAAAAAGGTACAAAAGCCCCATCATCTTAGGGAAATTCGTAAGACAAACACATCGAACCTGTAACATTTTTAAACGATCCTTTTTCCTCGAAGACAAATATTACAAAATGTAGAATGATCAGACTCATCCGGTTTATTTGCAAAATCAGTGGAGCGTGTGAAACGTTATTCGAGATGTTGTGGAGCACAACTGACATTAAAATTGAATTCAAACATCGATTCATACTCCATCGAGTCTTTTATTACGCTCGGGGAACTCTGATAATAAGATCATTAGCGCATACGGGAAAGTGAATGTACTGTTACTAATCGGATTTTATGGTGAAACGTTTTGTCTCTACGCCTTTGCGTTTGAAAAACAAATTAAAAAAACAGGCCACCCACAAAATAATCAAGTTGGTTGTTCAGCCCTAAACTACAGAGATAATCCCTAGTAATAGTTGAGCAGAAAGTTTGGGAGGGGCTGACGAGCTCAATTCCTTAATTTAAACCTATTAAAAGTTATAATCAAACAACGCAAGACTGGAGAGATTGGAAATTTAATTGAAAATGGGACAGCGTATGCGTATGTTTTTGGAGTTGGCATTAGTGCCCATACATTTTCAAATATTCTATACTTGACATAATTTTCACACAAATGACGATAATGCAAAATCTTATATCATATCCCTGTATGCCATTGATATAATAGGCAAAATTTTGTAGTGGGATTTTCGCAAAGATAATTTTTGATAATGCAACCAATTAGTAGCTAATTGCAATAAATGTGTCGGCTGATCGAGGATTTTCCTTCCAAATTTGAATATTTTTATTTCAACAAAATTGTTGATATTTTAAAACCATGGTTTTTGAAAATTGATAATCATGATCAAAATCATGATGCATTTCATAGCCCACTCCAAAAACATGAGCCAATGAAGGCACGATATGTTAGTGAAATAAGTTACCGTAGTTGTTTTTAATGGCCCTTTTGCACGCTTTAAAGTGATTCAATTTATCAATACATCAGATGGTTCAATTCCGCCGTCAATCCTAAAGGAATATCGCATGAAACTTCTGCTATTTTCCCATAGGAGGAAAACAAGAAATGGATTAAAGAAACTCAATTTCAATTGTGAAATTCCGTTTATGGAAAGAAGAAGGAAAGTTATGAATGCGATGCACATTATTTTAGGTCAGAGATAAATCCAGAGGAGAAAAGCTCCTCGAAAGATGGAATGGTGCATAAAATCCGAGAGTTTTACTTAAAAAATGGCGAGCTCTCTACTCTGTGCTGGTAATGCCGGCGTTACGAACTTGCACCCTCACTTTCTCACGTTTTCGGTAATAGGATGTCAGAGCGATAACAGACTATACGGGCTTTCTGGCCCGGCGCCTCCACCGAAATCCGCCTCGGCGCTTCCCAGCTAACCCGGAATTTCCCCGCACTAAATAATACCAACAACACAGTCAGCGAGCGAACGTGGTATTAATCTCTTAGACGTAATCGTCGAGGAATGCCCCTTTCCCAGGTAAATTATTTAGTTTCGCCTCTCCGGGGGCGCAGCAGCGGCACCACCGAGGGGGCTCGGGTTAATTCGTTCCAACAAATATTAACATTTCCGGTTTGTCACTCTGCAGAAGGCGGCACAAGTCGCGCGCCGCTCTCTCAGTCGATAAAATCCCGCACAAAGGCGCGCGTTAATAACGTCGACGAAATTACCGCCGCCGGTCTTTATATTTCTAAAAATAACACCCTTAAAAGCGGACAGACAAATTTCCTCCATAAACACGAATCTTTCGGCATGAATAAAAAGATCCCGGCGAAAAATGTCTTTTCCGCGACGCACCCGGCGCTCATAATTCCGAAACGCGAACGCCAACGACACGACATTTCACCGAAGTAAACACGTGTTTCGGAGAGAGGATATACTCGAGAGATTTCAATAAATAAGGACGAAACACTCCCAAAACGCTGTCTTCAGTATTTGTACGCATAAATCCAAATAAGAAAATATCATAATCGTGTTCTGGCTCGTTCCGAGGTTCGCATTCGGTACCAAAGCTCGTTAGTAATTAAGGTTGAAATGTTTATTGAATTTACGTATAATAACACGCAGTCGGGAGGTTTCCCTATTGTTAAATTGTATACGTAAAATATGGAATTCCCGGGGTAACGCGAAACACAAATGCATTCCGCAGGCAGAACCGACCTGTAGACTGAAGGTGGGTGTTTGGGCACGAGACGAGAGCGAAGTGAAATTAAATATTTTACCGAGAGACTTTCAGGCTGCATACGTATCGACGGATCGATAAGCTGACCGAAGCAGCCTGGGAATGTCCCGAAGAGGCATATCGAAATAAACCATTAAAAGAGGATTCTTTTCAAAGCGATTCCCGGCCACAACACGGAATGAGAGTATAGAAAGTATCGTCCCTTTGACAGAACTCCGATGTCGGATCATGAAACCGATCTGAAAAGTTAAATTGGACATTATCGGAAGTGCCGGGCGAAACCGATAATGACATAAATGAGATCCGACGTCCCAAAGTAATGGATTGTCTCGTAAAGGGACCCGCGCGCTTCCGCTCCAGGAAAAGAGAGGACTCGATTCCTGTAAAACGTATAGGATGGCACACATATATCGCGATCAGTCAACCGCGCACCAAGACGATCGGGCTTTTCTCGTGTGCGGAATATAGGTACCCCCGTTCAGAATTACGACATCGATCCAAGATTGCTCCCATATCGTTCCGTTAGTATGAAAGCTCCTGAAATATGCAGCAGACAATGTCGCTGCCGTATCACTGCTCGGGAAAAAGAGTGTCTTATGGAGCCGAACGGATGTGCAGTTCAGAAACCTCGGAATTACATCACATCCGAGGTACTCCGCAAACTTGTCCGGAAGCAGACGCGATGTAAATTTCGCACCAAAAGGATAAACATCGTACATTTCAAGATGGAAAACATGAAGGCTTTACAGCGGCGATGATATTTAAAGTGAGCCCCGATTTTCCAGAAACATCTTCACACAAGTTCCGTAATCCTTCAGACGAGTTCCACTATGGCGCCTTTGAACAATGAAATGGAACGCGACGTCAAGACGTTGAAGGTTTAATCAGAACTTGAGCTGAAATGTTCTCGGACTCGGGAAAAACTTGTAATTAAATCCCGATTTCGGGCCTTGTACGGATATCATCGACCGGGGTGGCCCAAAGCCCGAAGGGATTACCCGGAGCAATATGTTTCGTTGTCATAATCATCTGCTGTTCATGTTGTTCGTAATTTCCCCAAACAAATAGCAACTCGATCCGGTACGGCACGGCGGCAATAATAATTGACGTCAATTTATCAGGGCCGATAGTCGCACGCCATATACGAATCCGTAATGACTGCAAATTCACCCTCAGAACGACCGATTTCCGAGTGCGCAAATAAGTGACCACATTAACCCATCGAAAATGAAATATGCAAAGGGTTCGACGCCAAATTGTCCTTTATCGCGCATCCGATAAATCGGGCGTTATCTGAAACCACCACGGTAACACTTATTTACGATTATCGTCCTCGGAGGAAAATCCAAACACCAGTTGGAGATTTAAAATCCAACAGCCTCAACTACGGACTAATTCGTTTCTTTCAGACCCAATTCATACCCAGATGTTACGCCATTCTATTCGGAATCCGATATACATGGAACGTCTTGAAAGATACAGGACACGAGACGGAACCCCGTATAATCTGGCTATTAAATAGATATGGACGGACTCTTTCTGCTCGCGAGGGACGACATCTGCAAAAGACGTGTTGTTAACGCGTCGCCTGTTCCACGTCTCCGAGGACGATAATATCGAGAGGATGATAATGTCCCCATGTGCAGACATAATGCCCGTCCCGTTAGAAAAAGGACGTGAAAATCCTTCAAGACACTATGCCCAACAACATCACACCTGAAGATTAGGGTAGTGGCCCCGTGTAATGCCGAGGCGAGGGTCAACAAGGAAGTTTACCGTATTTAGCACGAACAAAGTTTGGCGAACCGTTCCGAAATTGAAACATGTTTATAGCACCCCCGTGTGTGCCGACTGACGGCCGGACCGAACAACACACCGAATTGTTGCTGTTAACCAAACCATAAATTAGAAGGGGAAAATGATACATCCGACACACCGCGACCTGGACGGGATGAGGAAAAATGAACCGATATATCACCGAGGTAATGGAACGGAAAATAGGGGGTGGTTGAGACAAAAAAAAAACCGAAGAAAAGACCGACCCATAAGGAGATTGGATCGGCCATCGACATCCGAGAACATATGAATCTTTAATGAAGATCAGGATCACGAGCTCACCGGAACGGAAGTTAATTCGGATCGATTTTATTCAAGCGTAATGCGAACGTCGTCATTCCATCGACTCGATCGATTTGCGCAAGTCGAAGGTACTCGGATGCGCGGTGGTCTTCCGCGTTTCTTGCTGACGGATTCGAAATAAACGGAGCAAATATTGGTTTTAGAGGCGAAAGTCAACGAGATACACACCGCAGGTAATCGGGCCACTAAATGCACCGGATATTTCGGCAGGGAACGATCTGCCTGTAAAGCAAACGAATTTCCGTGCCGATGGCGCGTCCGCTGTTGCGGAAGGGCGAAATTCAATTACCTGCCGATGGTCATCATCATCGTGATCATCGCCAATTGTATTGCGTCGCAACGCGGCATTGACCATTTGGAAAATTATCCGTCCGGAATGGCATAAACGGCTCACCTCTGTACGTGGCTGGACGTCCATCATCCGAGACCCGACGGCCCAACGGGACATCGAACAGTGGCGGCCGTGACGTCGACGTCGGATGGCTACCCTCTGCGGCGACCTGCACACAGACAAGACAGCCACACGTCAGCCTCTTTCTTGGTACTCGTTCCTGATGTATCTTTGGGTCTTTTGGTGGTGATGTGCATGTTTGTCTGTATGCAGGGCGCGCAGTTGAGGCATAAGGCATCGTCTGTCTGTGTTTCTGTGTCCGTAGATTTGAAAGCGTACTTATTTTTTACCAATGAGAGCACATAATATCATGATGGGTGCAATATGTATTGTATCACAATCATTCATAATTGATAAAACGTGTAATACCAGTAAAAACAGAATCGTTTCATGTTATTGAGTTATAATTAAATTGCTGCCGGGTTCGTATAAAATGAAAAATCACGCGTTATCATTCATCATCAGTCGTATCGATTCGGATCAGAGTATAATTTACAGTTGGGACATGAACAATGATGCAGATGTTAAAATGATAGAGAACTAGATTATCATATCGATTATTCGTTGGAGAGCCGAAATTTAATCTCGCCCGAAATGTAAAAATTAATTGAAATAAATTGATGCTGGATAGCGACTGACAACGAATTAGTATTGCAAATTGATAGTACATTAGGCAAATGCATAACATAGAATTATACAAAACTACAATACAAATAAGTAGGCATAAACCTCCATGGTATTCGAAGCAAGCACTAGACTAGCTAGGTAATGATATTACTTGTGTATTATTTGTAACAGATACCTACCTAATCCACATCTAGTTATTTCAACATAATATATCAAGCTATGAACAAACTACAGGTGAAACATTAATGAGCGAGGAAATACAATCTCTTGAAATATAAACGGGATACAAAAACATTCTAAAAAATTGCTGAAATTCATTAAACATCATCTTGAACAAGGTTCATATTTAAATTATACGAGAATTCATCATAAAACGAGCCAAAGATGTAATGAAAATAAGGTAACGGAAAACGGATATAATTACCCATGTTGTTCAACCAGGCCCTTCCATTAAAACATGCATAAATGATTATTTTCCATAAAGCTGAAGGACTCGACACCTTCTACTACGATATTTATAACCGGTTCACTTTTTACGCCAGTACAATTCATACATCAGCACACATCAAAAATGTAATTAGTCCAGAAAGAGAGCTCGAGAATTGCCAGACGAACTGTCAAAACTGTATTTGAAGAAACCAATTTTTCCCTTGAATGCACCCACCAATACAAGCCGACATTGGTATGGCAGGAAGGAACAAAATGAAGTAAAAATATCGAGGAAACGCCACTAAGGTTTGCTTGGATTTATTTGCTTCGTGAGAGGTTGGAATTAAATCAAACAAGTTTCTATTAAATATCTCGTCGGAATACTTAATAGCGAGAATATACATAACTAATTTTATGTCGTGGTGATAAAACATCGCGCCGCATCCCAGAATTTATTACGGGAATAATTTCCTGGGATCCCGAAACTAATGCTCTCCATTTTTATGCATTCGCTAGTTTGCACGAGCAGTAACTAGACCGACCAAGTCTTCATATTTGCTCAACAGTTTAGAACTGGGACTAGTTCCATCCTTCCTTTCAGATAATCTCGCAGAGCCAGAACATCCCCCGGCTTTACACTCCCAGTTTTAATTACCCTTTAATTTATTCCTATATTTTACCCAAGGATGAGCAAAGTTAGGCACATCCTCTTTCTAGAGAGGTTATTAAGTGACTGCACGAACCGAATAAAGAAAATTCCAATCTCACAAAGGAAGAAAAGAGAGTCGCCCCAGTTTTTACATACAAGGCGTTATTGTTATTATCTCAACAAATGCGTCCTCCGCAAAAGTCGCTAGCAGAAAAAAGGAATGAAAGCAACAGCACCGACATCGAGTTATTTTTATTTCTCCCTATTCACTGTTCCATCTCTACACTGACACGGGATACAAATTGATGTTTGCAAAGGGAGTTTCTCAAAATCGTGACAAATTTTTCGGATTAGAGTTGTGCGACGAATATACACAAGAAAGCAAATACATAAGAGAAACGACGAGGAAAAAATAGTGACCCACTTGGGCTTTGAAGGCTTATGAGGCGATGCGGGCTTTATATACCTTCGAAAATATACGAATATATTTTTCTCCCCCGACCGAATACGACGTAGAAAGGAAACTGTATAATGAATCCCATCTTCCGAATGTTTACGGACGTAATTTGCAGAAAATGATGGTCTATAAAAGTAAATCATGTTAAAAGAGGATATAACTGAAATAACCATGGTGACCGTTTTTCCACCTCATCAATCGGTTTATTAAAAAATGAAAATATTTTGCTAGATAACAACGTGTCGGCCCATTATATTTTCGAAATTCGGCTCTTGGAACAAATTGCCGCAATCATTATTTCGCGCAAGAGGGCTTTTATCTGACGGTGCACGAGTGGAAAATTTCGGCGAGAATTGCCGCAACTTTCAGGAGATTACGAATTTCGTAACTTAATCTAAAATTACGAATCCGCGCACTTATCGGGGGTGGCGAATAAACGCATTAACCCTGAGCGTAGGGTTGCCGGAAAACGACATCCTCTCCGCGCACTCGAGTACTGAAACAGGCGAGAAACATCCAGAGTTTATCAGATAAACATTTTAATACACGAAATGAACGTCTCCCTCGTGACCAGGCCTCTTAAAAAACCCTTCCCGTTTCGCTCATCTTCCTTCCTCTTATGAGATAGTTATCAGAAAAAGTAGAATGAAAAGCTCGGACTACATCATGATGGGGATGAAAAAAGCACAGAGGTGATTAAAAAAAGCAATTAATGCGCACCCAATCAGAGAAGAGGCTTCATACCTTGCTTTTTCTACTATTCAGAAGGGGTAAACACTACATCCAGAGAGGAACGAATGAAACATACTTTGACTTTTATATAAATGTAGCGTGAGGTTTCCAGGCCGGTCGCGATGCTTCAAATTCAATTAAACTTAAGGCTGGTTTATCAAAGCCGCTGTCGCAGTCGCAGTCGCAGTCCGCCCAGTTCTACTTCAGGGATGTGCACACAACGGTTTACCAAACACGGATCTTGCCGGATCTTAAACGCCGAGTTCAGTTGAATTCAATCTCAGCGTTGCGGCAGAGATCCGGCAAGGTCGCGCAGGCGCACTAGACCGGTCTATTTGAACTACTTCTGACAGGTGACGTCGAAATAACAGCAAGCTAACCTTAAAATTGAGATGTTTTGAATTCGTGCTCGATTGTTTTCCGCTTTCTTATTATTTTGTGCTGTGTTAACACATTATTTGGAGTGTGTTCGCTTCTGAGAGATGGATCACGCCACAGAAGTGAAGTTTATACGTCTCGTACAGGAAAATCCAATGCTGTACAACAAACGTTCTGGGAGCTACAAGCGTGGAGACTTGAAAAAGAAAATTTGGCACCGAATCGCGGTAGAGATGAAATTTAAAAGTAAGTTATAGCTTAGGGGGGGGCCTTTACATGTATCCCCTGTAATACCTACTGACAAGTTTTCACTGATTCTCTTTGACGTCGTTTTGCTAACAGAAGAAGTAGCGCTGCTGCAGCTAATACTTGGTCCATTTTAGGTACCACCGTTGCTTTTCATAGCTCTCACACTTCCGCACTCAACCATTAAACATAAACTGCCTTTGTTTGGAGGCGCAACCTGCGACAACAAATGGAGTGACAGGCAAAACCTAACCTAACTTTTTCCCGCGAGCCGCTTAACTGCGACTTTTCATAAACCCAAGTTGCGTTTCCTGAGTTCACAGCGTCACACCGACTGCGACAGCAACAGCGACAGCGTCTTTGATAAACCAGCCTTTAAAAGCAACGTTTCTCGAGTGGCTGGGTGCGAAAAGGTAAAGTAATAAAGCGGAAATTGTGTATTCTCCCAAGACAATGGATTGGGGGCGCCTCGCCTAGCGCTAGTGGACTGCTAAGACAAAGTACAGTCCCTGCAGTCCAAGCACTTACCAACATTGCACTGAGTAGAAATATAGGTCTGCCTTTTACTGATTTGCTAAATGTGTTGCAAAATGGTCGAACTTGAAAAGAAAAACGTTGAACTGATGTATTTTGGAAAATCCCTCATATGGGTAGTCATTCAGTTCATTTCTGCCTGATTGAGGTTGGTGGGATTTGAACACAGGGTGACTGACATAACTTCAGTTACACATGCCAAGTGCTCAATTACCCGTCACTTTTACCGCTGAGAGCACTAAGAGTCGCAATGTATTGAAGCACCCTTCTAATGTTCATGAGAAGCATCTCCCACATTGGCGAGATAGAGACCCCTCGTTCCAGTGTTTAAAGTCCACCGCCGTCTTGTAATATTTCAGCCGCAAGGGGTTGAAGGCACCCCTTAAACTCCTTTCCGGTAAAAATATCCACGGGTCGCGTCGTAAATTAAGCGTAAGCAAATTTACCATTTACGCCCCGCCGTATACATTACCGAGCCGACAGCGCATATCAAACGGTAATGCCAATTTATGAACGCATCTGGGGTTTTTAGGGACGGTGGGGAGACCTATTAATAATTTACAGCCGACAAAAGGTCCCATATATACCCATGCACACGATGGCGACCTATTAAAACGGAATCGATCGACTTCCGGTCCCCGCATAATAAGCAAAGTTGACGCATTCCGCCTCGAGTGCTCCAGACTTGTTGAGGAACCTGAGGGAAAGGAGCAGAAGCCATCAGTGCCTATAACGAACGCGGAAAATTTCGTTTAGCCGGAAACGGAGGAAGAACTCACCGGAATTAAATTTTAACTCGTGTGAACCGTTTCCGGAAATGAAACGAGAAGTGCACCTCATATTCTTTTTATAAGCAGCGCGGCGCCCGGAGCCCGGACTCGGCAATAGAACAGACGGGGGGTGCCAAGAAGTACAGGTTTCAATTAATCCCGGGCGTTGCAAGGACATTTTTCCTCATACGAAATTCATGAGACGTTAAAAACACGCAAATCCAACAGGGAGAGAGTTTGCCTGGGCATAATGATATTCAGGGCTTTGTCTCTGGCGCGAGAAAGTTGAGGAAATGCTTATGCCCTCCGGCGTCCCGGTTAATCGCCCAGGATTTGGCGACTCGAAATATATTTTGAATATTGCGAAAATATTTCCGCATCGCAGAATTCCCACAAGACGGAGGAGCGAGCGCGTATACGCACGCACCATATATCTAATACTGGGTATATTGGGCATGGGGTATTTCGCCCTATGAGATGGGTGTTGCCAAACATTTAGAAAGAAAAACGATATGTTCTATCTCTACACGGCGTATATACGCATAGCGCAAGGTCAATAAAATGAAATTTCTAATTTGAAGTGGCGGTAAATTGGGTGCTTATCAAGAAAATGCCCCAAAAAATGCCGTCAAAAATGCCTTAGAAAATGCTCTAGAACATTTTTATTCAAAACGAGGATAAACTGGAATAATATGATTATGTCAGTATCAAGAAAAACTATTTTTATTTGAAAAACAAAACCATATACTAATAAAATACATTTTTATTTATTAGCGCACAGTTTGTACATAGGTAGATAATTATTCATGTCTGAATAAAGTTAATTTATTAAATTTTTGGCGAACAGATTGTTCTGGTTTTGCCGCCGCCGATTGTGTTTTCGCTTCATGATAGAGTCTAATATTTACAAAATACTTAATGACTAACTTCATTAATAAAATTTTATGATTATCAAGAAAATCTTGACTTCTAATGTGTATCCACATTTCATTAGTGTTAAAACATTCATTGGTATAATTGAATATTTTATTAATAAGTTTTTCTCTGGTGTTATTATCAAATCCTTTATTTGTTCGTATCAAACTCTCTGCAGTTTTACAGATGTCTATGACATTCTGGGAGGGGGTGAGTAAGGGCCCTCTATTTTTTATGGCTATAAGAGTAGGCATCTGTTGATGACCAAGCAAATGATCACGACAAATCTCACAATTCACAATTTTATACAACCTGTAGGACACAAATCCGGCAATATATTCCACAATTCCATTTACAAAAGGACTTAATTTCTCAAACGCAGTTACATAATCGTGATCCAGTTCTATGGAGGAATAACTCTCAGCCAGAGTCACTTCGTTCACAATATTATTTGTTTCCACCCTTTTTCTACTGGATGCCTCCAATATTGTGATGGCGTCAAATAAACAGTTGCCATTCTCAATTTCCTTCACTTCATGGCGAACAAGCAATCGTTTGTACGCAGACTGGAACTGTAATGCATTTGGGTTATTGTTGAATCCCCCCCTGCTTCTTATTGCACTAAAAAATGTCTCCAGATAATCTTGACTTAATTTATAAGTTAATAAATATTCCATTCCCAATTTCTTCAGTTCTTTCCATAATGGAAATATATTTCGAAGAGCCATTATTATTCCTAAAAATCCAGTTTTTCTTCCACTTTGAAGAATTGGGGTGTTATCCTTATTGATCAAAGTAATTGATTTTAAATAATCCTCAAAATTTTGAGCATGTGTCTTCAATTTATCGTAAGTCTCTTCAGTCAGGGGACAATCATATATGCCCTTTGAAAATCTATTCTTGCAATTTAGCATATCAATCATATTATTAATATTCATAGCGAAGTTTGCTGTTTCTTTACATCCAGCAAACTGAGGATAATCGTCAACCATAGTCAATAAATACTCGAAACTTTTTGAAACACTTGTGCTAAACGTTTGGAATGCTATCTTGACGTTCATTATTTGATTTGCGAACTTCACGTGTTTTCCTGTCAATTTATTTCCAGCTCGCAATCCTTCATCTTTTTGAAGTGTTTCTAATTCAAGAAAGTATTTCCATCTGACATATTTTCCACGGACTTTTAAACAATTTTTATCAGCCAAAGTATTTCTCACCAATTTTATACAATGACATATATCCAAGAAAATGTAACATATGTCCTTTGTAGCAGGATTTGTAATATATGGTCGAAAATGTGGCCCATACGACATGTCGGCCCCCAAAATGCGGCACATTGTAAAATTGGTTGACAATCCATCAAACGTCATAGAAAATACTTTAACTTTTTTTTCATGTAAAAGGTGAAACGCTTTGCGCAATATATTCGCTTTCTCTTCTCCGGTTAGGGACTTTATCAAAAAATAACCAATAGGTACCTTCCAGTGCTCATTTAGACTTACAGCCATTAGTACTAATGCATTATTGGCTAGCTGCCCATTGTCACTTTTTTCATGATGCATATCTTCTGCTGTAGTCCCTACATCTACATTTCCGTAAACTTTACCATGCAGATACACCAACTGCTCCCTAATGGCCATTTCATCAAAAACCAAGTTTACCACTACAGGCTTATTCCTAGAGGTTCTTTTGCCAATGGCATCTAGAGCTTCTTTTGTGAACCCTGGCGCACCATCAATCGACGTATACCATTTTCGTAAAGTACTCTCATCAGGTAACAGCTTTTCCCACTTTTTACGAACATAATTGTATGCCTTAGGTGAGTAAAAATGAAGTGTCAGGGCAAACGTTCTCAGCTCAGGCGAATATTGTCCCTTTTTATTACGCTTTCTTCTATACATTTCATTGAAGGTAGGTGGCAACACATCCTGTGAGAATAAAATGCATAATTAAGGATCAAAGTATATTTCTTGAGTAATAAAAAACTCAGTAATTACATTAAAAAAAATCTGTGCAAATATAAAATATAAGAGGGTGTTTTAGAGGACATGTATAATAAAATAATTCCAGTTTTAGCTTGAAGCTTAATAAATAAAATGTTAATTTTTTTTAAATTAATTGGTATAAAATTGGTGCTATGCAGTGGTCCTTAAACTAGATTCAATTGATTATAAGAGTTAAAATTATTTTGAGTCTAAACAATAGGTGGGTATAATTTATAGAAAAAAATTATCTATACCGTTATGATTTCTGCAGCGTGTTCAGCTAATAGCCCCTGTTCTTTCAAATGATCTAACAGTCTTTCCAAGGTTGTAATGCGCTTACGAAGATATGCATTTTGTTTTCTCAATGTGGTGATTTTTTGGGATTTTTTGGCATCTATTCTTCTTATGACATCCAAATTCCTCTTTGCTCGACGAGGTGTGTTAAAATCTGGCGTTTTAATGTCGCCAATATAACGGGGCACTGAAAATCTTTGTTGTTTTGGTGTAGATGGAGATGGGCATTCATCCATGTACTCATCTGCAATAATAAAGTTATTATTGATACTATTCTTTTAATTTTGTAATGTAATTTTTATAACCTGTAACTTGTACTGGTATTGGTGTAGTTGGTGGACTGTTTGATACAAATACAACATCCTGATTAAACGTTTCCTCCACAGGGCGTGTATCATAATTGTCCAAGCAAGCTTCTGAGTTTTCTTCACATGTGATTACTTTCTGAACCGGTTCTTCAATCACCACTTCTGATAGTGTTTCTCTTTCACCAATACGCAGTGATGGGATTGCTCCACTTACTAATCTGCTTCTTTTTATGGATGGGGTTATTTTGGAGCCAATATAATCCTTATCCAGAAAGTGATCAGAACATAATTTGAGATTATTGATATTATCGGCTTCACTCAAAAAGCAAAACTTTAACCATTCTTTCCGAATTAGAGGATTCTTTGGGAAACTGGATTATAAAAATGATAAAAAAAATAAAATATTTCAAATAACCTCACAAATTAATATCACCTTACCCATGAAAATTTAGGCGAGAATCCATTTCATCGGTGCGTTTTCTTTTAGAACATACATCACATAAATAACATAAATGGATTCTCTTCGACTTCTTCATAATTAACTTGATTTTTTTGTATAAAATCACAGATATAAAATCAAGAGATACACGTGGATGATAAACAGACGCTAAAGATAATCTGACAGATGCTTGACATTTGTCTCTGACAATTGAAATACGTTCAGAAACAGGCACTTTAGTACTTTACCCATCTTTTTTCCGATCGTGCAGAAAATATTCTCCCTTTTTTTTATATGGCAAAGTAACAAATTAAGGAACAGATTCTTGGCGCATGCTCACAGTCTACAATTGCCACTACGCGATAGAAGACGTATCTCTATCTCCTAAATGATTGTCAATAAAATTTTGTTTTGTCCCCAATATACCCAGTATTAGATATATGGCACGCACTCGTCTATAACCTAAAGAAAGGACTCCTGGCATTTGAAATTTAAAAATTCCTGAACTAAATGTCAGCGCGCCTCCGTCACCTCGCCATCACCCGACGCCACCATTCATAACCCTTTTTTCTCAACTAAAAGCTTTTAACGTTAATTATATTAAAATAATGTCTGCGTCTTTTTATGTCATAAATCTGGGGAGGAATGGAACGAAAAGAACAGATTTTATCACCAACTAAAGTATTATTATTCTTTCATTTCAAATTTCGTTCTTTGGGGGTTGCTTCACGCGATCTTTCCATTCCATTTCAATAATTTTGATTTAAACTAAAACAAACACTGAATCTCTTTCAGAATTTACAGTCAAGACGTTGTGTATGGACGAACGATCTCAGTGTTTCAGACCTTACCCAATTCCAAATAAGCTATGATAGTTTCGTTAACATAAAACACAAATTTTATCTCTGACAACATTACGATGTTTGTTTAGCGTGAGTGTGAGGATTTACAGCTTCGACATCAGTCAATATTATTAAAATGTGTAGAAATCACATATAAATCTATTTACACATCATAAGATAAAGAATGAATCTGTGGATCACAGTTTATCGAGATTTCAATTTCAAAATTTTCAAATCCTTCGTGTATAAACTAAAACAGGCTACTTTTAATTTACCGTCTTGGGATTAATTTTCATTATCGCCCCAAGTTTGAGGCCCTCATTTATTGGCACCCTGATGCCTTAATTACACTGGTTCTACCTTGTGCCATCATCTAATACAAAGCCATCACGAATGCGGTGGGAAGCCAGCGAATTTCAGAGCAAAATATAACGAAAGAAAAAAAAAGCAGAGATTTCCATTTTGGGATTAAACAGTGAACGTGTGACAAGGATATCGTTTATCGAACATTCTACTGTTCGGTGCATCTAATCTTGAGGTAAATAAAGTCGAGCTCAATTAAATACACCCGATAAGGTTCATCAACAATTATGGCAACTTTAACCGTACAAAATTAAATTTAGTGAAATTGAACTCGAACCCACATTTCCTTATTTAGAATATAAAATGGATTCAATTCCGTCCGAGTTCACCTAATTTGAATGGGAAACTGTATAGCCGTCAATTTTGGGTCTCGCCGGTGATACCGATATGGCACAGAGAAGACAGGAGCTAAAGTATCGGATTAAATCGTGAACGGGTGACCGCATCCGGTGCATTTTGCTCCACCTGTCCAAACGTGGGAAGTGCCGGAGAGCATCGTAGGATCAATGACAAAGTCAGTTGAGAACCCGAACCCGAGCCCGAACCGATCCAGTCAATAGACCCCGAAATCCGTGCCACATTTTAATTAAACCCGTCCTGCTAAAGGCCAACTTTATATCGAACCGTGACAAAAGGGCCAAGCTGTAGCACAAAAACGCACGGAACGATTGATCCAGCAGATTGAACTTCTTCCAGTGAACCAGTAAAAAAAGAATTACCCAAATTCGGGATAAAGGCGAACGAGGTCAATGGGTTCGAGAACGGCAGATTCTCATTAATGTTGAACGGGAGGTACGCAATTAACGAAATTCTTCGACTTTAAATTCGTAAATTTTTAATGAATCTATTTTCGGATGAAACCTGTTGACTCGAAATCCCGGTTGAAATCCGGAATAAATATGTACATAAATAAAATAAACAATTTCATTTTATCACCTAAAGGCGATAAACATTTTCGCCATTCCCAATAAAGCTTTCGGTAAGAGGAACGCAGTAAGATTTCACTTCGGTCTAAATCCCGAACCGGCGATCATGGATCATATTCGTAGACGGATGGTATGCATACCACACGACAGAATAATCCTATTCTATCAGACAGTTTGGAAACCTATTCGTAATCTCATTCGGACGTTCCCTCTCCTCTAATAATTATTCGGACCCCCTCGTAGAAATATCCTTTGTGTACCGAAATCCCAGATAACAGATCTACATACAATTACATTAGAGTAGGTTATACATTTTAAACTATGACATTATCGTGAGGTGAAATTTCAGATGTCGTATTCTTATCCTCTTGGTCTTGACCCGACCGACCGAGACAATGAAAAATGACTTTATAAATCAATTCTCTAAAGTCTAAAGAATAGAGCGAGAAGTATCCGGTATGTCCTAAATAAGAAAACTCAGAAAATCCGTGACCGGCATCCGGAATTAATAATTCAAACGCAAGAATGATAATTATTAATACACCGGTATATTAGATTAAAGTTGCAATATTCTCGGGGAAACCGAGACCTCTTCTCGTTTGAAATAATTTTTGATAACATCAGAATCAGAACAATATCCGCGAGATTGCTTACGTAAACTGCGATACTCCAAGACAATTAGGAATCTGGATGAGACGAGATGAGACGTAAAATCCTGAAAATAATCTAAAAAAGAAAACGAAATTCTCATTCCGATGCAAATTCACCATTTTATAACGTAAAAACATTTACAGCGCGAGATTGGCTTGATATCGAAACGCATAAACTAACAGACTGTGATGCTGGGGAATAAGCTGAGCAAATCTGCTTATTTTACGGCGGCTTTATACGTCTTCTTCACTTTTTTTCCCTCCGCCTCAATAAAACGATATGCGGTGCTTTTCGCACGAAAAAATTGATGCCCTCACCAGATTACCGGCCTCGGGGAGTTCAGAATTTCGGCGATACACTTCGACGTTTCGAGCGAGCCCGTTTCGCCGTTTAGAAAGTTTATCGCGTTTTTCTCTTAAAACTATCAGAATTCGAAATCGCACTAATGCATTTCGATGCTGCTAGAAGCTTTCGGTCGATGCGCCACCGGCTGAATCTCGCCAACATTTTACCAGCTAACCAGGTGCCATGAGCGAAATTCACCGGAGGAGAGCACAGAAAACCGTTTCTGCACGTCATCCTATCACCATAATCGCCTCGTTTGAGGATGCGCCCCATATACGTCAACAGATAAGGACGATATTTATGACGACCTATACATTTGATTTCTAATCCACCATTTCCTATTTATAAATCAGCCCATCATCCCATTTTTGAGGAAAAAATTGTCATGAGCAGAGGGAATTACACTGGTGCTCAATCTCACGTAAAATCGTCCATTAACCTGCATAATTTCCCGGGCGACGGGATGCGGATTTAATCTCGCGATTTTCCACCCCAAATCAACAATAACGTGAAATACACATCTGTATGGTAGGAATGTGAGGGGTATGTACACCACACACCCCTAAATCAATTCTGATTCGCTGGTTTTAATTCCGAATCGATTTCAAATCCAACCACTTAATTAGCTTCAGCTGCCGCTCAATGCGAAAACGGGTCAATTTCCAAATAGGTATCTACGTCAAGTTTCATCGAATCAAGCGAAGAGTCTCTCGAAGAATAGACTCGTTATAATCTTTCTCTCGGTTATAAATTTTACGTCAACAGTATCTGTTGATTCATCATGCAAATAACAACAAACACATAAATGAGTTTCTTTAACATTTACGTACGGAGAGAGAATCAATCAGGAGTAAGTTTACGTTCAGCTCTCTGTTTATCCGTTTCCGATCGGTGTTGTTATAAGCGACCGCCATTTCGAAATGTTCCGTTTGAAATTTAAAACTGAAACTCCACTTGGCGCTTCAGTACAACTCTCGATTCACTTTACATAATAATATTCCCTCGGTCGACTACTGTCAGGTAATTTACATTTCATCCCTTTAAATTATTCCATCCATACACCTACTTACTTCCCGGCGGAGGGGTTGCGCCTCGTCGGCATTATAAGGGCATCATCAGCAATTTTCGAAATGTCGTCTCGCCCTGTCCGGGAAAATAATTAAATGTAACGCGATTTCCTCAAATTAGAATATCATATCAGCGACGCGAAATTACGCAACTTAGGTAAGTAAATTTGAAATTTAGAGGTAACCCTATTCCAGTCGCAAATTACACAGGATGTAAGCAGAGGGAACAAACTTAAATACGTTTCTGTCAAATTCCCCAAATTACAGGAAACTTCCAATTCCGACCTAAAACAATCTCTGCTCGAGATAAAACTTCCAGAATTTAATCCAACAAATTATCGATTGGCCACCATGATTAGCACCAGAGATAATCTTCTTAAATACATTATTAATTCCAACTAAAAGTGTTACCTACCTGATGCGGAGATAAATTCGTTACCACCGAGTGCCTTATTTGAATGATTAATTTGAAACACGACGTTGGAAATGTAAATGTGACTACCGAATTCACCGCTATAATAAAAGTGGCTTTGCAAGAGCTCGTATATTTTACACACGGCTCTCTAATGAAAAGAAATTTTCTCCGATACAGATCTGTTTGAAACGATGAATAATCGAACACGTTCGATTCTGCTAAAAGCTCCTGAATCATGAAAACCTATCAAAACCACAGTCATAGGTATAATATCAAACACATTACCATAGTCGAATGGCCATCGTAAAATTACCCGATAGATCGAAACCCAACAACGCAATTTTAGTGATGGTAATTAATACGCTAAATACCAATAAATGCCATTTTGCAGTAAATGCACCGTTTCAAATTTTATTGGGGGTAAAGTGCAAGCGATTAATAGCCCAACTCTATGTTAGCATCAAGACCGAGAGGCAAGGAAATATGAATAGGCATTACAGCGGTTTCATAGGAGATTAAGCTTGAGCGTTATTGCAGGCGGATCCGAACCCGGAGTTTTCGCATTACAAAACAATGCACATCGTGGGACATCTGCCCCTACATTAATCAAAGCCAAAAACGCCACGATTTTATTTGGAGGTGCGACAAACACTCCGAGGCAACTGCGACAATTAATAACTGACTATTTGAAATTGTTTTGGCGTGAGACAAGATTTCCATCATTAATAAGGAACCTCTTTTGTGAGCAAAAAATTCAATTTACCTATCAGTGATGAAAAGCCATCTCATTAAATTCCCGCCACCACCGTCGCTTATTAATGGGGAGAGGACATCGGCTCTTTAAACTAGCATCTTTCGAAAAGACGTTTATTGATGATTTTATCCGAGCATAATCTCATCAGAGTTGTAATTAATTAATTAATTGAGCGAAAGCCCACAAGAGGCGCGTGAGCTTTAATTACACCACGTATAGATTGAATCTCTCGATGATGATGATGATGCCTTTGACGCCCGCCGATGTTTATGTATGTAGAAATCATCGAACACATCCGCGCCCCCACAAATTCGATCCATTTGAGGACTTCGAATAAGCAATTTTCTCGTTAAATGCACGGGACAATTCGTTAATTAATTTCAGGGGAAACGGCGCGGCGTATGTGACGGCCCCTGTTCGGAGATCCATTAATTTATCTACTCTTGTGGGAAATCGCGTAAAACGCTCAATGGCGTTGCAAGTCTGACCGATTCTCTCCCCGCATTTCAATAATTTCACAAGGACAATCGATACATGAGCATCGTATGGGTTTATGAATAAAAAAGAAGCCCCTAATAGTTAGGCGTTTTCGTGATAGGTTAAGCTTTCTGAGTGGAGCTTTTGATCAATGCAGGTGACACATTTCGAAGCGCCACAGCCCTGGGTGCGACTTTAAAGGCATGTCATCAATTGAAAGCTCCCTCAGCAAAACTAGCCACATTGTCAACGCGATAACGAAAACGAGACTTGGAAATCGTTTTTGTGAAAGCTCGTCAAGCCTAATTAGGAAGCCACAGTTAGAATCATTGTGTTCCTTACATGCGATGCACCCCCAAGGGTAGTTACGCCTCTGAAAGCGCTGGAATCCCTAAACATTTCGAATTTCGGGTAATATAACTACTGGAACACCAATAGCAGATTTCGATCACATACACAAACCTAGTCCTCTAATTAATCAAAATAGATGCAGAAACTTTCGTGTTGGAAGTTCGCTAATGGACCGGTGAAGGGTCTCCCAGTTTCCTGTACTAGAGACTACAGAATACAGTCACTTATGTATACCTGGATGGAATTACAGTCGAAACGAACCATGAAAAATTGAGAAGTGAATTTTGGCCGAAAATCAATCTCGCACCCTCACAACTCGTGGCCCGGTTTATGCGGTGAGGTTAAGTTTCGGGCGAGAAGTGATAAATGGATTTATAAATAAGGCGCAAGTTTCCGGAAATACGTTTTACAGGTGGACGTGGAAAAGTCCAACAATACGTCGAACCGAACGGCTTGCGGTTCGGTATAATATGCGGCGCTATGGGTGGATGAAGGTGCACACACCCCGGATATAAATCCTCTCATAAATATACGGACAAACGAGAGAGGCGGGAGTGAGCACCGGGATTCAATTTATGAGGGCATACCTGCACGACGTTCCCGACAAATAAACGTAATAAATCATTTAGGAAAAGTCACCTCTTCCCTTGGATCTCGTTTTCAACTAACGATCTCGTTAGAGGAGAGAGAGGCGAAAATACGACGCATCGTTAACATAATACAGTGTAACACAGTATCGTTCGGAAACACCTCTATTTATAAAGCCGGCCGGTTACATAGGGATTTTTTTCCGCGCAACGTTCGTGAAGAATCTAAATACCCATCTGCACGGGGAAAACCGGGAGCGACCTCGGGAGACAATCAAAAGGGTAATTAAACTCATCATGTTAAATAAATCACATAAAACCGCGCAGAAAATAAAAACTGTAAATTACACACTTTAATCCGGAGGGAAAGATAATGAAACGCTGGATTTCGCACAAAAATGTTCCAGGGATAAATCTGCGGTTGAAAAGCAGTTTATTGAATTGAAATTTTGATCTCGCCAACCCTCATGTAGCAGTATTGAACTGAAATGGAGGGAGATTAAATTGCCGCATCATCAGGTGCGAATTGAAAAAATCCGATTGTGTTTTTCGACGCTTTTTAGGGAAAGAAGAGAGAAATCTGGTGGTGGTGATGCCGTTGATTCCGTTTCACGTCAAATTAGCCGTAACAAACTTTGATAAAAGAATGCGCGGATTTGCTCAACAGCTAATAGTCGATTATGCTTACATTATCATTATTTTCAACTGTTTAAATTTAGAAATCCAACAGTTTTACGTCAAAGGAAAGAGGAAACATTAATATCGAATGCCAATTATTTATAACGCTAAATTAATCCTTGGAGAATTTTAAATAATGCGCCGTGAATAATCAAATAATCGAACTAGATTACAAGACTTGAACAAACAAGAAAAACCTTATGTAAATTGGATTTGTATCGTCAGTGTGGTGTGCGAAATAAAATAAAAATGTATACGAGAATGCAACTTACTTATTGAAACTGTGTAATCCCAACTTTCAGAGTCATTTTTGTGAACGTTCAGTTTTTCAGGCTGAAACAGAAAACGTAATTAGATAGTGTTAGAGTTTCGAAAGGTCAAATATTTATAATTAATTGCGAGTTTGCCACCAAACTGTAATTACTATCGAAAGTTATTACAATTTTCTACAACTTGAGATCGAATGCAGACAAAAGATCGAGGTTTGAAAATGTAAAGGTCAAGATTAACTCGGTTATAACTGTACGTATTCGCAATGTTGAAATGCGCTTAGCGTCTAGAAATAAAAATCTCATTGAGTACTCGTTCGTATGTTATGTTTGTGTGGATAAAAATTCTGGGCGTTGAATCCCATGCGTAATGAACGTCATTCATAAAACCATCATTCATCTGGCAAAATCCCAGAGTTTACATTGAAAAAAGTTTAATAATCCGCTTAAAATATGAATGCATCAGGTGGGTAGGTAGGTCAATACGGCAACCGGTGCCAATAATTTCCGAGGGGCGCAACAATCTGCACCGTCCAGTCCCGTCGAAAAAAATCGGTCTGATTCCACTTGCTCTAAATTCCGGGGACGTGGCTCAGCCAAAATGCCAAACATGTCGTTCTTTTTCGAACGTGCTGCCAAATTTTCGTGCGGGGAGATTCGAAAAATACCGCGAGCCGTTTTAATTGGCGTGAAATGAATACGGGTGTGTTTAAAGCCCCGATTTATCACCGGCACCCGAAAATAAGCTCCTGTTTGTACAACCAAAGCGTACGGGTTTTTCAGCTGCGAGAGAGGGTTAATAACACCGACCGCGTCAAGAAAGTCTAAACACTCGGAGTAATTTGTCGCTCGTTTCTCAGTCCTCGAGGTAATATCATCATCGTCAAATTAGAATCATCCACGAAATTTGCATAAGTTATTGCCGATAAAACACATTCGCAACTCGTATAATTCGTAAAACATGTCTGTGTAGTTTCGGGATTTGTGCACATGCACCAATGAATTACAGTAATTAATGCAGAATGTGCATCGAACGCTATAATAAATACAATTAAACCATAAACAAACCCCCATCATGGGCACTCGTTGTTTATGCGAATACATTACGGTCCAAAAATATTCACCCTACTCTGTATCGGTTATCATCCCCCTATATCCTCCAAAAACTGCGAATTTAATCACGGCAATACCGAAGGTTAATTGGTGGAATAAAAATAAAGTTGCCCTCATAAAACCGGGTTCCGATACACCCCGAACCATATAAAAGCCCATTTAACATCGTTGGGCCGTACTAAAGCAATATAAAAAATAATTTATAAGAGATGGCCGGCTCAGCACAAGACACTAAATTTTTATCAAAAAGTATTTTATAATCGCGTGAAAAGCTCCCTCCATTGTGTGAGCTTTAGAAAAAGACAAGATAATGTGCGCTGCATTAGGTATGCATTCAAGAATTCCGCAAAACGTCCAAGTGAAGAATGTCGGCATTTACAATTTTCTTGTACCCAGGTAAGTACACCTACTTTACTGCTCTGAAAATAGAGCAAAGGATGTCAACACCGTAAAAGAAAACACAATAACTGAACCACATCACGCATCGGATTTTAAAAAGACAGCAGGAAGATTCTCACGATTTCAACACTTGCATTTTTTTTAATTTTACCAGGATTCAATTCAAATTCAAGGCCGGAAGAAGATGAACCAGAACAGAAATATCAAGGATTGACTTAGTTTATGTCCTATCAATCATGATGATAATTCCTACTGTTAATGATTAATTGCAAACAGCACCTTGACTCAATGATTGAGTTTTCGAAAAAACAAATTATCGAAAATTACTTGCGCCTTTGGCTAGGCTAAATAAGGATGGGTCAAGTAAATTTCAGTCGGAAACACTCTCTCGAGTGTACGAATCTGAAATGAAACGATCTGGGGGTAATTACGAGTGGAACGGTTTTTAAATCCCCTGACAAAGGCCCAGGATTGGCTCGGCCCCGCTAGTTAAATAATGAACCAAGCCAACAGTTCCCATCATCGCAAGGGTTTACTGCACTACCCATTAACCCCTTCGGAGGCACCCACCCCACGTCTTAATTAAATCCAACAAATTCCACATCCACATAGTCGTTCGAAAACAAACCGAGAATTTCCAATGATCGAAAATTACCATTAATATTGTAATAGGTGCACGAATTTCCAACAGGGGGTGAAATTTAATACGTGTTCGCCGACGGCTAATAACTGCGGAAGCGTTCAATCCACGTGCCGAATTTAATTGTAATGAATCGAATTGAACTTGAAATCGCGATTAGAATTATAATTATTATTGGTGATGTGCTTTACGTCTGTTTACATAAGAGCTTAAGAGAGGAAAGGTTAAAATGTGAATGTTGACTCAAATGTGGTTATAACCATAACATTCATTAACTGTTGGCATTTAACCAACCGAACCTTCCTCCACATGGCGACAGCAAAAGGAACGAAAACGGTTCGGTTTAGTCGCTCGGTTGGTGGTGACGGCAATAATGAAAATGAAGCACAAGAAATTGTACGTTTTGTTGCATCCGCGCCTGCACGAGGTCATCTGGAAATGCAATGCCACTGCCACAGCGTTATTATGTGACCGCAAGGTCGATGTAAGTGCGAAACCGTTTTGGAACTGACAGTGAACGGTGAGTGTGCACAACTCGTTTGGCTAATAACACAATAATTAATAAAATTCAGCTTTGCATGCATTTCAGACCGATCCACCATCATCATCCCACAAAGAATAATTACTCCCGCGGCTAGGCGACTCTTGAGTTGACTGCAAACATTAATTATGTGCTTAGCGACCTGAAATTGATAACCACTAGCCGGCAAACAAAACCAAACCAACCCAAAGATGCTAAACAGTAGTAAGTGATTGGATCCTTAAATCAACAACGATACAATTATCGAAAATTATAAACATGTAAAACATCATTATTATACTTGCTATCTGAAGATACATAATGATAAATGCTACGCCGCAAATATATCTAGTCACTAAGAACACTCCGTCAATGACTTGAATACATTACACATCTCGGTGTATAATTATCTCAAGTCAAGAACCTCTCTCATTCAGTGGAGATGAATTTATTATCGGAATGCGAATAATAAGGACAAAGGCGTAAAGGAAAGATATTCAGAAACATCAAGTACAAGGTATACCTACTCAGTTTGGTACAAAGAACTAGCTAGAAAATATCGCACCCAAAGACACGCTCTACATCAATTCACCAGATTGAAGATTTCGTCGTGAAATATGAGAAGTCGCAATAATTTAATCAAGTTGAAGTTATTCTGTGAAATTTGCCAACGAAAATAACTTCTGTATTACAGTTTTCAAATTCTCGTCGATTAAAACTTTTTAATATCGAATGGCAAGTCTGAAACCGGTGGTTTTAATAATTATTATGACAACTAAACGAAATGGAAGTTGGCAGTCTTTCCCATCGTAAATTTAATAGGATGGGATGAAAGCAACAGTTTAACCAAACCGGCAAATGAAGCGGACAAATCTCGAACTTTAACGACGCTTAATATTAGACCAACTAAAAATTACTGGCGAATCATAAAGTTTAATTAATAAAGCGCCTGTCCGAGTACGAAATCGACGTGCGTTATTACGATGCGACCCTTCATTGCACGGCAAACTTCATGATATGATGTACCTATAATAAATGTAGTGAATTACCTAGTTAGTTGTCAACTCACGGAAACGGAAAAATAATTTCGTGATTTGTCTTTAGAACCATCGGGTAAAAGGTTTCTATGGTAGTTAATTAAAAGATAGACAAGAGACAACCGTCATTGCAAATGGTAAAGCAACACGCAAGAAATTTTATACGTGGAGATACCGATGCCTTTTAAATGGTCTTGCCATTTCTTTATGTCTTTTAGGCCATTAGGAACAGACCGAGCACCTTGACTAATACTTTGACTCCGGATTTTACATCAACCCTATTACCGAGCAAAATCACTGCGTAATTGTAATGAGTGCAATTCTAAATCCGTAAACACTTGTCGACCTGGTACTGCTTGGGACCTTACTCCAAGACATATTCAAATGTCATGGGCTATTTTTAACTTGCGTATAGTCCATCCCGGAATGTTTATGTCCTGCGGTCTTATTATAAACAGGCACTCGAAAGAACTGGCGCAGATCAATTTAATTACTAAATTACACGACCTCAAGCTTGTTCTTCCATCACGTGGGTGCTGAATATTTAAAAATACGTTTTAATCAGACTACACCAAACATCACTACTAATTCACTCATAATCAAAACCGGCAATTCAAAAACAAACATAATTAACTGCAAGCGGGAGTATTTCAAACGGATTTCGAGCAAATTACATTCAACACAGTCCATCAACAAAACCGTTATACGTTCATGTTCCAGTTCTATTTTGTAATTTTGAAAAATGGACGTTTCATTATTAGGCGTCTGAAGACCTGTTTTTAAATTGTTCACGGACCAAAAAATCCAACCACATCAGAACAAAAGACTAATTATCCCATAAATCCATCAAAAGAGCTTCATGATTTGGGCAATACGCCAACGTTACCTACCAACATCAGTCTTCAGAGTCTGCCGTTGGTGAGGCGATAGTTCAGAATTAACATCAATTGAAACGACCACCCCTACCTCTGGAAAAAACGGCGGGAGAATCTAATTACATTTTTACGACCCGCACAGTTCGCACTCGTATTCACGGTTCCGTCCCCTGATGAAATATTTAATTTTCTACTTTCCCGACGAATGAATGCATGCAACTACACATCACACGACATGTTTCAAACCAAAAACGTCGAGGTTGGTACATGCATAGTAGAGAATGCCGAGGCACAATCTCTCGTCTGCCTGTTGGAATTAAATATTCAGCAGGATTCGCAGGTGAATAAAGACAGGCAACGGCGTGGCGTTTCTCAAGCCATTATGAATTTTGAACATAGACCTGAGCTTACAGATACTTGCACCCCGCATGCCAGAAACTTCGGGTTTAGGCACTTGATTAATTTTTGCGTGCAATATGGAACAAATTTCATCAAAGAAAAAAATTAATTTTGGGTTGTTTTTCTCGGATAAGTTTCTGCGTTAAAAAAGGTGATCTCACCAAGAATCACGAATATGCTTAACCAATTTGATTATTCAAGAAAAGTTTACGATATAGTTTTTCTAGTAAATCACCAGTGTTTTGAAAATTACTTCAATTTGTTTAGAATCACGTCACGTAAACGAATACAAACGCAAAGTTATTGAAAGTGTACATACCTATAGTGTATATCTACGAAAAGTTCGAATAACTTTTATAACTAAAGGTAGTCTTGTGGAATGCATATACCCTTGCTTGGAGAAAAAAACTTTACCGATAAAAACATTCAATAACTCTTGTGTACGTATATTCTCAAGTTATATACTAGACGAGAAGCCAGAGAAGCAGGCTGCTTTCATTTCAGATTCAAGAAACGTTTGAATTTATTCGTTTTGTTCAATCCGGGTGGGTTCTGAGCCTTGAATTTGCGATGACGGTGATTTCGAGTTATGCGGAATGGGATTTACGACTTTTGTATATGAAGTAGAGAGCACGATAGCGAAATGTGTACTCACCGAAAAAAAGACCTTATGAACGATTTAAAATTGCTGGCATAAAATCAGATCGAATCATAGCATACAGTCGTTTTAAACAGAACTCCAAATTTTACAAATTGGCTGTGTGATGCCTCAACCCTTTTCACTTTCCCGACTCCAATTTTAAATAATTTAAACATGAAGAAACTATCATGCATTCACGATTAAAAATTTGTTGAATCATATTTCAAATAGGTAATTTTAAAAATACTCAGATCGAATTTTGGGGGTTTTTTAGCCAACCTGGATCTAAAACTGACAATCAATGTTAAGTTCTTATTTTGATCAATATTTATTTTGAAAGCAAGACGCAGGATACATACTTTGAAAGCTGGTTTTTCATGGAATTCGGAATCGAAATTTGAGACTTGTCCGCATTATTCGTACAGAAAAATTATAAAAATAGAACTGTGCTCCAAATATTTAAAATAGTCCATTGAGTATCCGATACAATAAAATTATAACTTGTACACTCAACTTATTAACATAATTAAACATTATGGAAATTAAATTGTAAAAACACGAACATTCTCCTTTGCATATGCATGATATACCCAAGTTGGTATCCATGACGTTAGAATTGAAATGACCACAAAGAGGAAATGGAATTTCCATCAAACGTGTCACGCATAAACAGTAAAAATACAACTGAAACCATATGAGCCCCTTGTGCCCATCTGAATCTGTTAAAATATTGGACACTATAGGTATGCATCGTGAAATTTCTTGAAAGAATTTCAATATGAAATCGAACCTTTCAATATTCAGTACTATTTTTACAGTTTTGAACGGAATCGATCCTTCAACACATTAAAAGTATACAATATCAAAGGGAGGAAGGCAGAATGATGTCCAATCGATAGTCTGCTTCCCAGCACTTCACTTTCCAAGTTTGAAGAGCAAAAAATAACTAAGGCCAAGTCCTGAAAGAACATAATTCGTATCTTTTGTCGTGAACTTTGGTCAACGGGGGATTAGTTTCCGATGGACTCCACCTCTACAACCTCTGACTGCATTTTCTCCACAAACGTTATCAGTCTGAATTGAACATTTGCCCCGGTTTTTGCACATTTATCATCCCCGAATGGGACCGAGCTTTATATCTCTGGGGGCGCACCAAACAAACCACAACCAAAAAAGTAAAAAAAATCTGACAGAGGCGTATACTCGCCGGTGGAGGTAAAGTTGAATAATGTACCCGACGCTCTAATAACCCAAAAGCGCCCATTTATAAAACTCATCACAACCAGATGCCACGGCGATCTTTGATCGTTCACTTTGCCTTTTTAAATTAAAGCCAAGAAAAGATAAAATACAGGATTTATTCCACAATCAGAGGGAGTAATCCGGGCCAAAATTGCGCGTATTTATTACGTCTGATTCGTAATTGGTTCGCGATATCGACCATCGAGCTCTTGCACAAAAAGCTCCTGCTTTTTCAGCAGACTAATGTGTGGATTTCACCGTATCCATTGAGCATGCAAACATGTGTTCTTTTCCCCGATTCTAATCAAAATACGGAATTCTTGGCGTGACGCCCGAACGATTTTTTTGTTTAATATTTCGAAGGACGTATGAATAAGATGACGCCGGAGTCTCCGAAACACAAAGGACAATGGAATAATAAAATTAGCGAAAATAAATAAACGATTAGCACACACGTAACAGACGATCACACCCGCCCAATAGAAAACACGATCAAAGACCTGCAGGATATGCCGGCGCCCGCGCTGATGATGCTCTTTCACCAAAACTGACCGACCTTGGCCTTGCAGGACCAAAACTTGACCAAATAATAATAAATAATAGAAAAAGACACACGCGGGACATCGACTTTCGCCAATAAAAGTAAAAGAATGTCGAGCGGAGTTTTCGGCGACGGAGCTTCCGCATTTAACGGGTTTTTGGCTCCCGACTCGTTTACAGAAAAAATATATTAGGCGGACAACAGTGAAAATTAAGTGGAGCGGTATATTTCCAAGTGGCACTTGTCACAAGAAACAATATAAATATTTTAAAAAAGCGTTTTTCAACATACGAAATTACACTGGGGACTTCTTTCAGCGTCCGCTAGTTAATAAATTCCCCATTTTGAAGATAAAGGTTTCAACGCTTTACTGTAAAATCGTGAAAAACGGAGAGGATTGCCGAAACTGGGCCACGAAAACCCTTTAATCCCGGACGAGTTTTGAGCGTGAAAGTTTTTGGCGTGCCGGAGACCCATAAATTTGTCTAGTTTTCGGCTCCGGTTAGAGTCATGCATCATCGCGGCGGTCCGGAACAAAGATAATGAAAAATGTAGGCAACGATGCCATCACACATAAAACAACACACAGAGACTTTTGTTAGCAAGCCGCGGGAAACGGGGGAGAGAACGAAACGAAATCCGAAAATTTGTCACTGTCGTAATAAACGAACACGTCTTCGATACGGCACGGTTTCTTCCTCATCATCATATGTTGGCGATAAAATAGAACGCGAGGATTTTAATGAGCTATTAAACAGCGATGGCGAGCATATCGCGGGCCTTGCGTTACGATTATTTAATGTGGCATTAAGCGGCAGTTCCCTTAAATAAACGCCCGATTAATCAATTCGCATTAGCCACGTTAAGTTATCGTTAAATTAAAAACCGTACGTGCTATGCGCCTACGTATAATTTCACAGTTGGTATATGACGAAAATAAGTTCTGCATAACTCAGCTGGCAGCGAGAAGAGCCTGAAGGGCAGATTGGTTTGGAGCCGACCTAGCATTTAGGCGAGGGGTTCGCCAGATAGTTGGACAAATTTCTCGAATTTCTGGCAACAACGTTTTTCGATTTTCAAAACTCTTTCAGTAATTTGAGTAATTTAAAGACTTTCAAAATGTGGTTTAGGCACCTTTCTTTCCGAGCTCTATTTGGCAAGAGGTGGGCATTCAAACGCTAGCCATTCCAGTTTTGGAATATCCACTAACACCCCCGGCCAGAAATTGAGATCATAACGAATTCATGAGAACTCGTTTCCGTCGAGCGGAAAGTGCAATAGTCCGGCGGTCCGCTTTTCCCTCTCGCAAAGTTTCAAAGAGAGGACGAATCATTATTGCGAACGTACCGTACATATCCGTATAACTACCTCCAGTCGTTGCATGTAAATGTAGTAATAAAAGGATTAGGCACCCACAATGTCGACGTGGCGCTTCACAGGGCTATCCAGGCTCCGGATTAATCCGGGGCTCTCGTGAATAATGCCGTTTAATCATACAGTAGGCAAAAATCATTGTGAGTACTCTCAACCAATCATCAAAGAAAAACGGAACATGGATTTGCTTCTAGTCGATTTGTGAAAGAAAAAACGCGAGCTATTTTCGTATAACATAAACAATTTTCATGTTTTTGAACTGGTTAAATTTAGCAATCCGTTAGGTGTTACAATTTTGTCGAAATTAATTTTTACAGTTATAAACAGTTAACGCTTAATAAAATGTAGAGGTGTGAAAAAATTCACTTTTGCATAATATACCACAACAAAAAATGGCAACATCTCGTTACAAAATAAATTCGATCGAAATTCACTTTATAAAAGAGATAAAAAAAATTACAAAAGGCTTACCTTGGCAAAGTCTATCTTGAGGGTACAACAACCCGAGTAAATGTCAGCTCCATTTAGCGTTTCCTTCGCCCTCATTGCAGATTCTATACTGTCGAATGTAAAGTAAGAATTAAGGAAAAATCTTTAAAGCTATTGAAATCATGAAACAATTATCAAGTTCAAAAAGGATATTCGACCATAGCTTGAACTCCATTCTTCTTGAATATGACGATTCTTAGCACCTGCCCACTCGCTTGGCAAATTGTGTGTAGGACATCCTGCAACAAAAAAAATCTCTTATAGGTAAGTACGTCGGATGCACTAATCTATTTATCACATCATTGGTAATTTACTTCAAAGCAAACTGTTCCGAACAGTCGTCTTATTGCCGGAGGAATAACATGTTCACTTTGGGATATGTTATAAGACATGCAAATTCATGTAAATTACGTTTCTCCCTATAAAGCCCGGCGGGCAGAGTAGACGACGCAAACTTAATTTCTTTAACCCCGAAAAACAGGAATAAAGAAATCTCAACCAGATTAAAAATAGACCAAAGGAAGAAAGAATAATGAAGCGGCGGTGAATAAATTAAAGTCTCAAATATGCGTATAAGTTCTAAATTCTAAATTTGTCCGGCACGTAAATTTGAATATGTAGCTCATCAGTCATTGACAACTGACATTTTGGACAATGATGAACTAACTAGCGGAGAGTGCGACTCTCTTTTCCACTATTAAAATTAGCAAAGTTGACAGCTTTTAAAAGCCGTAATTCAATACGAGCCTCGTATTGACACACCAAGAACTCATTCGCAAAACATTTCAAAGTATTTAGTTCGAAAAATTTAGATGTGCAAAGCGAGTAATTTGAGGGTTGTACACAGAACCAATTACTGATGAATGTCATAACAATCGTGAACAATTTCATTGCTCGCTCTATATGTAATATCGAGGTCAGTGGAGCTTTCGGCTTTGAAGCTTTTTTATGTAATGGCGACCTCATCGCATTTCAGCCAAATCCCATTTAGATCTACGAAAGGACTGCGGATGGTGGAAATGTAATCGACTGAAATTTGCTTAATCTCTCTATTCGCTCTAGTGGAAGGTGCAGGATTTACTCCCGCTTATTTACAGACAATGGAACGACGCAAACTTTTCAAGGGATTACGTTATACCACAAAAAAAAAACTTTCATCGAGATCTTTATTACAACCACCATCAATTTGACTAAAAATTTGAAATTATTCATCATTTCAGCGGTTATTAAATAGATTAATTTGGAAAGTTCTAAAGGTCGTTAGGCCAATTATAGAAACCTAAAATTCGCGACTCATTCAGTTCACGAACGCGTGCAGCCAGAAGGTACTTAGCTGCAATAAGCCAAAGGATTTATTAAGGGCGAACCTCCTAAATTTGAAAGGGTCGCTTTTCGGTTGAGCTTTTAGGTCATCGCCCCGTTTGCGGTAATACACACCGAAAAGCTTTAGTTTACGACACTTTCCTCGCCTCGTGATTAATAGAAAACCGTAAAAACCGTATGGACGCGTACGCCAATCCGACTATTAAAAATTTCCCAATTAGTCAAACAAACGTCCCGAATTATGTTTCTTCTCATTTGTTGATGTAAATCCTAACGACCTCTTTGAAATTCGAACCTGACGAGACGACGTCATTATCATGACTTATTAAAACGCGGAGATGGAAAAAAATACCTAAAGCGCAGAAAAATTCTACGGAAAATTAATGAAACTCGCTTTTCTCTTTCGACTCGGAAGCTTTAGAACCTGTTGATTGAAGTCGCGCCCGGTCTGGATGATGACGATGACGGCGCGGCGGAAGGAAAAAAAGAAAATTACGTAAATTTCCCGAATGAAAAAGAGTTCGTCTCTTTCCGTCGATTTTAAAATTCCGGAGAGATGGCGCGTCGGGGTGCTTGTTATGCACGTGAGCTGAAACTGGAAGAGGGGAACCCCGTATAATGTCGGGAAGCGTTCGTGCACCCTTTTCGAACGGAACGACGAAAATTCGAGACGCTTTGACGGCAATTAAATTGACGGTGGAAAGCAGGTGCCCGAAGAGCAAACAGACACTCTGTCGCAAGCGCAAACACGCACCCGTACCGAACATGACACACACTTCTAAACATATCGCGGCCAACAAACGAGCCGACGGATAAATTATCAAGTCGGCTCGGGCGTCTCGTCCGGAAACCACCAATTCCCACCCGTCGGAATCAATCTCGACCATCCAAACCATCCACTAGGAATTTTGAAAATTAAGACGGCAACCTCAAACAACCCAGAATTCATCAAACAAGGCGAATTTTCAATGCCATCCTGAGATAGGCATGTTTGAAGAGCAAACATTCAAACCCAGACAAGTTCATTAGCTCATCTTCAAGAATTTGGGAATTTGGTTTCTGGTTTTCGTTTTAAACTTCAATACAATTTCCCACACTGAACGTTATGACAGAAGATTGAATTGTGAACCTAGGTGCTTAAAATCAAAGCTTTGGTAACCTTAAAACTGTCAGTTATTAATAAAGACCTATCTCACATGAAAAATATTCGCATTAAGATAAATTCGTAAGCATCTGGCGCTTCATATGATGTATGTTGTATGTGTGTACTTATCTGCAGAGATGGGAGAGATCAATCATTTCCCGTACATTACAATATTCAGAGACGTGCTCGTGATGTTAATTTTCGTATTGGTATGTTTCTTGGGTGAGAATAAACAGACTTCCTGTTAGGTGTGCACGAGTTATTATAAGACCATTGAAAACAAATTGGTTATCCACAGAGTGCTGAATAAAATGGATTCCTGTCAACCGTCATAATCTTATAAGAAAGTGATTAAAATTACGAGTTTAAAAAAAATATTGCTAGTGAAAAACATATTTTTCTGGAAATTGTGATACTATTACGGTCAGTCCATTAAAAAAGTCGCGTCAAGAACGCCTTTTAAAGGAAAATAAAGATAAAATATTATGTATTTACAACGACAACATGATATCAAAATCACCCAGATAATATTTACCTAGCGTAATAATTAAGAGCAATTATAACTGTTAAATTACTTTAAAGTAATAACATTCTGGATGGACCTCATATAATAAGTATAAGACACGAGACTGGAAGACTTCATGCCAACTTTTGAACTACATAGTATAGCCAAATGACGTTATTAAAAAATAAATTGCTTCATCATTGGAGCAGAAAGGTATAAAGAACTAGAAGATAAAAGAAGAAATTTACTGATGGCTCCATATTCGGTTTCTTTAATCAACTTTACAAATTCCTTATTGCACTTAAAATTTTCAACGATGTATGCATTATTTTAATGAAGTAATAGTAATAGAAATTCAGGAACTGTATAAACATCAAAGGAAGTTCGATCTTTCCTCCATAAGATGTTCCAATCATCTTCAAAATAAAATGGCAATAATAATCCCGTGTCGTAATCTTGAAAAATAATCTCAGGTGGGTATATACTTGAACGTCTTTGGAACTAATCGAAAAAATAAAGTTAATCTAGTTTAGAAATCTTTTACAGACACAAAGAACTGGGGCAGCTCGGTCAATGGCGAAAATAATAACAGTGAAGTAAATGAGGCAAGCTCAAAGGAAATATAAGTATACGATTTGTAAGTTATCCTCTATCAATGTATGTAGGTGAGTTGATTTGATTACGGGCAATATCATAACATGAAAAAAAGTATCACTGCATGGAAGATCGGAGTTTTTTTTTGGTTCGAGAGACTACATATGGACAAATTCCCAGTAAGATTCAGAAGCAAATCAGCTAGATGTTATCAATAGCAACTCCCATCCAGGCCTATAGTTTGAATCAAATGTTGGCTGGATAAGAAAAACTTATCAACGATTTTCTTAAAATACCTACTTCTCCGTAGTATGTTGTCGAATAAATGATAACAAGGAATAAGAGGTTGGTTTGGTCATCCCAAACCAATACAATATAACAATGTAATAAGTGGTGGTCGTAATGTGAACACAATGATTAAATCACAACAAACAAACTCCCTCATCAATTGAGATCACTCATAAACGATCGGAAACGTCAGCCAACTTTTACGAGCTTTAGATAAAAGTGTAACAAATCACCCATCATCATTTTCGCACAGATTTATGATTGTGTCGATTTTTATTAGAAGAATTGATCGGAAACTCCGTCTCTTCATAACCCAATCCATGCCGCCGCATTTTTTATAAAGAATACTAAAAATATAGTCATAGGTGTGATCATGATTATGATAAACGTAAATAGCGAGGTAAATAATAGCGATAAGATCGTTCGTTGTGCAGATTACATTTTTATCACAAATTCAATAAACGACCCAATTTCTTTTAGTGCTGATTTCATACGAAACCCCTTTCACTCAATAAACTATGTGTAGAATAAAATATGAATAAACTGTCAAAAAATCGAAGTTAAGCTTCATTATTAGAAGGTCGTTGAAGTCTACGAATGCTCCAGTTATGAATTTGACGAGTTAAATCCACTTTGGCCCGGACTTTGTCACGACTAATTAAATAAGTTTTCGATTGATATGAACGGCTCACATCTAATCTGAATGAGAAATTATGACCATTTCATTCCTCTACGTAGCCAAGACCTATTTCATTTCAAATATGTCCTTTAGAAAACCAATTAAAACAACGATTTAGTTCAGAGTTAATTACTTCAATTATACAAAACGCCCTGCTTTCTTTATTTTATCTCCTCGATAAGTTGACAGACTCTTTCTCTCTTCATTAACATTTTAAACGATATCATATGGATTGAAAATGATTGAGAAAACTATTAACTTACCACAGTGATGGGATACATGGGATTAATAATAGTGAACAAAAGTACGTGATTTGGCTTGGTCTCATCTTGTCTTTTCCTCCTTGGTTCCTCTGTGGCTGTGTAGTTACCCGTGTGTCCCTGGAATCAAATTACAAATTAGACCCAACTGAAATTAAGCGTTTTAAAGTTTAAAGCACTTAGATAAGGGAAGAGAAACTCCAAATTTCAGAATTTATGAGACAACACATGCTCGCTACAAATTAAAGTCGTAACTTACGTCGAAATTAACTTTATTAGACCTTTTTACTATGCAGGCGGTATAATTTTTATTAACCGTCAACCTATTATGACGATAATTCATGGACCGAAAGCGTAAAAGTATAGCACAAAGTGTGGAGAAGTTTCTTTTCGAAATCTGGACCGAATCTTAGCTACACGAATTTCGACTTGGACCGGTCTATTGGAATCCAGTTCGAATCAATCAAAATCTATTAAATTTATAACTGTTTGGCCTATCATCAAGACTCGAAACATTTTTATTGTCTAAGATTGAATGAAGATTTTTATTAATTTATATGCGACTTATTTAGTGCCAACGAATTCTTTCAAACGAAATGTAGAATATCGAAAACTGCGAATGTTCGAACAAGGAACGCCGGCTCATTTTATTACCAATTTAATTAGGCCTCAAAACATATTTGTGAATCATGAGACATAAAACTTTTGATGGATTGTCGGGTGTATAGGTAGCACCGTAAAAACATTCATGCGAATTTATGTTTCCCATCATCAGGGTAATCCAATAAGACTTTCCAATAGGATTCTAAGGTAGTTTAGCGCAATGGATACTATAGAGAAGTACAATATGAACAAAAGCTCTCTTTCGTCTTTCATAAAAAAGTCCAAAAACCGACTTGAAAAAGAACGCAATTGCGAGTGTAGATGTTGAATCGTTTTCGAAATGATCACTTTTCTCTTGATGGGACTTTTCGTAGAGCGAGTACCTAACTAAGGGAAAACCACCCGTCGCTCGACTAGAGCCGAAAGGAAATGGTCCAAATGAAATAAAGCATTGTTTATTTTAATTTTGACAAGACTTTGGACCCGATCCAAAATCAGATTGTTGAGTCATGAACACGTTGGAATTGTTCCTCGGCGCGGCGTCTCGGATTATTGTCACACATTCAAAAATTGGGCCAAAAACACGCGGCCGACCTTTTATTTATTTATAAGAGTCCAAGAGATTTCATTCCACCCGGAGCTAAAAGGCGGAGAGACCGGAAAAATTATTGAACTACGATGAACTGCATCTGGTTAACCTTGTTTGGGTCATCGGCCGTCGATTGCCGGTTGTCCACACACTCTCAATGGTCAACCTGTCCGCATAAGATATGTGTAATAGGCGCCCACGACATGAATCACTTTTTCGAAAAAATCTTCAAAAAAATCCTCGGATATTACAAGAGCCCAAATTACCCAACCCCAATTTCGCACACTTCCCCGGCCCAGTCACGAAACGAAGGAGGAACGAGATAATCAAATAATTATTACTGTCGTTTATCGATCGCAGAAGGCCGTGACTTTTTCGAAAATCCTATTGTCGATTGTTACAGATTCCCCGTTTGTTCTCAAAGTCTTATTGATACGATCCGATCTCGTTTTAGTCGCCTTGAAAGAAAATAAACAATCGCTTTGTCAACAAACGGCCCTTTCACGTGAAATAAATTATCCCCAGACCTCGCACAGGTGCGAATCACGTAGGGGGCGGTTTGCAATTCAAATCGCCGGCCCGTACGAGTCGGAATGTCGTGAAACATGCCGCATTCCTCCAAATTGGAGCACAATATCCTCGGTGGTTCCGAGAGCGACCCTAACCTATCGCCCCGCCGCTGGACTGACGGCCGATCCGGCCCGTTTCTAGGTTGGGATCGCTCGTAGGGGCGCGGGGCACTCACCCTGTTGTTGGCCGAGTCGGTTTCAGTCCGTTGTCTTTTTGTATGGGGCCCATCTCCATTGAACGCCATTTTGATACAAACAAACACCGATAGGATAAACTCGCCGCTGCTACGGCACGCGCAGAACTGGACGACGATCTGACGATTTTCAGTCGGCGAAGGTGGCGGATGCGCGGAGATATCGCGCTCGATTGGGGTTTTCGAAGCGGCGACACCTAGGGGAGCACCTCAAAGGCAACCACAGATAACCATTCGTTACACAATACGAGATTCCAATCGGAAATTGAAATTTTATCGAATGAGAACCGTAATAAAACTCAAAAGTGACGCCACCCGCCACCACTGTTTAATTAAAACAAGTGCAACATTTTGACAGGGAGATGGGGTGATAGAAGCGATAAGGGATGTTTTGATATTTCGAAATTCCTCGTTCTTCAGAACGAGGAAGGACGGTGTCGGGGTTCGGTTTATGACTGTCGCCGAAACCGAACATCATCAATTGAATTCATTTATTCATTTACTTTTTGGGGCCCATTATTATTCAAAAATTATTTGAAATTAAGTGAGGTTAGTACAAATGTCACTTTTGACATAAAAAAGACAGTGTCAGTGTTGCCAATGATGAAAACAGAAAGTCACTAGACTGGGAATTGTCATCCAGTTGTCATCTGTCATTAATTTTGCGAAAAAATAGTCGGCGTCAGACTTTTGTGAGCTCGCGAGTCCAATTTTTCCCTTCCCACCTATTTCCTTGGCCTGGGATTACGTGGTATTTATATATAATCAATTGTATTGAATCATCTCTTGAAGAGGTGTCCAAAGTTCCGTATACGAATTCTCGTACCACATCATTTGGGAAGATCATAAAAAGCCAATCGTGCGTCGCATCGATATCAAAAAATCTCGAATCTTCTTCGGGTAGTGACCTCGCCCAACCGAAAATGAGTTTACAGTGGACCTTAATCGCTGGCTTTCTGTACGCGGAAATAGCCATTGTATTGCTTCTCGTATTGCCTGTGGCTAGTCCGAGGAAATGGAATGCCTTCTTCAAATCCAGGTTCCTCCAGGGACTGCAACGTCAGGCCGGCATGTACTTCATGATTTTATTGGCGATCTTGGTTCTCTTCCTCCTCGATGCCATCAGGGAAATGAGGAAATATTCAAACCCAGGTAAGAAGGGACATTTATTGCAGCATTTATTACAACAGGGATTTCATCGGAATTACTTCTTTATTCAGATGCTGATGATGGACACACTCATCTGGATCGTGAAATGCAAGGTAGCATGAGGCTATTCAGGGCTCAACGCAACTTCTACATTTCCGGATTTGCTCTGTTCTTGTTTTTGGTAGGTGTTTTGAACGCAGTAAAAGTCTGGTTGAAATTAATGAAAATTATATCACAGGTCATCAGAAGATTAGTCACCCTCATCTCCTCTCAAGCTGCTCTGTTGGCCCAATCTGAAGCTTCGATGAGACAGGCTCAGAGCGCCACCACTGCTGCTAAGAGCCTGTTGGCTCAAAGGGGGGAAGTGGCTCAGAATGATAGTAATGAAGCTCACGATAAAGAGGTATGTAAATATTTAAACTGACGAAATAATTGCACCACTTTTGCAATACCATAAAATTATGTTGTGATATTACTTAGGTTACTGACTTCAAGAAACGTATTGCCGAACTCGAGGATGAATTGAAGGTGCAGATTAAAGACAAAACGGCATTGAAGTCTCAGTCTGATAATTTGGCTAAAGAATATGATCGACTTGCTGAAGAACACAGCAAACTCCAAAAAAAAGTCACAATTAGTGGTGGAGGCGAGAATAAGAAGGATGATTAGATTTGTTTGAATCTAAGTTTTTTTCTGATAATTATCATAATAACAAAATAGGTAATTGTTACAAAACTGTTGCCTACATTTATGTTAATTTTGTGTTTACCAGATTGTTATAAACCCTTCAATGTTGTTTGTATTACAGAATTCCCCTTCTTTACTTAGATGGTTATGGACTTTGAACATTTTTTTGTTACAAGAAGTGATGGTAACTGGTACTGATGAGGGTATAAAACAACATGAGTCTAATCGTTCAGTTTCTCTGCTTGTATTTATAATTGTGCCTTATTGTTGTTCGCCTACATTTTTTAGTTTAGCCCCCTTATCATGTATAGTGGACTGTTTTTACTCCTTTTTTAATCAATAAAAATTATTTTTTCTCTCTAGTTATAAAGGCATATTCACTTTCCCATGTTAACTCTCTATGTATTGACTGTGAAACTGTTGAGAAGACATCAAGAAAGATTGTTGTACTGACTGACTTTTCAGTTGTAAAGATCTTTCTAAATAATATACTATTATTACCCACGTCACGTAATGTCAGGGCCTGTCATCTAGAATGAAGTTGGCTATGGTAATGTACGAACGGTACCAACTGTGTACACGATAATACATATTGTGATAACCATATCGGTTTTAAGTGTTATAATCGCAGTTTTGGAGAATTCAAGTCGATGATAATAGAGGCTCACATTCAAGAATTTTTGAGATAATAAAAATAAAATTAATTCTCCTATTACTGGAGGATGTAGGGAGTTTTATCTTCATTTTACCCTAGAAAAATATTGCTGTCAAATATGTGTCAAAAGCACAAGATTGAGGTTAAGTTCACTTTAGAAATTAGGTTTTTGCCCTTATACACGTCTGCAATTTTATAGTTAAAATTTCCCAGGACTTAAATTTATATTACAGTTGAACATTATCTCAGAGAAGCCACATCTTTAAAATACATATCTTGGATCTTTAGTTCCAACACGGCAGAGGTGTGTCACTTTTCAACTTGACAGTAAGTGTAGGGGGTTCCCCTCTTTACGTTTCAGATTCGTTTCAGCAAAGTTTGCATTTGATATCTTGCTGATGAATTGTAATTGAACTACTTCTTATTAATCTGTCCAGATTTGCGCTATCCGGACGTCTGTGGCTTCGTTCAAACCTCAGAACTCGTAAGTAAAGGTTTGTCTAATAAATATGATGCATAATTAAACATTGCAACATGTTTTTTGCGATACCAGAAAATGGTTAAAAAAGGAAAGAAGAAACCGAAATTTACTCCTCTCCCTTTGGGAGACCAAAAACTCGTAGAAGAGCCAGCAAAGAAGTCGAAAGAGGTAATAAGACCAGACACGAGTGGTCAAACACTTAATGCCTCCGCAAAGGATACCAGCAGTTCATCTTCACAACACGAGTCCACCTCTCCGAATATTTCCCAAATAGATAACGACTCGTCGTCGAATAAACTGAACACCTCTTGTAATAAATCTCTCGAAATGTTGAACATTTCAATTACTGGAAATGAGTCAGAGGATGTTACCTCACAATCGGGAGAACATTCTGTGGCAGAAGAGCCATCACCCGTGAAAAATGAGGAAACTTCAATATCTCAAGAGCGTGACTCTGTGGACGACTCGCAACCAGATAATAGTAAAGTTCCTCTTGAACAAAATAAGAAAAAAGGCAAAGCTCATGATAAGAAACAAGCAAAACCTGATAAAGTTGATGGTCCTTCAAATCAGACTAAACCACCAAAAGGGAAACTGGATCGAAATAGGTGGCAACAGCGAAGCGACCCACCTCGACCTGTACTTTCTGAGGCGTTTGTTCCCAAAGAAGATACTCCCAAAAGTGATTCGGGAACTGAAGATGATTGGGACAATCCAAATTTCAAGATTCCTACTCAAATGAACGATAATGACGGTGACCCTAAGAATTCCTGGAATGAGCGGAAACCAGACCATGAAAAAATTACAAAACCTCCTTGTAAAGCAGAGAAAAGGGCCTCAAGCCAGGTACATAAAGAACGTAAAATGAAGAGACCAAGACATTCCCGCTCGTTTAAATTTCAGGAAAGGGCCCTCCATCCACTTGACATTGGTTTATTTGAGAAGCACTACCAGAAGAATAGAGGAGAAATCCAGTACCAAATCGTCGAAGAGAAGGAACAGGACCTATTCGCTATGCCGGCGGAGTACAGTTTGGCGCATTGCGTCGCGGAAGACATGGGAATGGGTGCCGGAATCGCCGTGCAATTCCGACGGGACTTCCAGAGCGTCCCGGAGCTCCTCAACCAGAGGCAGAGGCAGGGCGGATTGGCCGTTCTCGAAAAGAACGGGCGATACATTTATTACTTGGTCACCAAGAGGGACTCGACCGGAAAACCGACCTACCAGACGCTGTTCAATTCTTTGGTGAACTTGAGGACGCATATGGTGGAGAAGAGTGTGGAGAAGTTGGCCATGCCCCGAATCGGATGCGGCCTGGATCGGCTCGAGTGGAAGAAAGTCAAGTACATGGTGGAGTACGTCTTCAGGGGGGACAGTGTCGAAGTTGTCGTTTGCAATTTCCAACAGGTAATTAACCATTAAAAAAACTTAATAATTGTTTCCTAGAACTCCTTAATTATGACTTGAATTCTTGAGTAATTTTGGTTCACAAGAATTGTTCTTAACGTTCAGAAAGTGTCTTTGAATTTTTCTTATCTCATAGCAATTACTCAAACATTCACAAAAGTCCAAAAAGGCAAAAGGTAATTTTAGACTTCCTATCCTATCCTTTAAGAAATCTTTTAGTGATGGGTTTCATCCTTCCATAGACCCTTCACAAATTATTACTTATACTTACTGGATGGAAATTATTTCAGAATTATGGCCAAACTAAGCAAAAACTTCAACAAGTTTCAGCGCCCGCCAAAGATAATAAGGAAAGTAAAAAGAAAACTAATAAGAAATCAAAAAAGAATAAAAAGCGATGATTATTCAATAAACATTTCATTTTAATTGAGTGTTTTCATTTCCTTTCCTCGCGTTATCTTTGGTTAAATCTACTTTCTTGAAATCCATAGATTTGCAAAATTTTATTATACCTGTGTAACATCCAACCTTGTCTGAAATAAGAGATTTTTCCAGGATGAGGGTTCGCCGACCCCTACTAACCGCTTAAGGAACTGCAAAGTGGTCAACGTGCCGTACCCAATACAAGATATAGAATCAAGTACAATAATCCTGTACTTCACGAGCGAAGATGGCGACGTCACTGAAGAAATGAAGAGGTTGGATAACAAGTTCCATTTCATGACCGAATTTAATTGCGCTCGTAAACACTTGGGAAAACTTATCATGTACGAAAAAAATGCGAGCTACAAACTCTACGGTTGTGTCGTTAGAAAGAAGAAAACGGATCCATTCAATTTTGTGGCGCTTTTCGAATGTGTTAGGGCCATCAATCAAGCTAACAACAAATTAAAAGCATATTACGTGGGATTTGAAGCCGTCAAAGACGAAAAGGATGACATACTGAACGCAAAAGTTATCAACGTTTTAAGAAACGGATTGAGGCAGATTGATCTTTATGTCTGCTCTTCTCAATCTGCTTATAGTCAGGGATTCTCTAGCAAACCATAATCAAATACCATGTTATTATCTATAATCAGTACTCATTTCACATTATACAATTCTTTGTTATTTTATTTTGCTGATATGAAATAAATTGATTTCTAGACAATAAATTTAATTACCTAATAATAAGAAAAATGAGCCCTGAAAATGATATTACAATAAATTACCGTCAACTTTGAGTATCCTGTCAGAGTCCACTGTGTTTAGAAGCGTTTTGAAAGCGGAATATCGTTGAATCGTATCCAAGTCTCCAACCAAAATGAATTTGTGTTTGGCTCTAGTTATGGCTACAGTTAATCTCCTCTTATCTTCCAATAGTTCATTCTATAAAAAAACGAAACTTACACTTCATTTGTGAACACAATCATTTCGATCTATTCACCTGAAGATCTGCAGACATTTTCGACTCGTCCTTGGATTTAGTGCAAGAATAAATGATGACACTTTTATCCTGCCCTTGGAACTGATCCACAGTACTTATGATGACATCCGTATTTTTCAGCAAAGTCGATATTAAAGCCACTTGTGCCTTGAAAGTTGCAATAACTCCAATCTCGACATCCGGAACACCACCCTCAATCAGAGTCGCCACTAACGACGACACTATCGAAGCCTCTTGAGGATTACAGTGATTCGTCTGTTTCAGAATCTCCGAATCGTAATCGAAACTCTTCAGAAGCGTTTTGATATCGTCCGGACTTTTCCACACAGGACCGGTGTCGATAATTTGCACCGAACGCTCCAAAGAACCATCGAGCGCCTTCAAAATCCAATCTTTTTCGCAGTTTCGTTTCACCGTTTCCATTTTAGGAATCTTCAAAGTTCCATTGGCGACGCTGTCATTACCGATGAGAAGTTGCCCTTCGTATGTCACGCAATTCGCCAAATTCGTGATGACTCTGTTCATGCGGTAATTCAAATTGAGCGTGATCGTAGCTTCGGGATTTTGCAGGCGAACGAATAAACTTTCGGACATCCCCGCATTCAGAGCGTCTCTGTTACGGATGATCGGAGGTAATTGGTTCGGGTCTCCGATGAGAATGAAACTTTTTGCTGTCGACAGAGGCCGGATTAGCGACGTTTGCAAGACTTGGGTGCTCTCGTCCACGATGCACACGTCGAAGGTTCGTTTCGATAATAAGGGATGGCCGGAACCCAAGCAAGTGACCGCAATCACATTCTTAAAAAAAAACAGAAACCTGTAATTTACTCGAGACTATAACTGAATTAACACTCACGAATTTGTCGTAGACTTCTCCGATCTCGCGAGGACTTTTGCAATCTTTAGTGATGGAATATTCAGCATGATCTTTGATCGAGTTGTCAATTCGAGCATCTGAGCCCAATCTGATGAAATCCACTCCGAGTTTCTTTAATCGGATGCAGACATTGTCCACTGCTAAATGGGTGTGACTGGTCAGCAGAACTGATTTGCCCATCTTGGTCAAAAGTTGGACGAGAGCGACAATAGTCGCAGTTTTTCCAGTCCCAGGCATGCCCTCGATCAACAGATAATCCTGCGCGGAAAGCGCTTTCAGAACTGCTCTCTGTTGCACCCTGTTTAATCTTTTCAAAATTTGCAACCCCTCTTTGGCCACTTTTGCCGGTAACTTCTTCAAAAAACGTGGAGCTTTTTTATCGATTATCAGATTTCTCAATTCCGAGGCTCTCTGAGTCGGATCCAATAATATCGATAAGCTGGATAGATTAAACGATTGAGATATGGTCGAATCATAAATGTCTAGATGGAAAAGGTAACCAGAATATTTAGATTTCAGGTTCCTATGAAATAAGTCAAATTATGATTATGATGTGAGTCGGTATAGCAGTTACCTACCTGTCCAGGGCTAGAGAGATCGAAATTGAAGTTATTTCCAGAACGAATCCTGATGCCACCGCTGGTCTTTTGTCAGTGCTCACTATAACATAATTTCCTTCAGATATTCCGCTAGAGTAGAAATTAATTTTGGAATTAGAGTTTTCATTTATGGGTTTTTTAAGGGTATGGCCGAAAAGGCCGTTATTCTCTGGATGAACTTGGGCTACCTCAAGACCACTTATGCACTTTCCCTGCTTTTCTCTGCAATCAAAGAATAGAAGGTTCATTCATGTCATAAACTATCAGAATTCAAATATTACAGATTTCTACATTATCGCTAAGACTTTTGAAGCGATAGAGAAATACCTTACCTGACTGGAGGATCTACTGTATATATATCTTTCATGGCTTTCTGTCCAGTCGTAACTTCAGATTCTAAAGAGATCATAGAACTCCACTTGAAAAAGTAGTTCAAATGATCTTCACTCAAATGTGCAGTTAATTCATTCCTTAATTTATTGAGGACTTTGTTAGTGGATAAATCGAAGTTTTCTCTTCTAAAAATAATTCATGATGTGGATTTGTACACCCTGTATGAAATAAAAAAAATTGGAATAGAAATTCAACGACTTACTTGAGTAGGGCTGTGCAAATTCCACTGTATTCACAAGAATTGCAAGCACTATGATGATTGAGGGGTTCAGGAAGTTCCGGTAATTTAAAACTGCCATCACCGGATTTTTCGACATTTCTTGTAAGAAAATATGCGAGTTCGTTTCTCAAAATAACCAGATCTCTTTTTTCCCTATCATTAACGGGGATCTCCTTCAAGACACCGTCTCTGAGATAAAGTAAGAGACCTGATGACACCTTCAATCCCAGTTTGTTCATCATCATCACATATAAAATGACTTGACCTCGGTGTTCCATAGAAACTGTGGCCTTACCAGTTTTCAATTCGATCGGCATGGGGCCTTGTCTTGTTCCAGCACTGATATCGATTTTTCCCTTTACTCCCAACTCTGGACACCAAATATTTTCTTCAATATCCTCAATGTCTTCAATTTTTCCCACCCAATTTCCGTTGGTCCGTCCAAATTGATTACCAAGAATGTACTCCTTAACGAATTCCACTATGTTTGGGATAAATGAGGAGACTTCTCCTTTGAGATCGTTCAGACCAATTCCACATTCGTACAGCCTCTTTATCTGCAACGAAAAAAAAAGTTCATGATCAATGATGTAAAATGATTTTTTATGGTAAAGTAATACCAAATCATAAGATTGACACAATTTTTCAATTTGGGCCTCAACTTGTGAGGCGGTTTTCAATTTCAGCCTTAAAACGGTTTGTAGTAAATTATGGACAAAGACCCCAATGATCATTGCTCGATTTGAAGAGTCGAAACCTTTGAATCGTTCCTTTATGACACATTTACGTTTGCAGAACATTGATCCTTGAAATTGTATATTCAGTAAATATTAAGCAGAAGATGGTTAAATTTACCAACTACAGTTGTGCATGAAATTAGAAGATCTGGTTCATATATTAACCATCCCATATTATTGTTGACGGTCCATTCATCCATTCCATGAGTTTTCGAGGCCTGGATGTACAGAGTATCTGCTCTAGACAGCTTATTATTATTCCTGCAAAAATTCATATATTTCCAGAAAAGTTTATGATGTACTGTATTTTTTTCATTTTAATTACGAACCAAAATCCTTCAATGTTGCAAATTGCCAAATCTTCACTCTTTGTAGATTTCAATTCCAGGATAGTTTTTGTCTTCAATTTTGTAACTTTCTGCACCGTACAATGTTGAGGTTCAGACAGATTAAGATTATCATAAGGCACAATTTTCACAGCATCCGGACAAACATCAGCAAATGCTTTAAAAAAGTCTTCAGAATCAAAGTCAACCTCATCAAGATTGTCACAGCCACTTTTTATTGGAGATTTTGCCCTACTATCTTGATGGGAATTTTCCTTATATCGATCACAATCTTTTGATTTCTTCGGATCTGGTGACACTTTAGTAATCCGAAGTGATGTACTTTGTGTATTCGTTACATTATTCAATACAGGGACAGTTTCCTCAGCTTGATCACATCTACGTTTTCTTTTGTTGACGATGGGCATTTCACTATGACTTTGTTCAGTCTGAGGTTCGGTCTTTAGAACATACTGAGAAATCGAGGAAACAGTATCATTCTACAAGGAAGAAATATTAATTAATGATCTCGTGAATACTATTATTATAAACTTATATACTGGACTCGATACTGAACCTTTGGTTGTACTTCGAAGTGTTCCATTTTCTCTTGAATGATTTTGGGAGGTTGTAAAATAAATGTAGATTTTCGTTGATAAATATATCTAGAGAGCCATCTGAAGTTATTAAAAACCTTAAAAACTAGAAGAAAAACCGAGGGAAAACTGTTCTTTGTGTTGCTGTTTCCCGCACTTTTTACTTTTGACAGTTTTGACAAGTTGTCAAAATTTTTAGGTTATTCATAGAACTACAAATATATAGAAAGACTGAGCGATACAAGGAAGATATCCGTTGAATTTTTGCAACCAAAATGGCTTTTCACTAAAGTTGTCATCTCAATATAGTGAAACGTTGAATGGATGTGAATATCTGAGTAAATATTTAATTATTTCAATTCATGAACAAGAGAGACAAAAGAGATGTTTCATTCTATATTTGTCTTGATATTTCTTAGTTCTATAGTTTAAAAAATCATATGTCTTCTGTCAAATGCAAAATGTCATATGTCAAAAAGGCAGAAGTTGATTTTTAAGTGCTTTACTTCCTGATTGATTGTGCCCAGAAAATAGGAGTAAAATATTGTGATTTATAGCAAATTTTCTTTACAGATTAATTGTTAAAGACTTAGGTTCCTCCTGTGCCGTTTGTTTTATATTATAGGTGAGTATTCGATTCGAGAACGCTTGACTACCGCAGCCCCAAACCAAACCACAATATGGCTACCATACAAGCATGAGTAATCTTTATTTATTCATATTTACTTCATTCATTGGATTTCGAGCTTTCATGATTCCGTACGCTTCAACAATATCCTCAAAATATAAATGAAGAATTCGATTTCTCCACCACTGAAAATTTATCCAAAATCCGAAAAGTATAAGTATCAAAGTGGGGTGTGGGGTCAAGAAAGGTCATTCTTCTTGTGGGGTTCATGGGGTTGTCGGGTTTTTTACTACAGAGCTTCTTTTCATTGTAGATTTCAGCATGGCGGAGAAAGCCGCAGTGTCGGCCGCTCCCGCCACCACTTCCGCGTCGACGGCCCCCACGGCACCAGTAGACGCTCCGACGTTGGTCCAACAAGCCCAATGGGCCAACTATTACCAATCGATGTCGATGTACAATAATTGCGATTTAAACGCGGTCGGTTTCTACCCTTTTTACTGCCACCAATTCCCCTCGTACCAGACCGCCCTTTACCAACAAGTCCACCAACAAATGCTCGATCCGAAAGGCGACAGCAAATTCGTGCCGCCGCCTCCGCCCGGCCCTCCGCCGCCGCCGCCGCCGTCTCTAACGCCCGCGCACGTAATCTCGAAACCCCCGTTACTCAACACCCCCATCAAACCGCTGTTCTCGGCCCCCATTCGGTTCAACCTCAACGGGAAGAGGCTAGCGAATGGTAACAGTAACGCGTCGAAGGCGCACCAGCAGAACACGTCGCAGACGAGCGGGGCGGCGAAGAAGAAGCGGAAGCGCAACCGCAACAACCAGCTGAACGGGCACCCGGCGGGCGGCGGCTTCGGCGGCATGCCCCCGCTGCCGCCGCCGGAGCAGAGCGCGCCCAAGCCCGAGCCGCCCCCGGAGGCCGTGCCGCCGTCGCCCCCGCTGCCCCCGCTCCCGGACACGACGAGGCCGCCGCCGCCCCAGGCGACGCCCGCGCCGCCCCCGACGCCGCCGTCGGTCGTCGCCAACAACCCGAGCGACGACTGGCCGCCGAGCCTCAAGGACTACGTCGTGCGCAGCTACGCCAAGTGCAAGACGAACATCGACAAGAACCAGGTAGAGATCATACTCAAGGGGAAGATCACGCAGGCGTGCCAGAGCGGGCAGCTGCACAAAGACTGGAGCCGCGAGCCCCTTCCCAGCATACACAGCGAGCGGTTGACTCTGGCCCCGAAAACCGTCCCCGGACAGTTGGCCCAATTCCAGAATAACGCCTCGAAGAAGGGGCTGTCGACCGCCCTGGGCGCCAGGTTGGGGGCGAGGGCCTCCACTCTCAGGGGAAAGAGCAGGTCGTCTTCCAGGTCTAGGTCGCGGTCGCCGACGTCTACATCCTCCTACAGGAAGAAGTCCAGGTCCAGAAGCCACCGATCCTCCAGGTACGCTCCATTTCTAGTCACTCCGTTATAACAAAATGGCCGCTCGTTAGCAACGCGGCCATTTTGAATAACAGGATTTCCGCTGTCAATTGTCGAAAGTGTCATTGTCATTTCAATGTCAGAATGTCATTCCTGAAAACGAAATGGTCGATTTTTATGGTGATTTTATTTCAGTGCCAGCACGTCGACCAGCAGCGACGAGAACTTCAAGCCTCTGGTGAACACGAAAGCCGCCAAGAACAACAAGTTGAGCAACAAGAACAAGTTGAAGTTGGCGAACCGGCTCGGTCCGACCAACAAGAACAAGCAGCAGGTCGCCAACGCCACCGGTAAGCAGGCGGGTAAAAAGCAGAAAATGAAGGAAAAGAAGGCGGCGTTCTATTCGACGTTCGGTGCGGAGGTCGAGGAGAACTCGGAGCTTCTGCAGCAGCGCGCCGCTCGTTTCAACAGTGGCGTCTCGAAAAGTAAAAAGGGGGGCGCCGGCGGGGCGTCCGCGTTCGGGAATAGGATCAGCTTCGTCGCCGATTGTAATAACAGAGGCGAAGATAGCGCGACCGACTTCGACTGGACCGGATTTCACATAGTGGGGACGTGCCAGGATTTGGAAAAGTCCTTCCTGCGTCTGACCAAAGCCCCCGAGCCGTGTGAAGTGCGTCCAGTTGAGGTACTCAAATTGTCATTGCAGAACGTCAAAGATAGGTGGAAGGACAAAACGGACTATTACTACACCTGCGACCAGCTCAAGTCCATTCGGCAGGATCTCACAGTAAGTGCAGCCGCCATATTTCCTCTAGACATGTGACGTAACTGTCAACATGAACTTTTCAGGTTCAAGGTGTTCGCAATGATTTCACAGTGGAGGTGTACGAAACTCACGCGCGGATAGCGCTGGAAAAGGGCGACCACGAGGAATTCAACCAATGTCAGACTCAACTGAAAATGTTGTACTCTGAAGTAGGCGGTAAGAATAAGAACGAGTTCACGGCATACAGGATCCTGTACTACATTTTCACCAAAAATACTCAAGGTTTGTCGATTCTCCGATTTTTATTGGGTGACTTTTTTCAGTAGTGGTTTTATCGTTTACAGATATCATGACGATTATGAAAAGTCTTTCCTTTGAGGAAAAAGACGATTCGTGTATCGCGTTTGCGTTAAAATTGCGTTCCGCGTGGGGTTCCGGCAACTTTCACAGGTTTTTCAAGATGTACCAAAGCGCCCCTTTCATGGCGGCCTTCCTGGTCGATTGGTTTATCGAACGGGAGCGCAAGCTTTTTTTAAAGTGTATTATAAAAAGGTACGTATCAATTTTCTACTTCTCTTAAAATCCATAATTCCAAATTTAATACTTATCGTCCGAAACATCGATATGAACATCAAAAAAGATTTTTCCAAAATATTTCAATTTGAGACCGGTAATATTTTATAGTTTAATGAAACTTTTCAGGAATGTTTAAAAATATAATGTATTTTGGGATGAAAGTTGTAAAACTTGTCATTCAAGGTGATTTTTTCATTGCGCTTCTTGTCCACTTTCAACAGTTGCCAAAATTAAAAAATTTGGATTCTCTTTGCTGTCAAATTTTGTTGTCAGTGGGCAGGAGTGACGCCCAGGCGCCATTTTTTGTACCCGTCTAACTTTGTTTTTTCTCTAGCTACCGTCAAAGCGTAGCGGTGAGCTTTATCATGCAAGAGCTGGCGTTCTCGTCGCTGGATGAAACTTTCGAATTTCTAGAACCGTTCAGTTTAAGTTATGTGGACGCGGAAAGGACCGGCCTAGATTGCAAAAATAGCATGGCGGTGGTTCAGAATATTTGAAATCCTCCTATCGATCTGTCTCGTCACGATCCCGAAAATCCTGGAGTGTGCTAAATAAGTCTCAATCGTCGATTCTCATCGTCATTCCCGAAAACGTATTCCCTGGATCCAAAAGATTCTTACATTTTTTGTGGAAGATTTATGTCTGGTTCGAAGTCGTCTAAAAAAATCCCCATTGTCCTCCAGTCGTCACACAGAGCAATACTATCATCAAGATGGATCTACTTTGACTGAAACGTCGTCGTCCTCCATTTTTTCGACACCAGTTGGCTTTTCATCATTTTTTCCGATAATCTTTTGAGGTGGATGGATATACACAGTCTTCATCAACGTCTAATTCTGATATAATTTGTGTCAAGTTATCTTTTAACATCGGAGAGCTACTTTTTTTGTAGTGTTACCAAATTTGTGGTAGATTTTTACATCACATATTATCATACACACATTTTGTACATAACAATGTACAGTCGATAATTTTAAGTATAATAAAGTTATTTGCAGTTTAATTTGAAATTATATTTATGTCCACCAGAAACTTACAGAGAAACTTTTATCTAAAGCCATCACGTAATGCCACCATTTGGCAGGTATGAAAATCATTTCTCCGGGCTCTAAGAGACATTTGTATAAAGTGGCATTTTTGAAATCTGGATATTTTTCTACATCAGGATTACTTGGATCTACTGCTGCGGTATTTGACAATAACTTGCCTTCATATGGATAAACGTAAGCAGAATCAGCTGGAGGACACAGAAATAAGAGTTTGGTCCCAAAAACCTAAAAATAAAAAAAATCAAAACGTGATGAAATTCAATGAAACACCCTATAATACCGACCTGACATAAGATATTGTTTTTTGGGTCAAAGTGCATAGGTGAAACGGTTCCTTCAGGCCCCAACCACGCATTGACAGTAGGTTCAGAATCTTCCTCATTTTCAGAATTAGTTAGACAACAATATTCAGGTATACAGATATCTTTTTCCAGTTCTGGAACCTGAAACAACCACAATTGATTATTGTGATCCGTGATAACGCAGAAATCTGTAATCTTAAAAGCTATTCAATTTATTACTTGATTGAAAAGATTGTGTTGAGCCAAGTAGCCAATTTCTTTAGAGTTGCTGAGGTAATGCTGTTTTATGAATTCCTTAAAAGTCATTAGTTTTTGATGCCAATCATCATCAACATAATGGGATCCTACTTCAATAGGTACAGTGCGATCACCTACTACATCTAGAAGGTAGTTGACGTCTAACCATTTGGTACTTGCAGGCCAGTGGGTCATACAGTCTGAAAAAAATCCAGTTTACAGATTTCTATATTACCGATTTTGATTTATTGCCATACCTTTCAGTTTTAAGGGTACTTGTTGCACAAAATACTTATTATTAAAGGTTTCTAACGACGGACAGTTTAAAAAATCTACTTCTTTTCCTGGAGCAGCTTCTAATTTTTCTAAATCTTCGGAAGGATTTTTTCTTTTAACTTGACAGTTGACTTTCCATGAATCCCCTTCAATTTCTTTCTCCAATTTATTTATTTCACGTGAAATATAATTCGTACTATCTACCATAATTCTAGAATTGATTTTTAAAGGTGCGCCCAGCAAAACTCCCATATCTAAACATTTGAGGCAATCTTTGAGCCCTTCTACGGTCGATTTTTCGTTTAATTTCAAATGAATCGCGGCTTTAACGTAACTGGCCGATGTGAAAGCACGTAAAACTCCCATTGGCACTTTACTCCAATGTCCTGTGTGAAGTTCATCGTGAAATTGGTCCACGATCGAGTCGATCTCTAGAAGTTTTGTACTTCTGTGGGACTCGTCCACGTTTTGAACGAAATCAAAACACCGCTGGAACGTGTGAAACAAGCAATTGTTGATCGATTTCACAGCTTCCTCCAGTTCTTCTCGCGATGATAGGAATGTTGATAACATTTTTACGTGATCGTCACTCATTTTCTACGGCAGTTTTCACGAGAAAATCTTGAATTTCTAACACATTTTTATCGTCAACTGTCAAATTTGCATCTTGCCAAGGTCATCGGTGTCAAATCCATCATTTTAATGAAATTCCATTGAGTTTTGGAAAAATAGATGGGCATAGGAATCGTCGAGAATAAAAATCGGTTTATTTTCGTTAAACGAAATTTGTAATTTACACTTTATTAATTTGTTTAAACAAGACAGAAGTACTAAACCTAGAGATACATAATAAATAAACTATAAAACCTAATATATCAATAAAAGAAGACTTCAAGTTTGGCTTCAGATTATAGATTTCAATTTTGTTAACAAAGATAAATTTTGAACCAATCAGGAATAATTAAACAGAAAGTGAGACGAAGCTGTTGTACTGCGTTATGTTCCTCTTCAAAATATCTGCACACAATCCGAGCACCCTTTCGAATCTAGAAATAAAACCATCAATAATCACAATAGATCTGTCAAAATTTCCACAATGAAGTACAGACCTTGCCCTATCCAATTTAACGCATTTCAACGGCCCCGACGCCACGACAGTCGCAGCCCTCGGCCTATCCAACAGCAGGGCGATCTCACCGAAGTAATCGCTTGGTCCCAGACGGCCCACCTCGGTGGGCTCCTCTCCTTCGGCGCGATTCTGTTTGACCACGGCCGTCCCTTCGACGATTATGTAGAAATCGTCACCGGGCTCACCCTGCCTCACTATGGTTTCACCGTCCTCGAAACTGACAGTTTCCAGCGCATCGGCGACTGTCAAACGTTCCCACTTGTCGAGATTTTCCAGGATCGAGACGCGCGACAAGAATTCCTCGTACATTTTCCTTTTGCGTATCGTCGACCCCATCAGGATGCGTCTGTACGAGTCGCGGTCGATCCCCCACAACTTCACGTCGGTCTTCGCCTTGACGGTCGCCGCCCTCGGGGTACCGTAGATCAGCGCCAACTCCCCGAAGCTGCCGCCCTCCCCTATCGTCGTCACCAACTCGTTGTTGACGTAAATCTGGAATTCACATACAATTTTACTCAAAAAAACTAAAAAATCCAATAGATGGCGCTGATTTTGATAATCAGCTGATTGGGAAAATCGTAATCATCGCTCGTTTGTCGTTCACCTCAACTTCCCCCTGGTCTATGACGTAGAAGTTGTCGCCCTCGTCGCCCTGCTGGATGATGGCCTCGCCCGGCAGACAGGTGACCGGGAACATGGCGTCGAAGATGTCGCTGCGCTCGTTCTCGTCCAGATGGGAGAAGAGCACGTTCTTGGCGATGGCCTTCGACAGGGCGGCCATGGTCTTGTAGTCCTTGGGGACGACTTTCTTCACGTAACTGGTGGCGTCCTCCTCCGAGACCGGCTCGGCCGAGATGCCGCCGCGACGCCTCACCGATTGCTGGGTGTGCGCCGGCAGCGGGGACAGATCCTCCGTGTCTTCGGGGGAGGTCACCTGTTGCTTGGCATCTAGAGCTTGTTCCTGCAACGGCAAGAGAAAACGTCAAATTACTGCTTTAAAACTTTCAGATCTCAAAATTAACTGAAAAATAGCTTCCATTTTTCAGAGAATAAATTAATATTTTCGAGTGCATATTTTCTAAACTTTTTAGTTCAAGTTATCGCGATTCCACTGTAATCGAAATCACCTTTGATCGATCTCGCAGGTGTGTAAAACCAACAGAGTTTAAGTTTATACCGATTACTCAATAATATTGTGGCATTTCATATAATTTATGATCGCCAACTTTTCGAGTACTTCTCGAAATGAAAATGTAGAGTTGAGGAAAACATTTACAATTTACAACAATGATAAATTGCGTACCCAAGTCGGTTCATGAATATTATACGGTGAAAAGGTGGAGAAGAGAGAGAGAAAAAAGCAGGGGAAATCTTTATTAATACGAAAACCGCGATATTAATAAAACTAGCGCGTGTTATTCTTCGAGCGTCGCGACGCCCACCGTCTCTTTCTCTCTCGCTCCTAGTCGTATATTACACAAAAGCGGCCGTGGAAAAATTCCGCAAAAAGTTTCCCGCATTTTTCCGTATAAGCTCCAAATGAAATGCGCTCCAATTTCACTCGATTTAAATTAAATTCCTCATTTTCCATTGTTGACATATAATAATGGAATGTAAAAATGAAGAGTCTCTCTAATCAGTGAGGCCTCCTTTTCGTGTTGTAGCAATTCATCAAGCGGACACGTCCATAATAATGAAGCGACAGCAAACACAAATGTCCCGCAAGGTCTTAATGTCAATATTAAATCCTTGAAGCGGGCTATTTTTAAAGTTCGCACTGTACAGTAGAAAGAGCCGGCCCCCGCGACGAAAATCCAATAAGTTGACAGAAAAACACCGCAACGGAAAATAATGCGCAAATTTTAACAATGCAAAATAACAAACCGACCATTTGCAATTGCCAAACCAACTAGGTAAGTAAGTATCAACCGGTTATTAAGAGAATTTTCGCCTACATCATCACCCACACACAATAATAAAAAGTGAGTGCCATGAATTTCTTATCGTCACCACCAATAAAAATATAAAGCCAAACCGATAACAAATCGCCGCGAATTAATATTTTCTTCGTTACAGCGCCTCGGTTCGTTCGGGCGTTTCACAAATGCAAAAGTTCATCGAGAATTATTAAGTGACCCAGTTTCCGAAATGTCGTAGGCGCGAGCGCGTTTTCCGCTCATAATCCCTTTTAAAAATACCTCGCTCGACCCCTCTCGGTCTCGCTATACTCTCATCGGCTTATAAAAACACAATAATACCTGCGGCATTTTCGTAAAAATCTAAACACTCGATACTCGATTAAGGAAGATAATGGAGCCGGTGCGGGGAAACCTTACAAGGACTCCGAGGTCGCGGTTCGTACTATGACTCTCACTCCCGGTTTTGTTGGAGCTTCCCGAGACAGCCGCGGAATATGACGGCGTGTACACCTGCTCGCGGTTTTCGGGTGCACCAGGAGACGCGGAAAACACTTCGAACCCGCTCCGAGACGCGGTCACTACTATGATACGCGACGCAAGACCGATTTATAACCGAGGCGGTTTAACTCTGCCGGTGCAACAACAAAACGAAAAAGTCGCCACAAGTGGAGGAGAAACGCGACAATCGCAAATCAAAACGACCATTTTTCAATAATTAATACCCAGCAGTAAAATACTCCCGTGCTGACAGATTAATTGAACCGTAGTTTGTTTTATCGTTTCGACGCTATCGAGTTATAGCTCCACTACGCTGCCGTTCGACAATCAGTAAAGAAGATCTCTAGAATACCGACACAAATTCGTGTAATAGCGTTCAGGGGTAAACGGCATTATAGCGCTGAAGAAAATCGAAGACCGCAGTATAGAAGCAATTAAAGTGGTAATTACGCCACCAGTAGCAGGGCAATTAAGGAACCCCGTCCGTACGTGTAATTACAATTGATCGTCTTCTTCATACGAAGCACGTGACATCGTGACAGTTCTTACGTCACCTGTCAAATTCGATGTCGCATCTCTATGATCGAAAAGTTTCGTGACGTACTGAGGGTGTTTATTCAGAACATCAGAAACCATGATCATAAACATTATTCCATTTTTGAATGATGGATGAGGATGAGATGCTACTTATAGCCCGGAGAAAGTGTCGAACGAAATCGAAGTTTCTCCAATTAATTATGCATCGTCGTTACGAGTTCGGTTCGATTGCCACATTAGAGGTAAACGATGTCGATAATATGATGATGATGGCTTCTGGAAATGAGAAAACGAACCGATTATTTCAGAGTATGGACTGGATGTGGCGCCGGTCAGAATACGGAATATTTAATAAACTCATTTCATTGAGTATATGGCAATTATAACGTACACCGAAAAGATGATCGATTCGGAATAACAAAAGCTGTGATATTTCCCATCACGGTCGGTAATACAGTCTCGATAAACATTTCCCGTCGTATTAAATTATCGAGGAACGTCATCAATTATATCGACGAGGGAAAATGCGAAAGGACAAACATCCATCAAATTTTTCGGTGTCGTTTTTCCTCGTTTCTTTCCTACATCATTCTGTTCCGGTAGTCGAGCGGAAACTGTCCTTTTATTATTTGTCTAATTTAAGGCGAAAGTGATCGATGGCTGGCAGACTGCATAAATATCTTCCGCAATTTTTTTGGATACAAAAACGTATCCGTAACTGTATACACTTCAAAATAAGCCTAGATGATATCCGAAAATTTTGAAACCAAGAAACCCGAGCTGTCAAAAAGACGGAGTACGATTCTGACGTCACTGAAGCAGGGACCAATAGGAAACGGGCAATTCAAAGCGCCATCTATTGAGATAAACCAAGAAAAGGTTGCGCTTGTTTTCCGAAACGAATTGATCGATTGACGTCACAATGCCTGCACGTTCAGAGTTCGAATTCACCGGTACATTTCCATTTCGATTGGCTTTTTTCACAGCAAAGGTCTTTCCGATCGGATAATCCCCAGTAGAAAGACGAGTTTCTCCCCGCGCATACAGGTCGCTCCAGTTCCAACGGTAACTGAGACATTCAGCGATCGAAAACCAGACGAGTCGACGGTGTCCAAAGTGGATGCACAGTATTAGTGAAACGAAAACGAACGATAATTAATCGCCTCATTTTCGTAATTGAAAAAATCGTGAATCGCGGTCGGCGCTGGCGCCATCTCCTAGCAACGGCCGGCCCGCCGCCTAGGCAACACGCGTGGATCGAGTGCGCACGCACGTCCCGTTCCGCGTTCCGCTGTCCGCGGTTCGGTCGGTAACTCAGCGCCGCCATCGACGGAAGTCATAACTGTAAAAGGTAACATGGCGAACGTATCAGCTGCTGTCCTAGATCGTCTCGAAAAACAGGGCATTCCAAAGTCGAAAAGAAAACTACAGAAGCACCTGAGGAGTGCAGGACTGGCCTACATTTCCCGCACGGGAAAACTGATACCGGCGAAGCGAGTGGCAGGTATGTTAAAGCCCCGTTTGCACTGTTTACATTGTGACAGATCCGCGCGAGAACCACATCACGTCGCGCATTTTCGATTTACCGTATCTCCGACCTCGGCCCCGGACCGAAAATCGCCTTTTCCGCCTCCCCGTCCGTGGGCGAAAGCGTCGCGACGGCGTTCAACCCAGTTTTCGATCGGCCGACGTGACGCGTGTCTTTTGTGGCTTTACGCTTGCGAAAGGGGGGAAAAAAAGGCGCGTTCGTCCCCCCGCGTTGCGGTTTCGAAACGGAACGCGCCTCTCGGCGGGGCGACGGTTTTTGGGCACCTTTTGCGACCTTCCGTATCTGGGTCAGCCGATTCGTCGAAGGAGCCGAACTCGAACGGCGTTGGCCTTGTCAATAAGGCACGTGCTGACCGCCGAGAGCTGGGCCGGGTGAGCGAAACGGGTCGAGAGGCGGCAGCGCGAGCATTACGTCGTACGCAGATATTACGCACGCACGTCGGCCTTTTAATCCACGTCTTCCGATCTCCTGTTGTTTCCGTCTACGCCGACTACTACGTCTTTCCCTACGACTTTTCGCCTGGCAACGTAAACAACAACAAGACAACAAGTCAACAAAACAAACGAAAGAAGTGTTGTTTTGTTGTTGGCCAGAGTGGCCGTGTTGCCCTGTCAACCGGAAGTCTTTTGTTTCCGACCGCCGCGGAGCGTGAACCGCGTGGAGGAAATGAACGTTTTCGGAAAAGAAAATCGTTAAAAACGTTCGCCACTTACTTCGCTGATTAAACCGTACAAATTGATATCGATCTTGCGCAAAAAGGACGATCCGGTCGGCTTATCTCGAGACGTCGGTTCGGCGTTCCCATTGTTTCGGTTTTCCCCCTCGAAACCGCGCGTTTTCCCGAAATCGTCAAGTGTGACGTAATCGATCCGAAACATCCGACGATAGATTTCCCCGGCCCAATCATCGGACGCGTTACTTTTTCGCGACCAATCGGATCGCGAAAATTTCGAACGACTCGTCGTAACGGAGGAAAGGTCGATTGCGTCGTTGCACATGATCGCGCGTTCCGATTTTTCGTGCGTTATCAGTCGGTTTTTACGGCGTTGCACTTTTCGCGCCAGTCTCCACGGCGACGTTTTCGGATATCACCGACGTACGTCCGTGCGGCGTGACGTAGAAGGACCTTCATGGAGCGCGACCTTATGCCACCATGATATACGGATTCTGTGTCTCGAACGGATCGGACGAATGAACGCGAAACGAAAGTGCATCGTCGACGGAACGCGGCCGATTTTGCATCGACATCACCAAACGCGATATACGTAGGGGAAAACCCGTATCACGCAGAACGAGGCTACATCAGCCCAAATCGCGGTTTTCTCTTTATTCCGTACCGTGTAAGAGTCGCCGAAACGCTCAGTTATCGAAATGTTTATGATAATGCCAATGGCAACACTTTTATTTTAATTGCTCCCAATTCGATTCAAATTAAAAAGTTGCGAAATGTAAGAGCGGTTTGGCCATGACGACTACGTACATCGTCGGAATCACGGAATGACGGGGCTCGAAGAGGAGAGAAGGCGGCCGAGTCGGTCACGAAAAGTAGCAACAGTGGAAAAAAAAACATCACATAACGACCGAAAACATGATCATGTGTTGTGAAGATGACGACGGTGACGTAGACGCGATGAAAATGGGCTTTGCCGCCTCTGTATCACGCGATTTTCCTTCGACTTTACACAATTATCATCGTTAGTATCAAATGTGGAAGGTCACGAACCCTTGTTGGGCTGGATTCGGAGGGAATGAAAATTGCAAATTATTGTAAAGACACGAACTTGCCGAGCGAGAACATGCACGCCGATTTTTTCCTCTTCTTTCGAAAGATGAAAAAACCAGACTTTGCGAATGATTTCATTTGTTTTGAAGGTTTTTCTCGAATAATAAAACTGACAGCAACAGGTCAAAATGACGGAGTAACCCTGGGGGCATACCCGCGCGCCGCCGAGATAATAATCCCACAAATGTTGCACGTATTCCTATCGATTCATTAGCGAGTTGAAATGACGGTGTAATAAAACGTCGTTATCGACAACAATCTTCGGTTTTATACACCGAATCCGAGATAATCAATCGCTCAAACGTAGAAAACTTTAAGGCGGTCTCCAGTTTTCGGCTCCGAATAAGCCTGTGTAAATATTTCGAATTTCGGGGTACAAAGTAAATAAGTACGCGACTGAACAAACTCAAACTGTCGTAAACACATAACAGGAATTGTGTTTGTTTTCGAAAAAAAATTCACGCAAAGGCAAAGGTCACAATTCGAGACGAAAGCTATCCGCGCCGTGACGTCACACGTTTTAGATTACTCCGAAAGTATTGATACGCAGCGCGATAACCGCTCAAAGGGTTACACAGAACAGGAAAATATTCCCATCGTTTCTCAAAAAAAAAATCGGTGCATGATGAAATAACCGACTTGTTTTCAAATTTCGACACAACAAATGCACCCATGTCATTAGTCCAAAAGTGATGAAAAAAGGCACGAAACGAAATGATACATGGCCTTGTTTCGTGTGACGTAACATGTGATCAGCCAGCTGATCGATGGAAAACGTAATTGATGAATCTTGTTTTCCAACAAGCGACACAAATCGATACGACTTATTTCTGATTGGTCAGAACGGTGTGTGTCGATTCGTGTGCCTTGTTTGGGAGCAGGGTGAATTTTTGAACAGAACTTCCTAAGCCTCAGTCGAAAAGTTTTCGTCTACCAGTTGATTTCAATATTCATCAAATGGTAGGTGAACCTATGAAATGACTAGCATAGAATAGTGTGCCTCAAAATTTCATAAAAATCCTCGAGCCAGGGTCACAGAAAACACGACCGATCACGGTCATCATCTAGGGCTAGGCATACGTTTGCAATTTCGATCAAAGAGCCGTGTTTTGACAAAACCGTTGGATAACAGTCAAAAATGCATTAATTCATGGAAAATGAAAATTATGACCATGTTATGACGTTTAGGGTGTCAGCATGTCTAACGAAGATGTATGTCTACGGTTATGATAGGTTGACATGTCTCTGATTTGTACTAATTCTGTTTTTCCGTTTTCCAGAGGAGTTGTGCCAGTGTCCCCAAAAATGTGATGAACGAGTGCCTATAGAGGCGCGCGAGCGCCTGTTCGCGCACTTCTACGGCCTTGGCGAGGCCGACATGCAGAATCAGTTCCTCCGCCAAAACATGGACCTCAGGGCGAGGCTGAACGTGCCGGAGACGACGGGCTCCGGCCGTCCGCCGCGCCGCATCACCTGCAAATACCTAGTGCCCTTAATGCCCGCCGACGACACGGTCGAGGTGTGCCAGAAGGCGTTCGTCAGCGCCTTCGTCATAACCACGAAACGCGTCCGCCTGCAGCGCGAGAAGCTCATCTCCAGCCTCGGCCTGAACAGCTACAGCAGCCACAACAGGACGGCCGGGGGCGGCGGCGGCGGAGGCGGCCAGCAGAACGGCGCCTCGCCCAAGACGCCCTCGCCGGACGGCGGGGGCGCCACCTCCGCCGCCAAAAAGATGAAGTTCTCTGCGCAGCGGTGCGAGTTCGGCTCGGAACCAAAGACACCGGAAATGCCTCCATCGGACGGAAGGCCGGCGGTCAGGCGGCGGGTGGACAACCCGCTCATACCGCTCGGCCTCCTGGTGCCCGACGGCGTCACCATAGCGCCCGTCACCGCCACGCCCGACCACGACAGGGACATAGCGATAGTCAACAACTTCTTTTCCAATCAACTGTGGAAACCGGAGTACATCGGTACTTATTCATGAGGCAGGGATAGGCCTCCTCTCCCTCACCCAAATCACCAACGACGACAACAACAACAACAACAACAAAAAGAAAATGAAGAAATCGACCACCATCACCAACAGACACAAATCGACAAACAACATCTGCCCACCGTACTTAGTTTAATTAATAATAATAAACATAATAATCTTAACGTCATTATCAAAATGATCAATTTTTACCTATTTGAGAAAATACCTATACGTATTGTTATTTATATTTATACTGCATAGTTTATGACAAGAACCTATATTAATTGTTTTCAATAAAAGTGTTTTTTAAAAAACGCACTCTATTGTTCATTTTCAAGCCCTCGTTTCATTATCTAATTACCTTAGCTCGGTGGAGATAGGTGAAATCGATAACGAACCAAATGGGATAAATACGACAGAGCTTCTCAATTTCCTTTGTGTGTTCTAGTGTAGGCGCATCCGAGTCTGGTCTTAAGCGTATTAAATTACCATAACGGGTGTATTTTCCACCCCCTCGACTTGAAAAACGTTATTGTAACTTGTGGATTGAGTGGGCGAACATAAAGTCGTTACAGAATTTCCGCGAGGAATGTCTCGAGATGTAAGAAGATGACAAAGGTTATTATGTAGGCCGACTACGGGAAACGGAAATCTAAACCAAACATGGGATGGAAATTGAAATTCCGTGTTATTGCAAGCTACAATTTGGCCCGTTAATTAAGTTTAGCTTCTGGTAGTCGAATCTGGAGGAATAATTTGATTGAGAATAGATAGAGAACCCATCACCCGGACATTATCGTCACGAAACTCGAATATACAGTCTGTTCGATTGTTCTATCAAAAATTTCAGATGGAAAAGAAAGCTTTCATAGCTTCTTAAAATGGCAGATGAAAATCATTTCTAGACAAGTTTCAATATACGAGAATCTGCAAAAGTTTTTCTCAAAGCTCCTTTTAATATTTAAAACCTTAAAGTGGGAACCTTTTCATTGTGTAAATGAAACGGGGTGTATCTATGGACTTTCAGACGAATCCATTTTTATGAAAACCGTTTTCTTCATTTTGACGACATCCATCAACTTTCGAGCGTTTTGCCGGTAGAATATTGAATCAGGCTGTAATCCCAACTCGACCGATCCTATAATGAAAAAACACCTAACTCGCAGACAAACTTCCCTCAATCCAAACAAAACGATCCTTAATTACTCGAGTCAACACAGAGTCAAACGTAATTCATCATCGGCAGACGCGCCTCATAATAGAACTGGAAGCCCAAAACCGAGTTTCCCGGAAAATCCATCATATCGCTCAGATTATTTCAACACGAAAAGCGTCCGTAACCCAAATACTCGAGACCTACCGCACGTGCTTTTCACCCTTCATTCTCCACGCCTCCAGAAAAAAAAACCTATACCGCTATTACATTTATTATCGAAACAAGAGAGTGATTACGGAAGAAAACCCTTATTTACTGGGGCGAACAAACTAATAATTCAAAGGGCAACTCCCGGGGATTAAACAGACTCGTTAATAATTTTAACGTGAACCGGGAGCGCTCCTACATAAAACATGCATCCGAGCGGAGAGCGCGGAGAGGCCAAGCGGAAAAAAGGAAAATCCATTCGGGTCAACAGCGGAAAACGCCAACCCCCCGAAAGAAAAACGCCAACCGCACGATTTACATGTTAATCACTTCGACAAAAAGGTTCAATACCTACATGAAAGCCCCGATAAAAGCGAAATCCGGAAAGCGATTGTTTATTAACGAGTTCCGACTAGGATCACCGAGATTTCCGAGGGATTAAAAGTGGCCGAAATCGCTTGGAGGATCAATGGATTTGGCGGTACTCACCGTGGACAGCGTCAGCATCATGCTCACTGTTTTATCGGCGGCGCGACCTAGGGGATGATGCGGAACGCGACCTTGGTCACGACGGAACGGGACCGCCACCGGAGGACGCGTATTATACCGCACACGGCCTCCTCCCCCGGCTCGAGACTCGGAGCGATCCGAGCCGAATATGCAGGTCGGGTGGTCGCTAGGAGACGCGTGCTCCGTCAGAGTCCTCTCCGGCGTGGACGGTGACGTCACGCCGATATGTGGGGGTGGCGGCACCAGTCGGGGGTGGCGCGGCGGCGGGGTGCCAACTTATGGATTCCGATTTCCCCCGGCGAGACGCGGAGGAAACGATCCTGATTTCGCGGTGCGAGAGAGGGATGGAAACGCGAGTGGGAAGGACGCCAATTGGGCCTTAATCGTCTCATCTCCTACCTAGAAGGGCCACCGTCTTTCTAGCGAAAGGTCGCCTTTTCGATAATCCCGTTGCCGTTATTTTACAGGAATCTGTACCATTTCCCAATAAATTTGTCTTTACCTCGAGATTCCCCTAATTGGGATTTTGATATTCCAATATTAGTTTCCAGTTTTAGAGAAATTCGAGGAGAAATTATGAAGGTAAAACGTAAATATTTTGCTGATTAAACCTCGATTAAAAAGGAGATTGCCACCGTGATTCTCCTCCACCGACAAAATCTAATAATTTCAAAGGTCAAAGGTTAATGAGACCAATCATTTAAGGGCAATGAGTGAACCTGAAGCCAAGTACTTCTCATGCTGTTGACCCTAGTGTCTAACGTTAATTATTAACGAGCCAACTGTAGAGTAATCACATATTGACCAACAACAAAGACACCTAAAGTTACGAACCAGAATAGAATTTTTCCTAAAAATAGTACTGTAATTTGTAAATAAAGATGAAGAAGAATAAATTATTATTATTGGCACTGGCCCCAATAAATTGAATTCCATCCTGATTTAAAAGGCATTGACTTCTCCTCTCGGGTCTTTTGTCACGATAATTTGATACAATTTTCAGTCGATTCTGAAGAGAATGATTTGTCCACAGCTCATTTCCTTCACATTGAAGCGAATTTCGTTCAAATTGAACCTTGTATGGAGCCTAATTGGGTTGATCACTCTCGGAAATTTTACGTTTTCTGCCTGTTTTGAACCCTTCGTAATAACTCTATAGAAAGTTGTTTGTTTTCTCCGAGTCTCCCAGACGTTTACGTATTTTCGTTCTGGACATTTTCCGGTTCGTTTAAGCTAAATAATCCCTTGTTTGTGAATATGTGTGGGTGTGTTGTTTTCCTACTACATGTATGTATGTACCTATGCTGGTATACGTTCTGTAAAAAGGTTAATCGAGATGCTGCCGAATGTACTCACCCTTTCGAGCTTCTGGAAGTGCTCCCTCAAGAACGAGATGGGATTGTTTGGACGGTTTACACACAGCTGCACGATGCATTCTTTCAGGATCTGCTGGATGTTGTGCGTTTGAACGTAAGCCTCGCATTCGCGGAGGGACTGCTCCTCATCTACATTTGTTGCCATTTTTTCGACGTTACCAAATCACACCGCAAATTTTACAACGACAAATCTGCACAACGACAACGATCGCGTTTAACGCCAGTCGGGTTGATATAAATCACACAATTATTCCTGGGTAATTTCTAAAATGAATATTATTAAAAACAAAAAGAACGGAACTTCAACTTCATTTGACAGTTGCTATTTTTATTTTTTTGTTTCATCCATCTAAAAAGCGGATAAAGCAGATAGCGGTATTACCTGCAAACGGTCTCCGCTAGATGACACCCCAATTTCGAAATGAAAATATCGCAATCCTGGCTTGTTCGTTGATTTGATCGATATCAAAATCATCGAGATATTAACCAATTTTCATGCATTAAACAAGAATATTCTCGGAAAACTTGTATATCATGTTAATCAAAAAAGTTATCTATTTTAATAATTTCTATGGGAGTTTTACAACCTACGACCTTCAAATGTCAATCACGTTGGCGTTGACGTTTGACACATGTTTGACATTTGACAGATTCGTTTTGAGGTTATCACCAAGTGCTACCGTGGTGCAAATTAGTGAAATATGGCTCAAAACGGGGCTGACACCCTCGCCGCTTTGCTGCAATTAGGTCTGAGTGAACAGAAGGCGAAAGAAACGCTGAAGAACCAAGCCTTAACTCAAATTTTGCTCTCTATACTTCATGAGGTAATCACAAAAGAAATCACGCAACCATTCACTTTATCCCATTCTTGTTGTATGACTGAAGGTACGAGGAGTAGCGCTTCCCGAAGGTTCCGGAATCCTCCTATACCATTTAGGGTCTAAGACGAAACCCCAAATCGGTCACCATTTGCCCACAATCATCAAATACATTGTTTCGAAGAAACTGGACAGCTCTGTTCGAGTTGAAAAGGCAATCGAATATGCACTGGCGCACATCGATAAAATTAACGTCACCGAATTCGAGAAGTTCTGCGGTGTGGGTATCGTGGTGACACCTGAAGAGATCGAAAAAGCGGTCGAAAAACTCATATCGGAAAACAAGATCGAGTTGCTGGAGAAAAGGTACCGGTTCAATGCGGGCCCCCTCATGCAGAAAGTCAGGACTCAGTTGCCCTGGGCTGATGGCAAGGCGGTGAAAAATGAAGTAGACGTCCAGATTTTGGATTTACTCGGCCCGAAAACTGAGCAAGACTTAGCACCGCCTCCGAAAACCGACAAGAAGGCGAAGAAACCTGCAGAAACTAAACAAAATAAACCGGATGCTAAAGAAGATCCTCAAGTTGCAGCTCTCACCATATCTGACGTTATGAAAAAGGTCAATTTTCATTCTCCTGGGGATAATTACAAGACCGATGGTTACGTGGTGACCAAAAATACCCAAAAATTGATTCAGGAGCATCTGAAAATAACAGGTGGCAAGGTTCGTACGAGATTTCCTCCCGAACCCAACGGGATTCTCCACATCGGCCACGCCAAAGCCATCAACATCAATTTCGGATATGCCGCGGCTCATAACGGCGTTTGCTTCCTTCGATACGACGACACCAACCCGGAAAAGGAAGAAGAAAAGTTCTTCACAGGAATCAAAGACATGGTCTCGTGGCTGGGATACGAGCCATATAAAATCACCCATTCGTCTGATTATTTCAATCAACTTTATAGTTGGGCCATCGATTTGATCAAAGCGGATTTGGCTTACGTCTGTCATCAGACGGCCGAAGAAATGAAAGGGATCAACCAACAGGCGTCACCTTGGAGGAATCGCCCGGTTGAGGAAAGTCTCCAGCTTTTCCAGGATATGAAAAATGGGAAAATCGATGAAGGGTTGGCCACTCTGAGGATGAAAATCACTTTGGAAGAGGGCAAAATGGACCCGGTCGCTTACAGGGTTCGGTTCACTGCGCACCACCGCACTGGAGACCAGTGGTGCATCTACCCGACTTACGATTACACTCATTGTCTGTGCGATAGCATCGAACACATCACTCATTCGTTGTGCACTAAAGAGTTCCAGTCGAGGAGGTCCAGCTATTATTGGTTGTGCAATGCGTTGAACGTCTACTGTCCGGTCCAATGGGAGTACGGGAGGCTCAATGTCAACTACACCGTGGTTTCGAAGAGGAAAATTGCCAAACTCATCGATGAAGGAGTTGTTAAAGGTACAAGTTTTCTTTCTCTATGAGCTAGGCTGATAATTTCTGTTACTTGATAGATTGGGACGACCCAAGGTTGTTCACTTTGACAGCGTTGAGGCGGCGCGGGTTTCCTGCGGGCGCCATCAATAATTTCTGCGCGCAGTTGGGAGTCACTGGTGCCCAAAGCACAGTAGACCCTTCAATGCTTGAGGCTTATGTGCGAGATTACCTCAACAGTTCCGCTCCTAGGTACAAATCTGTAATAATATTTTAAGGGAACTTACGACATCAATGTTTTTCAGGCGGATGGTGGTTTTGGAGCCACTGGAAATTACGATTGAGAATTTTCCTCACCCTAAACCTGTCGAAGTTACTGTCCCGAATTTCCCGAACAAGCCAGAATTGGGTACGCACTCTGTCACTTTCTCCAAGATCATCTACATAGAAAAGAGTGATTTCCTTGAGGATGGAAATAAGAATTATCGGAGGTTGACAAAAGCTCAAAGTGTAGGTCTCAGGCATGCTGGCTATATCCTTGAAGTTACTTCTGTGAAAAAAGATTCTTCTGATCAAGTAGTGGGACTTGGTTGTAAGTGTCTTGAAGTGGAGAAGGCACCTGTTAAACCTAAGGCTTTTATTCATTGGGTTAGTGACCCTCAGGAGATAGAAATTCGTCTCTATACGCCTTTGTAAGTTTTATTTATTTTGAATTAAGTCTATAATATCTTGATTTTTCTTTAGATTCAAACATAAAAATCCGGAGGATCCTAATGAAGTCCCTGGTGGATTTTTAACGGATTTAAACAAAGATTCCTTGAAGATTATTAAGAGCTATGCAGATAAGAAATTCAAGGCGAAATCTTTTGAAAAATTCCAATTTGAACGAATGGGATTCTTCTCTGTTGATCCAGACACCTCTAAAGATACAGTATGTCTTTGAAGCTCTGTTGTCCAGATAATCTTTGATTTTGAAATTTTTGCAGTTGGTCTTTAATGAAACAGTGGGTCTAAAAGAAGATACAGGAAAATGATCGAAATGTTACCATATTTATTTCATCGCCAGTGAACAATCCTTCAAGATTGTGCCGAACCGAACCCGAAAGTGTCCTTCTGAGACCAAATAAAGTAATTTATTATCAATATTCGCGTATTCTTACGTTTTCCCGCTTCTTAGTTTAAAATTGGCGCCTAGAGATTTTTGTTTTACAAATATTTTGTGTTTGTACTATTACCAATGTTGCCAATGAAAGAAAAATTAAATTTTGTTTGTCATCTGTCAGTCAGCTGTCATCTGGTTGTCACATTTTTGCACATCGTCTGTCGGGAAAAAATTTTGTTGCATAACAAGAAAAAGTCACTTTCCCAGGCGAAAATGTCGAAAACCCTCAACATCTCATCGTACCTACGTACCGCCAACCAGGTGGTGAGCAACAACTTGAGCAAAGTCAACCCTCCCGGTTTATCCGCCAAGAAAAGCATAGTGTTGAAGCCCCCGACTCCTCTCACAAGCTCCACTTTGAGCCGAAGCCTCCCCATCGGCAACGTCCAAGTGACCAGCGGCTTGACCAGCACGACTCAAGTGAGGTGGGCGCACACCGACATCAATGTCCCGGATTGGTCCTCGTACAGGCGCAATGACACCAAGTCGCCGACATCGAAAAATTCGGCTTCCGAAGATTCCAGGAAGAGTTTCACCTACATGATTGCCGGTGCCAGCACCGTGGCCACAGTTTACGGAGCCAAAGCCGTCGTTTCTCAGTTCATCAGCTCAATGAGCGCCTCTGCCGATGTTTTGGCTCTCGCCAAGATCGAAATCAAGCTCGCCGATATCCCTGAAGGAAAATCCGTCACCTTCAAATGGAGAGGTAATTGGTTTTGACAACAAGGGGCTCGTTATTTCAGTATCAATTTTAATTTTAGGTAAGCCGTTGTTCATCAGGCACAGAACTCCGAGCGAGATCTCGGCTGAGCAATCTGTGGCTGTTGGAACCCTCAGGGATCCTCAACACGATAGCGATCGCGTCAAAAATCCGAAATGGTTGGTCGTCTTGGGAGTGTGCACCCATTTGGGTTGCGTGCCCATTGCAAATGCGGGCGATTTTGGTGGATATTATTGCCCTTGCCACGGTTCCCATTATGACGCTTCTGGGAGAATCCGGAAAGGACCTGCTCCTCTCAACCTGGAAGTGCCCGAGCACGTATTCCCAGATGAATCCAACTTGATTGTAGGTTAAACCAATTTTTTGACATTTTATTTTGGAGAAATAATAGTTCAATTATCATTATTCCACCATCTAAGTTATTTCTGGCTGTTCAAGATTATTATTTTAAACTAAAAATGTACATTTTCTGTTATGAAATAAAATTTCGAAAATTAGCCCTGTACACCTATTATTATAATTTCGGTGGTTCCTGTGTATTGATCAAACTTTAGTTAGCAACGGATCATCAACGATGACATGTTGTCGATTATTTGTGTTCAAAATTGTTGTCATTGTTCAGTGTTGTCAAAAGTTCATTTTTCATCCAAATGGTCAGCGGTAAAGAGTTTCGATCGAGTCTACGGAGGCCTCTGCCCACAGCCCCGAAACCGAAAGGTTGCAGATTAGTCCCCGCTTTTACCGTGCAAGCGTTGCAAAGGGGCACATGTGTGATTCCGCCCCCGAGATGTAACGCTTTAAAAGAGCAACCCCCAAAACCCACACAATTTCGCTCAAATTACAAGAGAGGCGATTTTCCTATCGCCTTGGAAGCTAACGGAACTAAAATCGCGTGGAAAGTAAGAATCAGTTACAAATGAAATTTGAAAAGCATTTGCTTCAGGAGAATGCTTTTTAGGCGGATATTAATAAATTGGACTATCACCACTACCTGCCGATGTTTTTCGATGGATTATGTGAAACCGAAAACCCGTTTAAATTCTTCGCTCAACAGGGAATTCACGATATGCTCACTTACGGTGGCCCCAAGATCTTCCCAGTCATTCCCCAATTGATCATACCAATTAAAAGTGATTCAGGTTTTAAAATGGTACCTTTTCGGAATTACACTCTCATTATTTCAGATGCGCTAAATACGAAAAATAAAACCGTAATGTGTTCAACTCTCAGAGTTCTTCAACATTTAGTAAAATCTGGTGATATGATTGGGGAGGCTCTGGTCCCTTATTACAGACAAATTCTCCCAGTGCTCAACTTATTCAAAGAACGAAATGGTAATAATATTTACCATTTAATAATTATTACTGAATTGTGTGTCTGGATATTCTAGTAAATTGCGGCGACGGAATTGACTACAGTCAAATGAGAGGTGAAAATTTAGCAGACATAATAAACGAAACCCTGGAAACTCTTGAACGGTATGGAGGAGAAGACGCTTTCATCAACATAAAATACCTCTTGCCGACTTACGAATCTTGTATGTTGAACTAAAACTACATCCCATATTAATAAAAACACTTGTTATAATCAATGAAACAGTCTAAAAGTAATGAGTGAAAAGTTCCTAGTTGAAAAATTAATATAAATATATGGCGTACACAACCGCAAGGCAGAAGATGGTGTCCTAAAATTGAGAATCTTAACGCAAATAATTATTAATCAATTTCTCTTACATTTGAAAATATTTCGCTGGTGTAACCATCAGTCTCGGCATCCCAAAGGCACCTCACTCCAGATTTAACACCGGCCCCTCTATGTTCTCCTAGTATTACTTGAACGATGTGTTTGTAACGTTTCATTTTGAGTTCTGGAAAATAATTACCGAATTCAAAATTCAATTAATCAGACGTTTAAAACCATCTACCTGTTACTTTTGCGCTGATCTCGTTAGCTAAATCCACTGTCCATTTTTTAACAGTCTCTGGATCGTAAGCCTTTCCCGTCAAGTTCTCTGCCAGTATATTCCTGATGATTTCCTTCACTGGTGCTCCTTTAAATCTACGAATCAATGATCTCAAATATCCGCAGGAGTGTGTGAAAACTTGACTTACTTGTCTGCTAGAATTGGTTTAATCTGATATGAATGTATTGCCGGGATTGACTCGTGACTGGGTGCGATCAGTTGTGGTTCTGAACCTTCGATTTCTCGAGTTTCTTCAGTAATATCGGAGGCACTGGCGGATATAGCGTCAGAGGCTTTTATTGAAGGCTCCTTTTCTTCATCCTCCATCTTTGAGCACGGAAATTATGAAACTGCAAATCGGAATAAGTTATCAAATGGTCATTATGTAAATAAAACGCAATAAACCTCCAAATAATCAAAACACAGAAGCTCCGCAGTCCACGAAATTCACTTGTTGATTGAGGTTATGTTTGACATTTGCAAAAAACAAAATAATAAACGAGTTTCCGTTTTAATTTTTCTATCGCAGTTTACATAATACAATTAGAAAAAGATACAAGCACATATTCGACTGAAAAGTAAATCGCAAAAAAATGCCTAATCCTAAAAATGACAGGGGATTTTGTCTTGGCAAGAATGGCAACATTGAACTGTCAAAAATGTCACGTGTGAAGTTGACGTGTAAGGAACCATAGACAAGGAGCATAAGAGCACATCAGTAACAATCTAAGGTAACTCAACAGAGATACACTTATACACCTAAGGTATGTGTGACAAAGATAGGATTTTATAAGTAACGTCATTGTGCTTTGATGAACGCATCTTTATATGCGTCATAATCATTTTAGGTTAGAAATGTGCTTTGTGTATTTTGGAGTTTTTTCTTTAATTTTCCAATATTATAAGCTATTTTAAAGAAGAAATGGATTTTATTATCGATACTGTAGGAGATACTAGTTCAATAACCAACAATTGTTCTGAAAATGGTAATATTGTGAAAATTCTTAATTATTTCATTGAAAAATTGTTCATCTATTTATATTATAACTATTTTCTTTCAGCAGATACTGATAAATCGATTGTGTCCGAACTTTTAAAAGAATATGAAGGAGAAAAGCAGTCATCAATTGCTCAGTCCTCTTTAAAAAGAAAGGGTACAGAAAAGGAAAAGACTTTGGTGGACAAATTTATGGAAGACATGGGGTGGACAGGTTCCCGAAGCAAGAAAAAGAAAACCTTGTTGCGGCCAACAGTACAGATGACAACTATGAAACGTGACACTCGAGAAATCTTGAAAAAATCTGTAATCACTCCAGATTTTGAAAAAAACCATACAGTACCTCCCTTTGATATATCAGAAAAAAAGCGACGAGAAGAAAGAAGAGTAAATATCTAATATAAGTGGATAGTGATATACAATCTCCCATAAATTTCTTTTTTTTTGCATAGAAACAAGCCTCTTTGACTAAAGGAGACAAATGGTATGGACTTCCAGCAACAGAAATGACTGAAGAAATTAAAAATGACCTACAACTTCTTCAAATGAGATCTGCTTTAGATCCCAAGAGATTCTATAAAAAGAATGATATGAAAGTTTTACCAAAGTACTTTCAGGTTTGTTGTTTTAGTAAAGGTGTATTCATGGTTTTGTTATAAATTCACGTATATTTCAAAGGTTGGACGTGTACTTGACTCTCCATTGGATTATTACAGCAATCGCCTGACTAAAAAGGAACGTAAGAAGACACTAGTTGATGAACTTTTAGCTGATGCAGAATTTAACCAATACAATAAACGGAAATTTAAAGAAATAATTGAAGAAAAGCAGAAAACACACTATAAAGCGTGGAGACAAGCTAAAAAGTTGAAAAAAAAGAAATGAAATGGTGGATCATACTTTTAAAATGAATTATGAGCATGGCACTTTTCAAAGATTTTTTTTATTGAGATTTGTGTTCATGGATTTTCCAATTATGCGTAATAAAAACTTGAAATTTCATAAATGTCCTTTTTTGTAACTGACTGTTAGTATTGAAGTGATTGGAGTTGCGCAAAGCTACTTTTTTGTCTATGATTATTGATAAATTTCTGTACAAGAGGTTTGGCGTTTATGAACGCATTCTATTAAGTCTAGTCTGCTGTCATTTATATGTCAACAGAAACGTCAAATAAGTCAATGATGTTATCAATCAAAAAATGTTTATAAATGTGATTTATAATGATTTTACGCATAAAATTGACTGAAATAATGAAAGTAAAATGTATTTTTCGTTAATTCATAGTCAAATTATTCTTAGAGAGTGTGGATTCTGAAATTTGTTTATCAGTTGAAAAATTACAACAATCTTGTAACTTGTAAGTAATAAGGGAAAACGCAGAGTTAAGTCTAATTACTGATCAATATTAATTTCAATGCTTGTTTGTTCCAGCTAAATAAACGATTCTTTTATTTGAAGCAAAGAAAACAGAGCTTTGTAGTAGGCAACAGCCAGCATTCTTTACATTCAGGACCTCAATTTAGTGTTAAAGGTGGTAAGTAGCCTAAAAAGACCTTTGAAAGAGTTGTTGAGCAATGGAATAATGAAATTCATGTTTTTGACCAGGTGCCGATAATATCGGAAACTGCACTTCTCCACACCATTAAAGAGGGTATAAAAGAATCACCATGGCGGATTTCAAGCCCAAGTTTCAAAGACCATCCGAAAGCTCGAGCTATTTGGACCGGAGCGAGTCAGCATTTGCAGAAACCACCAATTTCATATTCAACCGGCACCTGTCACAGTCGATACAGAGCCAACGCCAGCGCTTACCCATTTTCAATAACCGTAACCACATCCTCTTCCTTCTGGAAAAATACCAAACTCTGGTTTTGGTGGGAGAGACTGGTTGCGGTAAAAGTACACAAATTCCACAGGTGAGCCCTTTTACATTGATGCCATAATTTTAGTAAAGTTTTACTCCTTACGACTCATGGTGAGGTATGTGATTGATCAGTTAGTAGTGAACAGAGGGAATCCACTTTCCCCACCTGGCTCCCATACAGAAAGCCATAAATTTTTCATAGCTAATAGTTGTAAAATCAATATTATTCCCTTGGTAGGAGCAATTTACGTGATGTAAGTACACCAACCAACATTTACTTATCGTTTATCGTTTTTCTTTTTTACTAGCTTTTGCTTGTTCCATTATTTACCTTACCAGTTCAGTTAATGACAGTGGTTGCACCGACAAAAAGTTGTATTGATCATTATCACCCCAATCGTGGAAACCGACAACAATAATGTGTTAGAAGAAGTAAGGTCTCGCCGCCCTAATTATCTTCAGGGGAGGTTCGATTTCGATTTTATCACTTTATTATTCCAAATTTCGTCGAATCACTTATTGGATAGCAAAATTCAACGTTATGTTTTCATAAAAATTATGCTACCCGTAATTTTCTTCAGTTATCTATGTAAATAGGTACTTTGTGTAGTTGTAACTGCTGTGAGTAATCAACGTTTCTACTTGTGACCTTTGATGCAGTTGCTTGTCCCTCCTAGTATTTTTTTCTTGGTTTTTATGTCATTTTTTCCTATGTAGCAGTTAGTTCGTGATTATTATTAATTCAAGCAAGTGAGGTTTCATTATTTACATAAGTCGTCATCTAGCCTTCAGCAGTGGTGCAACCCGTATGCGTTACCTCTGAGGGGAATTTAAAAAATCCGTGCGATTTTCATTAGTGAAAAGTGGATAAAGTGAGTTGGCCGAAATCTGTTTCTTCTGATTTTTCAAATCTTTGGGAATTAGCAGTGTTTTTGTAGGAGAATTTTTGATAATTCTGGAGACTCCCTTTACTGGAATATTAAATCAATCGGAAATAATCATATATTATAGGTATTTAATATTTATTATAATGTAAAATCTTCAGAAGTTTGAATTTCGAGGTCGTTGATATTTTCTCAAGATTCTGTAAAGACCTTTAGCCTAGCACATCTACGTAGAGACGTGAGAAACTTTGATAAATTATTTTAGGACACATTTTCTTTCTTGTGTAATCACAAACAAATTTCCTTCACTTTCAATTGTGAAACACATTCGACGAGTATATTGAGCAATTTATAAAAAGGTCGTAATAAAAGTTTTACATGTGAATATTTAAGATGAAAAACTGTGACGATTCAGTAAAAGAATATCGAATGTGACTTTAAGACACGTCTGCCGGAAGTGCGCGAAGTAAATTTACGAGGAAGCGGTTGATAAGAAAACTGCGACCGCATTTACCTGATAAATATTAAATACCCGCATAATTTCCCGTATAGTAAACGAAAATAAAAGCACTCTAACATTGTGTCGTTCATTCCAGGTGAACACCAAAAATCGAGCCAACATTCCTTCCGCCTTTGAAGTATTCCGATAAAAACTCCAAACGGACCGTATTCTAGAAATGTTTTGTCCTTCGTCTCATATTAGTAAAGCCCTCTTGGGCTCCTTCGCGACAGTATTAATCTATTACGCGTTCATGGATGTAAACTTGTACCTAAGAATTCGAAATTACCCTATCAATAACGACGATCGAGGTCTAGAAAATAACAGTTCCAATAATTACGAGGAGGTCGCCTGGATCTCTTGCGACGTTAACCCCTTATGCACGGTCACGGTGAAAGCGGTCCTCTTGGACCACACCAACTTCTACCTCTTCGCCCCTTTGGTCACGTTTTTGGACGGCGTTTTCGCGATTTCCGGCCGCCTTTACGTCACCCCGAACGCCATCAGCGTTTTCCACGTGTTCATAGCGGCGGCGGGCGCCAGATGCGTCTCGGGCGGCGCGCTGGCGTCGCGGCGCCTCGGCGTCGCCCTCTTCGAGCTGCGCACCCTGCTGGACGACCTCGACGGGCACGTGGCCCGCGCCCGCAAGCACGTCAAGGGCGAGCACTCGGAGGTCGGCTCCTCCGGCTACTACGTGGACGGGCTGTGCGACGCCATCGGTTGCGCCCTCTTGATGGTCGGCGTCTTCGCCTTCCTCAAGAGCAACCCGCCCAGACGAGGCTACATGCCGCTGGCGACCTCTGGTGGCGATAGCAAAGACCTCGTTTACAAGACCAAGGCGTCGTCCGGGCAGGTCGTTAAAAAGGCGCTCTGCTTTTCGGCGCAGTTGCTGGTCAGTTCGATGGCCTGGAATCGGTACATCGCCCTCTATCAGGATATTTTAGAAGGTGGGGACGGCGATGCGGATTTAATGACGAGGCGGAATTCGGTTTTCAAAAGTGCGTTTTTCTTCGCCGTGGCTTTCGCGTGGAGGGTCGTTAATGTGCACAACATGTTGCACTGTATGTTGTTGGCTGTTTTCTGCGATAAATTGTGGGAGTTTTTGAGGAATGTGCAGTATGTCGGTTTCGGGGTTCTCCTCTTCGTTATCTGTCTGACCGAAATTCACGTGACCGAGGCGAAAAGGGTCGTTTTCGTTGGCGTGCTTTAAAGTTGGCTATAAAAATAATTTGGCTCGTTTATTCGCGAAAAACTTATTAGAGCTAGGATTATTGTACAAAAAGTTACCAAAAAGTCTTGGGAAGTGTCCATTATTATGACTAATTGAGCGAAAATTAATACTTTAATGAATCATACTGAAATGTGGAAAGCATTGGAACAAGGGTTGCATGTATGTACTTGAGCTATAATTTGTTGAAAATTCTAGATGGTCTAAAAATGTGATAATTTTCTAGTCGCTTCCTCTACTCACTTACCAAAGCAACCTTTTCTTATAATGTATTTTGTATACTCACGGTAGTAAGTTGATGTAATTTTTCATTTTACAACTCCCTTCGACTATTATCATCCCTAGTACTCAAATATTGCCAGCAATATGAGCAATACGTTAGTAAAATTGAATGAAACTTGCTCATCTATAAGTTCGTAAGTAGTAAAAATTTACAAAAATTATGTGTTCACAATTTTCTTAATTTTAAGACATCGTTTTTTATTAAGTTTGTATTGGATTTGTTGACAATAAACGAAACAGTTGACGGACACTCCAATATTTCACAACTAAATCGCCATCTCCAAATTGAAATTTCAGTACATGATCGAGGCAGAATGGCCGGGGCAGATAGGAATATGCGAACCGCGAAGAGTGGCCGCGATTTCTCTGGCCAATCGCGTGGCAGACGAAACCGGAAGTATCGTGCAAAACGACACCGTCGGTTACGCTGTCAGATTTGACGCCTGCAAGACCCAACCCAAAATCAAGGTAACTACTTTACCGACATCAAGAGAAATCACCAACACTTTCCGTTTTAGTACATGACCGAGGGGATTTTACTGAGGGAAATTATGGCGGATCCTCTACTGAACTCGTATTCGGCCATCATGTTAGACGAAGTCCACGAAAGGTCCCTATACACCGATATTCTAATGGGATTAATGAAGAAAATTATAAAGGTTCGTAGCTTTACTAAGTTGATTTAAAATAATTCGTTGATTATTTCAGAAAAGACGAGAGTTTAGATTGATTATCGCATCTGCCACCATGGACGCTAAGGCGTTATACGAATTTTTCAATCATAACAACACCGACGATAAAAAAGGAGACTCTGCCGTAATTATGACGGTAAAAGGACGCCAATTTCCGGTCAACATCCATTACGCCGTTGAACCGGTCCCTTGCTATATCCAGGCATCGGTAGACGCGGCTGTCAAAATCAATAATAATCCTAAAGATCCGGGAGACATTTTGATATTTTTGACAGGCCAAGAGGAAGTGGACAGAGCCGTCCGATTATTGAAAGACCACGCGAATTCCATCGAACAGTCCGACAAGAAGAACAAAATGCAAGTTCTCCCGATGTACGGATCGTTGTCGTTTCATGACCAACTTCAAGTTTTTAAACTACCCCTAAACGGGTACCGAAAAGTCGTGGTCGCCACTAATGTGGCGGAAACTTCTGTCACGATCCCTGGAATAGTGCACGGTCTGTTTTTTACAAAAAAATTACAGTTTACAGTGTCGATAATTTCGCATTTCCAGTTATCGACTGCGGCTTCGTCAAATTGAGGTGGTTCAATAACGAAACGCACACGGATAGTTTGGTTGTGCTCCCTGTCAGCAAGGCCTCCGCCGATCAGAGAGCCGGAAGGGCCGGGCGAACAAAAACCGGCAAAGTTTATAGGTATTTACAGAAATCTGCATTACCGACATTTTTGCAAATCCTCATTTGCAGGCTTTACTCTGAAGATTTCGTCGGGAAATTAGCAGACACGACTCCCCCGGAAATAGTCCGGAGTAAACTGACTTTCGTCGTGTTACAATTGAAAGCGTTGGGAATCAGCAACATTTTAAAATTCAAATTCCCGAATCCGCCTCCGGTCGAAAATTTGAAGAGCGCCCTCGAAATTCTTTACGCGCTCGACGCGATCGACATCAACGGTGAATTGACTCGACCTTTGGGTTTTCACATGGCCGAATTCGCTTTAGATCCGCACTATTCGAAAATTCTCTTAAGTTCGGGTGATTACGGGTGCTCGGTGGAGCTTTTGACTATCATTTCGATGCTTCAAGTCGAGACGGTTTTCACTAAACCGGCTTCAGGGCAGAATTCTATTCGGGCCCGCATTCAAAAGCGGCATTTCGAGGTCGCCGAAGGTGATCTCATTACGTATTTGAACGTTTATAACGCTTTCTTGCAAAGTGACATGTCGATGGGGTTCTGCCATAAGAATTTCATCAATTACAAAAGCATGAAGAGGGTGGTCGAAATTCGAAAGGGGTTGGAAAGAATGTTGCGGAACTATGATATTCCGATCGTTTCTTGTGAAGGCGAAGGTACCGAAATTATTTGCAGGTGTATAGTAACAGGATTATTTCCAAATGCGGCCTATTTACATCATAGCGGTGTTTATAAAACCGTCAGAGGCGATGTCGAACTTTATGTGCACCCTGACAGTGTTCTCTACACCATAAAGCAACCGCAATGGTGAGCTTATTGACTTGTCAAAATGTCAAGAGTTTTAAATGATAATATTTTTTACAGGGTTCTGTTTTGCGACGTTGTTCACACCACTAAACTCTACATGAGGGATTTGACCGTCATCCAAAATGATTGGCTGTTGGAATTGGCTCCTCATTTTTATTATAGGACTTCATCAGCCGACTATTAATCTTAGTTGATAAATAAATATTTTTTCCCTTGTGTAAAATTGCTTTTTATTCATTTTTATTTTATATTTCCTTCCAATCTTTGTTTTTTCCGTTCTAGATATTCCTGAACGTTATCAAATTTTCTCTTATACAACATGGTGATTGCGTTATTTTCGATAATTTTAAGTTCATCTTTGTGCTCGTGATATAAATTTTCCATTTCTGGCAACTTAGACAAAATAAACTCATCATTTTGTAAAACATACTGACGCAAAGAATTATTATCTAAAACATAAAGACTTTCCCTCAAAGAAAACAGATGATTTTCGCTATTACAACATATTTCACCCAAGTTCACGCTTTCAAAGCTATTCAAATCTACTTTATATGTCTGCAAGCCTCGACATTTGTACAAAGATACAATAATAAAAACGGAATTGTTCTTCTGAATTAACTGCATATTAGTGATCGGTATATTAAAAACCTCAACTTTCTCATCGTCCATTAATTGACAAAAATTTTGAACTATTTTAGACTCAACATTCTTATTAGTATCGATTACATGTAATTCTTTTCCTTTAATGAAATCCCAAAATCGTACAGTGCCATCACCAGAAGCCGAGACTAAGATTTGATTATTTACAAATTCTATACGAGTTACAAATTCTTCATGCCCTAAACAGAAACTGACGATATTATAAGTGTTTGGATAGGAAGAAACTCGAATTTTTTCGTCTCGATCACAAGTGACCACATATTTACCACACGGACTCATTATTATGTCTAAAATTGTACTCAAATGTCCTAATAACAGAGTTGGAGGTTCTTCGTCTCTACCTTTTCCAGTTTTAAATAGGTAAACGTCCCCAGTTTTATCCGCTACGATTATGTCATTTGTAGGAGTGAAAATGATCTTACTTGCTGTCCGATTCGTGGGGTATTCTTTGATCAAGCTCAGATCCTTCCCGTATAAGAAGAGTCGCTTATTCTCTGTTGAAATTGCGATCAGATTTTCATCGTTTGATACAGCCACTGAATTAATTACTTGATTTATTACTGAAGGGTGTTTTCCAGACGTCGTAGGTGGATCGGGAATTTTCACACAAGAAGATGAGAGGCCCGAATCGTGCTTAATGATAACATTTTCAGTTGTTACTATCAGAGAGAGATTGGTTTGAGTCAAAAGGACCATTTTATGACACTGAAATTAAAAATTACTTTCATGATCAATTACATGTTTCAAGTAATACAATTACCGTTATTAGATGAAGCCAAAATTAGTTTTCTCCTTGAAATAGCGGCGTTGATTCAATAAATAATCATCAAAGAAAACGTGACAGTGACAACAAGAAGTGAGGTTAAGTAAGGGCACATTAGACCGACGGTAAAAAGAACTACTGGATAGCGTTCATAAACATCGGTTTCGTGTCGAATAAAATAACATGATAGAATTTCCTTGTCTACTTCACTGGTACTTCTAAAAAGGAGATCATTACATTATACATACTGATTAGCATAATCTGGGTATAAAAATAATCAACTGAATTAATTTGGACGAACCAGACAAAATTTATATTAGATAGCGGTACAGTGGTTTATGAACCCAGTCCAGTACTTACAGTAGTTCAAAACAACTACTTCAAAACCCCGCGTTTTTTTGAGTTTTCAGGATTTTATTTATGTATAGTTCTTTAAATTTCTCGAGAAATTTCTTAACAGAAAAAATCTAGAATAAATATTACTAATATTAGTAAGTATAGCTTCTTTATATTATAATTTAGTATTCTAATATCTAAACACATTTTCCACAGCATTTTTCAAACTTGTCAGCGTCTGGTTTATGATTAGGCGTCCAGGGCCCCAAACTTCCATTAGCATAAAAGTCCATAGGATAATATCCACCGTCCTTATGCCAGTCGGCACCTCCAATAGCTACAAACATCTCATACGGAGTCAACACAGGCTTTGAAAAAGCCAAACCCCAATCGATAGATAATCGAGGGCAAGCCACTTGAACAAAACCATCCAAGTCGTCAAACAAGTCCAATTTTTTCGGAAAAATTTCCGACAGAAGAATGACGACCACTTCTTTTCCAGCGGCCACTAGCCGTTCACGTAGAGTTTCCACCACTTTCGGACTGCCCTGCCGTCCCAAAGTCCCCATAATTAATCCGACCCGCTTCGAATTGCGCATCTTGTCGATACTGGATTTCCGAATGTCTTCCATTTGAGCGTGGTCGTAATATTCTTTGGTGAATTTCTTATCATATGGATCATATCGATAGAAATCGAGTTTAGGATTTGCAATCATGGCAGCCTCTAGGTGAAATCGTCCATCTCCCAAATAAATGACGATATCTGCACATTTTAAATTTGGAGCTGTACATCCCAGAATTTCCCCAGGTGAAAGCGGTCTGCACTGAGGTAACGACACGTCATATCGCAATTCTCTAAGTTTTACAGATACAGCCTGCAAAGTGGCAACGAATTGGATCGTACTCACCAATCCCAATTTTTTTTCTTTTGGGATATTGAGCTCGATAGTTTGGATGAAGTGTAGAGGGTCAATTTTGATGTCGACAAATATGTAAAGGACTTTGATTCCGCTTGTTTGATCTACTGGAATGAGACAACTGTGTCCGTAATGTACCAGCAGTTCAACGCCTAGAGCTTTCGCCGTTAAATCATCTATACAACAAGCTCCGTAGGTGACGTCACCCATTATCAGGGAATCGGCCCCAGTGAAGTCTTTGATTATGTCAGCGATGGTTGTGGCAAACAGTAACAGTCCTTCGGGCATCTGGAGGGCTACAGTTGTCGCTTGAAGTTCCTGTATGCGCCATATAGTTTTCGGTATTTCAAAATTGTAGTTTTTGGGAAGGGCTTCTATGGCTTGGAGCAGGTGAGGATTGTTTGAAATCGATTCGGGAATCCTGGTCACTCTTCCTGCCTTGAACACTTTGCGAGCGGGCTTCGCCTTTACTACGACGGCAGAATCTGACATTTTACCGAATGGATAGAAACCACTAACGCACCGAGAATGGGGCTGCTTTTACTTTAGAAGAAGAAGTTTAGAAATGAAAACACACCACGGTTTTAGGTTAGGGTGACAGATCTGACAGATTGACAAAAACAGAAAAAGATCATAGATATGTAGAAAGAGAGAAAACCGGAAAACCGCCTCCTAATTTGACATTTTGTGTCATTAGACCTACTCAAAGAACCTACTCATTGAAAAATGTCACAACACAATACGTAATCAAAATACGACGATATGGGGGCCCGACGTCGTCGTATGCAGGCGCGGTTGGATTAAGAACCACTCACAGCTTGTACTGAACACATCCTAATCTTACGTTTTCGTGTGACGAGTGACGTTGAAAAAGGTGTGTGTTCTGTGGTTCGAAGAAAGGTTATAATCCTCCTCAGCTTAGGTAAGAACACAGACAACGTTTCATAAGTAGTTAATTACCTCGTTAATTACATTATATAAGATATAAGCGTGGGTTGTTTCATCAATTAAAAAGCACAACACATTTTGAAAAAATTCCAAAATTTCCGTGACTGGACTTTTCCGTATCTCGCTCTTTCGGTTTTTTTTAGAAAGTGTTTTACATACCTACCTGTGCTATAAGGACATAATGGCAAAGATCTAAAATATACATGAATATTTTTCGACTTAAATTGATACTTACACTACATTATTCACCTATGTATAACTTTATATAAATGTTTCTCATAAAAGATAGGGAACATTTTCATGCCAAGCCGTTAAGCAAAAATGTAATAATAATTACAATGGAGTAAACAATCTCGACAGCTTTAGCATACAGCGATATAAAACACGTTATAACTGTATAACAACGAGAACCACTTGACAAAGATTACAGATATCTGTATACCTAGACTGTTACTAGTAGTCGGATGATCCTGGAATAGATTAAAAGATCGGATTGTGATTAATATCATACGATCGGTATAAAATATATTTATAAACTTTATCAACAACCTTGCGCAATTTGTCGATTTTCCATGCACTTGGTCTATAATTTATAATAATTACAGATCGCACATGAAATATGATGAATTACACTTAAATTTGGCGTACCTATAAAAATAATAAAGCAATTATTTTCCAGTTAGTCGCTTTATCTGTAGCCTTGAGTTTTTAACAACAAAACCTTGATGTTTACAGGAACAAAATGGTTTTATCGAATGATATCCCATTGATCGGAGTCATAGACGCAGGAACCCGCACCGTTAAATTTTGCGTCTTTCGAAGTCAACATCCCACAGAAATCGCCGAACATGCGATCGATATTGTTCCCCATACCCCACAAGAGGGCTGGTTCGAAGAAGACCCTAAAGAAATCCTGAATGCTGTGAAAATTTGCATGGAAAAAGTCGTAAATCAATTAGGCGAAAAAGGTGAACTAAGATGACTAAATCATTTTTCTTATCAGTGTTATCGTTATTAATACGTCTTTATTCTATTAGTTTGTAGGAATATTGTAACTATTGGTATAACGAACCAGCGTGAAACGACAATAGTTTGGGATAAGACCACTGGAGAACCTTTACACAACGCAATCGGTACTTTATCATACTTTTATTTTTAATCTTTCAATTTATTAATTTTGAGCGTTTTTAGTTTGGAACGATATCAGGACAGATTCCACCGTTGACGTGATTCTGGCCAAAGTACCTGAAAACAATAAAAACTACTTCAAGTCAATCTGCGGCCTTCCGATCTCTCCATACTTCAGCGCTTTTAAACTGAAATGGCTAATACATCACGTGCCTACGGTGCGAAAAGCCATAAAGGCCAAAAAGTGCCTCTTCGGCACCGTGGACACCTGGATTCTATGGGTACTTAACGATTACCTTCTTGTACGCCGCCATTTTGAGAAAATCTGTCAATATGGCGGCTTTGCAATAATGCGAATTATAGAAAACTGTAATTTTTTGTAGAATTTGACAGGTGGCATCAATGGCGGTCTTCACGTGACAGACGTCACGAACGCATCCAGAACATTCCTGATGAACATTGAGACTTTCTATTGGGATCCGATACTTTTACACACCTTTAAAATACCCGAGGAGATCTTGCCGGAAATTCGGAGCAGTTCGGAGATTTACGGTAAAATCCGTGGCAAGTTTCCATTAAATGACGTTCCAATTTCTGGGGTAATCATTACTCATCGTCAAATCGACTGAATGTTACTTGGGTGACTGGTCCGTTTCAGATATTAGGTAACCAACAGTCCGCTTTAGTGGGCCAAAATAGTTTCAAGGAAGGTCAAGCTAAAAATACGTACAGAAGTGGATGCTTCCTACTCTACAATACCGGAACAAATGTTCGTTTCGTATATTCGCATTACAGGTTCCTGTAATTTAAATTTGTGTTTCGTCATTCCGTAGCGGGTGCAATCCAATCACGGTCTGGTGACGACTGTCGCGTATAAATTCGGAAGTTCGCCCCCGGTCTACGCCTTGGAAGGTGAATTCTAAATTGGAAAAGTTTTCTCGTAATTCACTATACGAAAGTTTTTTCTGGGTAGGGAGCGTGGCGGTGGCAGGTGCTGCCCTCAATTGGCTGCGAGACAACATGGGTTTCATAAAGGACGTCCAGCAGGACACGGAATCATTAGCGAAAGAAGTTTTTAATACGGGAGACGTCTACTTCGTGCCGGCTTTCAAGGGATTATACGCACCCTACTGGAGAAAAGACGCTAGAGGGTGTGTAAGTTTCCTTCAAACTTAAAAAAAAATCCAAATTAATCTCAACGAGTTGAAAATGATGAAAACAGTCCAAATTTAAGGACTATTCTTAATTGGTCGTTTCTAATCCGCAGAATCATTTGTGGATTGACGGCCTTCTCGACGAAGCAGCACATAATCCGGGCGGCTCTAGAAGCCGTCTGTTTCCAGACCAGAGATATACTCGAAGCTATGAACAAAGACTGCGGAATACCACTGACCAAACTGAACGTAGACGGGAGACTAACCACTAACGACCTTCTGATGCAACTGCAAGCAGACATCAGCGGGATTCCGGTGATAAGGGCACAGTCGCAGGATATTACGGCCCTGGGAGTCGCCATGGCGGCGGGCCAAGCCGAGGGTATCAACGTTTGGGATCTGAACGCCGAAGACAGAGAAGTAGTACCGAGTGACACATTCCTACCGACCACAACTGAAGACGGTAAAAATGAGCAGAGAAAATAATTTCGTCTCGCTTATTGCGTTGGTGTTATTTCAGAACGAGACTCGAGATATACTAAGTGGAAGATGGCTGTGCAGAGGTCGCTGGGGTGGGCGGTTCCAAAGAAAACTATCGCCATGACAGGTACTTTGACGTGTGTCATATTTCTGAAGTTTTATTGGGTTGTTGTCATTTTTCAGAGGAGAGATATCGCCTGCTGGCTAGTATACCGGGCAGTTTGTACATAATTGGCAGTTTTGGACTTCTGGCTCTATCGGAATATCTAGCTGCTTCGGTTCAATTGACTTCGTAAAACCAGATACTCAAAAATGACATAATTACTGTGACAGTACTTGTTTGTTGACTTTTAATTTATGTAATAGGAAAGGCATGGGTGTAGTTAATGTAAGTTGTACTTATTTACAAAATGTACGAATTGCTCACTTTTTTTTGTTGATTATTCCTTTATTTTTGGTTTTCTTTGAACAAATAAAATTTTTATTCGAATTAGGCATAATTTATTTAAATAATCATACTTACATAAGAATTACATTGGCAAATTAATTATTTACATGAATACAAAACATATCTTGATCATTTCAAATCGTTATATACAGACTTTGGTTTGACGCCTTCCTGAGGAAACAATATACACATTTTATTCTTTATTTACATAATTATTATAACGTACTTCAGTTTTATAAGTTATTTATGTAGTAAAAAACATTTTGTTTTCAATTAAGAATTAATTGGGTATTAATGTATTATTATTTTATAATTATTACTACTGTTGTAGGACTTCTCATAGGGAGATACTGCAGTCTCCTAAACTCGCCCCACATTTTAAAATTGTACTATTCCAGTATCAAACTTATTTCAGACTTATGTGTTTGCGCTTTTACCGTTGCTTGAATATGTACACTCAAACAACGCTTTTACGTGAACTGTTAGTAATTGTTAGTATTCCGGTATAGACAAAAACAAGTTAGCATGTTTTCGTAACTCTTTTACATATTTCTGAAGACGATAGATATGTTTTAAAGCATAATAGCAAAATATTGCATGAATTACTATTATCCCAGTTCCACACTTTCCCAAAAAATAATAAGAGACGCTTAATAGTTCATTTTACCGATGAGTAAATTACTCCACGCTTTGCAGATTTCTAATTTGCCGGTAATTTTATCAAAAACTGTACTTGACGTTTCGGAACTAAATTGATAAAAAAATAACACGACACGAATTCGGATTTTTCTGTGATTGGAATACATCAAAACAGTGACCATCCACAATCATATCATCTCTATTATTTCCATAATAAACATCGATTTAGAATTAAAATGTTCATCGAGAGTATTACAATTACAGGCTTTGTGCGCTCTCGATGAAACTCTGTACACACTGATAGGCAGTACTAGACTTGTTATTTAATTGCGCCGATTATTATCCAAACGCTATCCTAATTTAGTCCCGAATTCGTGCAGAATGTCGCACGCCATGTCGACGTTATTCCTGGTGATGCCGAGCGCCTTTATAACAGCGTCCCTCGAGTACCCCTCGCTGACCAGCTTCTTGATGTAGTCCATGTTCAGGTTCTCGTACGAGCAATCGTTGGCCCTGTCGAGCGGATTGATCCGGTGCTTGGGCGGTATCTCCAGGTGGATGTTCTCGTAGACGACGCGCCCGTCGTTATCGGCCCGGCCGATGTTGGGCGAAGTGTTCGACTTTACCGGCTGCCCGATCGCCGACCTGTTCCGCGTCGGGCAGCTCAGGTGGCGCGTCTGCGCCTTGCCGCCGTCGATGACGTTGTCGCAGTTCGACACGACCACCCCGTAGATCGTCTCGGGCGAGCTCAGCTCGATGGCGCCGTCGTTCTTGTGCATCTCGAGCATCGAGCTGCTCTTGGCCATCGCCGGCGGCGCCTCGATCGCGTGATGCGTCAAATTCGTTACCGACTGGGCCTCGTTCAGCCCGTTGTGATGGCGCACGCGCAGCGGCGGCTCCGGCCCGTTTTTGACGGCCGAAATGGCCGGCAGCAGGGTCTGCTCGTGCGTGGGGGAGCTCTTTCGGGGCGGCAATGGCGGCGGCACTCCCGTCAACGTCGTAGGGGGCGCCACTGAACTGGGGGTGATGCTACGTCTCACCGATCTCGGGCTGCTCCCCGGGGAAATCATCGGACTCGCCGAGGCCTGACGCAGAAATCCCAATTAAATTCTACTCATTGAAAGACCAGGTAGTTTCTGACATTACAGAAATCTGCATTACCGACAGTCAACTTTTTCATCATTATAGCGCAGCAAGCTCAAGCGAAAGCGTTTTGAGATCGTTTTTTTAATGAAATTTTCAAGAAATGGAAGAGAAAACATAATTTCGATATCTGATCATTTTCTCAAGAACTTTCAGCTTTTGTATTGTGAAAGGGATTGCGCTTACCGACAATTCTCCTCTGGGCGAGAGCGCCAAAGCGTGTAGACTGCTTCCTGCACAAGTCCACGACTCTCCCACGTCCTAAAATAACCAATAACGCAACTTTTAAAATAACAGATTTACTTCGGGATCGAGCGGAATGAAATTACAATTCCCCGCTCGTAATGAAAATGCGGTGAACTTTGCGGTTTCGTAAAATTGGATCGGTGATACCAGGTATATCCACATTCCATGCAACATATCCCAACGACAACGAAAAGGTGCAGAAGCTGAACTTATTGGAAATGAAGCAAACGGAAAAACACTTACCTAATACGAATTTCAGGCGAAAGCCGTAACATTATGACACAGTAGTATTTAGCAAACACAGAGACGGAAAAAAAGCCAAAACAAACAAAATTTATGAAAATACATATCTGTATTAATAAATCAAGGACTGCAGATTGCCATTATACAGCGATTTTAAGCTAAAATTAATACTCACTTAACAATACTCTTATTAATACAACGTGTTAAAACTATGATTTTTTAAGGTTGTAAATGGCCGTCGAAATGTTACCGTAAAGTAACGAAACTTTCTGGATCAGAATTTCACATAAATTGCCGTTATTTGACCGAAATCAAACCGAAATTCACGAAATCAGTCAATCAAGTATGAGATAATACTTTTTTGGTACTGTAATACCGTAATTACGTACGTAAATCGAAAAAATAAAATAATCTCAAAGAAAACCCTAATTAATACCACCTTCCCGTAATAAATTTTGTACAAGATTAAAAAATTCCAGCTCCCTTTACATGACACATTAGGAAATCGAATTCCCACATTTTGAATCAGTCCGAGCTGATGAAATAATAAAAATAAATCAGTTGTACTGTCTGTGAAAGCGTGTGTGTGTGCTCCATTCGCATGCAAAACAACCACAAACACATTTAAGACGATCGAAATACACATAATAAGCGAAAATGTCACAGAAATAAAATAAAAAAAATGTATATAAATAAAGCAAACAATCGTTTAAACAGGTAAATCCGAAAAAGCACAGCCGAAAAAACATGAAAGCGATCTCGTGCTTTTTCACTCAACGTATTCGTTATTAGTGCCGGGCGGTGGTTCTTTATTCTCTACCTCAAATTCCAAATCGTCATCGAGGTCGAGATTGGCCGTCCCGGGCGAGCTGGCCGACGACGACGACGACTTGGGCCGCTGGTGCGACTTCTTCGGGTCGAACGGATCCACCACGATCTGCTCCGTCCCCTTGATCTCGGCCCGGCAGAACGGACACCCCTGCCCGTCCGAGTCCTGCGTTCCCAAAAAATCAAAGAAATTATTCCCGAGAGATAAAAAAAAAAAGAAAGGCGCTTACGATTTGCCAGGCCGTCAGGCACGGGGTGCACAAGAGATGGCCGCACGGCTCGATCCGCACGTCCTTGTCGTTCTCGGCGCAGATCTTGCACAGCTGGAATGTACTGCCCATCTCGCAGTAGAGCTCGTATTGTTCCTGCGTGACGGATATGTGGTCCTCGGGGGTGGGCTGCACCGCCCACGACAGGTCCGGATTCACCGGCCTCCCGTCCGGGTACAGGTAACTGCAAAATTTTGTAAATTTTGAATTTTCAAAATTTTCAAAAATTTCAAAGTGCTGTAACTTCCTTTATAGCGAAGCTATCGAGTCGAGTGAAGCGGGAATCGCTTAGTTTGCTCAAAATCTTTCAGGAAAAGTGTCTAGATTTCTATTTGGAAGACAGTTAGTAAAATTGGTAAAATAGGTAGCTACGCAAATGTAGTAAAATTGCTACACAGATAGTAAAATTGCCGTAACTTCTTTATAAATGGAGCTATCGAGTCGAGTGAGGCGGGAATCGCTTAGTTTGCTCAAAATCTATCAGGAAAAGAGTCCAGATTTCGATTTAGAAGACATTTAGTAATTTTCCAATTTTCGAAAATTTTGAAGAAATTTTTGGCAAAAATTTCAAAGTGCTGTAACTTCCTTATTAGTCGATATATCGATGAAAAATTTAGAAGGGATTCCAATTGAGTCATTAGGAATAGGAAAATTCATCTAATATTGGCGTATCATTGGAAAAAGAGTATAATTTTCCATTTTCGAGTGCTAGCGGGCACGGGAGTACCATCTAGGTCTCGATCTAGGTACATTGCAAATGTTCCAAAAGGAAATTTTGGTATGTCCTGATCTGCTCAGCTCTGCTAAATAAGACGGCAAATGTCTCTGTAAATGTGGTCCAAAATTACGGTTTACATTGGGGTACTTAAAGATGCCGAAACACACATGGAAAACTAAGGTATCAACAACCGAGTTAACTAGCACAAAAGTGAGTGTAGCATTTAAAATTTCAAATCTACATGGCTGGAATCGTAAGAAATGTAAAAATTCTCAATGAATGATGTCTAAATAAATTCCCAGATTCATTAGCGATTCACTCCTTATCTTATGCCCACCACAAAATCAATGGTAGTGGCTGTAGCCGATGACAAATATCATGTAAATACGATTCACAACATTTGATAATGAATATCCAAACGTGACCCACAATGTTCCCATAATAGCGGTCAACCTCTCCACACCATCAACACGAAAGTGACGTAAGGAATGTCACGAGGGTTAATTAATTGGCTCAACCGAAACGCGGAAAACTGTTTGACCGGCCTATAGACCGATCTAATTAGGTCGAATCCGCACAACGGTTTCACCCCAGTCGAAATTACGTAACGCCTTGATATCGATTCTATATACTCACAATCCTTCCCTGTGGCCGTCGAGCAGCGCCTGTATCAGACTCTTGTTCTGCGGGATCGTCTGCAGGATCTCGCCGTCGGCCGTGACGTAACCTATGGCCCATTGACCGAGCCGTGTGCACGACAGCCTGAAAACGTAGCTGCCCGCCCTGTTGATGTACCGCTGCAGCCGCAACTTCACCTCGTCGTAGGTGAGGAACGCCACGTACCCGGGATGGGTGACGGCCAGAATCTGCCAGTTCCTCAAAAGCGTCCCCCAAGGCTGGAACAGTCTACGGGAAAAACCGATCCTTCAATGAATACCAGCAATTTAAAAACGACTAATTAATGCCTAATTGATCATTTCGCAGAATTAATTCGACGACCGCGACGAATTACCGTTTCATTCATGCGCGAGAATTTCATTCAGCGGAATCGAAATAGACCGGCCGTTGTTCTAAATTTGTAATTCGGACGGGTTATCAATAAACGTATCGATTTTTGATAAATAAGTTACGCTATTTCGGTCACGGTTCTCCCATCCTGTCTCACGACTCCGTTACGGATAATACGAGCCACTCTTCGAGATATACGGGAGAGAACACATAAAAACTTGACATTTATGAATTTATAACTGCACTTATTTCTTTCTAATTACGTTGCTTCTTTTTTCTACACGGAGGAAACGGTTCATTATAATAATAAACATCTATCAAAAGAAATCGAAGAAATTGAATAAATCTAAAATGAAACGTTTCCTGCACGAGGTATAAAAAGTAGAGCTTTCGCCGGGGCAAAAGCCACTTTCCGGCCAATGAGAAACGGCCGTTCCGATTTGAATTGGAAAAGAGTCCTCAACTAACCTCGTGAAGACGTCGAACTCGAAATTTGATATGTAATCGTTGCAGGTCAGGTCTATCGTCGACTTTAGGGCCATCGCCTCGAGACCGGAACTAATAGGATGGACGTTATTCAGTTCTTGCCGAAAAAGTTTCCACGGGACGAACGTGCTGAAACAAACAGGACAAAATAAAACCATTGGGTTGACGAAAAACCGAAATCCCCCATTTACTTCGTATACATAATAAGGTACACGGTTTCCGTTTTTACGGTTTCCAAACTTCCTGCAAATATCCACGACTATGATAAGGCGAAAGTTCGTTCACTCTTTTATACCGGAGAAGTCGCATGTTGACGGGGTCGTGTTTTATCGCGGTCCCGAACCATCAATATCATCTTCCCCATATCCGGGATGCATCATGAATTGATTAAAAAACGTGTTTCCATCATATCACGAGAAATAAAACGAAACTCGAATGGACCCGATCTCGCGGTGGATCAACCTAAATTATGCAATTTTCCCCCAAAGCTTTTCGAAATTGCACCACGGCCGATAAAGGTACCAAATACCGCTCCAATTTAAATAAAGATAAGAGCCTTATTACGGCATAAAATCCATTTTGATTACAAAAGTCCCGGTTTAAACCGGCGAGAGTATCTCGTCCACGTTTTACGGCGTACAAATCTTTGCGTCACGGATACGAATAAACCCGGAGAGGAGACACGAAATCCTCCAACATTTCGAGGATAAAACGAGGAAATTATTCGAAATAAATAACAGATATCCCTCGAAACAATAACAATCGCAAAAGTATCCATAAATCCTACTTGCTATTCTCGCAGGATCACCATAGTTACTATTCATCCCAGTTTTAGGCATTGTAGGTCTCTGTACCCAGTTCACACTCGAATAAAATATAAGGCGATATCGAACCGCGAGAAAGGTCGTGCCATCATCATTCCGAAACTTTGTCTACTCTTTCACTCGATTGAATAAAAACCGACTTCAAACTGAATCGAATAAAGTGCCATCGTTATCTATTCGACTGGAGTTTCGAATGATTTCATTATACGACTTTAGAATACCCGAGGATCGATAAAAATGCACGAGACTTTGTTTTTGCAAAAGAGTACACAAATTCCTCTGCAGAATTCAATGCAGCACAAATTTTTCTTTATTGGATAATCCCAAGAGCATACCTAGTAATTAATCGACGAAATGAATGCAGGTGATCGACCTTCCACGGACGAAAGCACTTTTTAATTCGATCCGCGCTTCCCGTTTTAGACACAAAAAAAGCTCGATTTTCCTCCTGGGATACGAAAAAGCGTGGGCGAGTTCCTGAAGCCCTCAACCCTTAAAGACCTTAATCCACACCTACTGATTGAGGAGATTATCGCGTTATCCCGAAAGACTCGGACTTGTTCGGCCTTACCCATTCACCCACGGATACTCTGAAAATTTCAGACAAAACATTAAGCAGGTTCCTGGGGGAAATTTTGCTCTAAAGGTCAACCCCTAGAAATTGCACCTACTTAACCGATGGAAAAACTTGTTCGGTTAAGTAATTTGAATGCAATTATCGAGTAACGGATGCGTTGACCAATGAGATTACGTACAAATTTCCGGTTCTCTTATTAGGATTCGAAAGAATCGAATTTGTAATTCATAATTTTCTGAATGTAATTAACTGAAACATTTCAACACCTACGTGATTACGACGAGTTTCACAACTAACCGAGAGACAATAATGTGATTATTCAGACTGACGGTGAAAAAGCGCGTAGGCATTTGAGGACACAATGTGTTTGAATTTTTTCCCATTTATGGCGAAAAATGAAAACCGTTCCCAAGGTATTGCCCGATGATGATGATGATGGCACAACGTCGACACGCGAAACGGTCTGCATATAAATCGAGAATCGCGCCAGAGCTTTACGTCACATCGCATCACGAAAACCGGGCGAAACACTCTGAAAACACACAAAAAGTAAAAATAGCGAGGGAAAACCGTTCGGTCCTTCGGGAGACGTGCATAAACACGCAAGACGCCGAGACGCCTGCGAAAATGATGGAAAACCCCGCGAAAAACAATACTACGTTCGCCTGCGTGGAACGGGCCGGCGTGGGCATCAATGAAATATTGATTACGTGCGGCCGAAAATACGATTTCGCTCCAATTTCGACGCACAGGGCCGAAAACGCCTCTTTCTATCTATCGCTTACTCATTCATTTATGCGTATGTGGTCCCTGCGTAAATTTGTGCGGGTTCGACCTGAATGAGACGATTATTTTTATCATTAGGCGCAATAACGTTTTTCGTATTTTCGGCCTCGGAAAGCCGGAGCAAGACTTTTCCATCCGAATTCCCCCAGTGGAAACAGAAGCGGAGGGCGTACGCAATTAGGACAATTTATTCCGGAAGGCGCAACCCGGATGAAAACCTATTAAAAAGCCGTGGAAAACTCGTTTCGATCTACCACGTGTCCCAGGGCCGACAGAAAAGCCTCGCCAGGGAAATCTCGATCAAGGGCTATTGGTTTTCGCCAAAATTAAAGGGCAGAGATTCCTCCAAAAAAAGCTCATAGTCAAAATCCGCTTTTCTTGCGACACCTGGTTCAATATTACATTAATACAAAGGCCATTCGGATTATCGATAACCCCTTCTGTAAAAATTCTCTCGCACGAGTTGGTAATGGAGGTCGAATTGATTCGATTAATTAAAACGAGCAGTCGGTTATTTTTCGTTTTGGGCCGCAGTTCCGGACCGAATGGAGTCACGTAAATGACCCTCGAACCTAATTGAACCATCAGACGCACACATCATACACGCAGAACTGAGACAATAAGAAGATGAATCATTAACAAGCAGGGAAACGTTCCCGCAACTGCAACAATACGAAAGGGAACACCTATACCCGAACGTAATCAACGTCACGAACGCGATAGCGAAACACCCTCGCACGGAAATCGAGTGAGAGCGAGGGTGAGTCACACAATCACCCCCTTAAGGCGACCCGAGTCGAGGAAATAAAATTCCGAGTAACTTTGCGGAATCTCGCAAGAGACCTATGGATCTTCATATCCGAACCTATACAAGAAATGTTGCACAAGTTCCCGAAACTATTTTGCCTGTCAAATTAGCAAAGGGCGCTTCGCCCGTCCTCCTTCAACCTATCGGGAACAGTGAAGCTCTCTTTTTCCAGAAAAGATTCAGCTCAGGGCTTTGGGTGATGTCTCTCAAACATCCCATTGCAGTTTGCATAGCAAACAGCCGGTCTATTATAAAGGAACGTCTGCGTCCTTCCATCAAACACCTTTTAAATTGCAGCTTTTGAGATTTCCCGCATTCGCCTAAAACGGAAAATGGAAATGTCATCACGAGACGTGTGGGCCGTGTAATTGGAAGTCGGTGCGAAAGGGATTTAATCGCCATTCGAAAACGCTGCCGTTTCGGTCCTTCTGTTCGGCAGAAATGCCACATTTGATTAGTGGGATTCAACAAAGTTTCCCTGTGGGTCGTGGGCGTTTAAAACCATTTACCGTATTCCCGCATGGATAATCGTGCGAAATTAAAGAAACAATACGGACGAAAATTATACCCGCTAGTTCGGGTTTATTCACCCGGCATTATTCAGTATCTGTCTGCATTTCTACCTCATTGTACTTTATTTATCATTTCCATGTATTGTTCCATCCTCGTCCATTAATATAACAAACTAGACAGATGTAGGAGAACCCAAGTGCATGTACACAAACGAAATGAAATTCATTCACGAGGAAAGTTACCTTTCATCATCATTCATCGGGTAATTTCCCCGTTGTTCTAATAATGGAAAAACTTGTATTAATCTGGTCTGTGCAAACACATACGATACGAACCAACTTTCCCGGAAAATAATACAACTATTAATTAAATGAGTCACATGGTAGGGTACTTATGCAGTCATAATTTATGGACTTGGGTGCATTCACTCCATTCCGAAACAAGGATCTACAACTTTGCCAATGACACGAAATGAATGAAAAACTTTCAACAAAGCCCCTTAACGATTGTAAGGCAATTGTTGCGTCATTCATTGGCCATGTTCCGCAATCTGCATAAAACATTGTCGTACGTTTCGTGAATTCTAACACATCCTGGTAACTGTGGCTGAAACGCGATAAGCCTGATAAGACAGACCGACTCTTCTTCACCGTTTTCAAAGAGAGCGGTCACGAAATTAATCAGAAGTCGACGGGGAAAGTTATTTTATTACCAGTTCAATTTCCTCCAAGGCCATCGGCTCGTGGAAACGGTTTGAACTTTACGGCGATGCCCTTTCAGGACGATACTCGTGTAATAAAGCTCTTTATCACACAGCCGAGTATCCTGGAGGTGAAGTGAACGTGTTTAGAGCGAAGTTTGAGCGTAATCGCCCCGGGCGAGTGCTGGATCGCCCGACAAACACCCGGTTTTGGCACAAATTACAGGTGCCTACTTTACCGGTTCCGCAACCCCGACCGACCCACCTGTTCCCGAAGTTGCTCCTCCAGAAGTCGGCCGCGTCCGACTTGGTGATGCGGAACTGGTCACCGGCGAAGACTCCTTGCGGGAAGAGCGCTTTGAGTTCACTTAACATATGACTAAACACTAAACTGAGCTTGGTCAAGTTCCTTCGGTAGTGCGAGTTCTCGTCGAACATCTTCTCCTTGCCCTCCTTGAACAGCTTGATGGCCTGCTTGCACTTCCTCATCAGGTTGATGATGAATATGTGGAAGTGCTCGTTGTTGTGCAGGGCGATCATGTTGTCCTCGTACTTGGAGCATATGAACCGCAGCCGCTGGTAGGTGTCGGGGAGGATGTCCAGGATGAAGGGCGGCGAGTTCTTCAGGTTCATCCGCTGGTGCTGGCACAGCTTCACGACTTTGTCCATCAGCTTGGAGGTCTTCTCGAGCGTCCGCTTGTCGGTGACGTACTTCTGGTGGGTGACCGCCTCGGAAAATGCCCCTTGCAGCTTGGAAAATATGTTGGAGAGGTTCTTGTGCTGAACGGGACGATTGCGGCCAGCCATTTTCGCGGGGGCTCGGCTCCCCGGCGGGGCTCTCTCGCTCGCTTTTCGATACGCCGACTCGACTGCACGCTCCACGACGAACGTGGCGTTACATATTACGGTTTCGCACTTGATCGGTTCACTTGCAGGGTAAACATTCACCATCGGCTATCGACATACATGTCCGTTGACGTTTCGTCTTCAACATTCTGAAGTTGTCGACGCAACGTAACTGTCTACAGGCTGGGCAACCTGATTACGAAGGTGGCACCACGTAAAGACCTGCCTAACTTCACACTGGGCGAATTCAAAAATCTCTTCAGAATATTTAACAAAACGGCCCATTTAAAGCATAATCAAATTATATAAGAAGTAAAAATATTAAGAAATATTCATTATATACAAATATATTCTCAATTTTATTTTAGCTGGCTTAAAATTACATTGAACTGAGTGTATAATTGGTTGCCTACATACTTCGCCGTTAGCTCCATTTTATTTCTGTGAAACCCCTAAAATCGATCGTTACTTTGTTGGCATTATTATTATTGATAATAAATGTGTGGATTTGAACACAGCTCATTTCCGACTTTTGAAAAATAATAATTTGTCGAAAAATTGTTCTAGATTGTCGAGTCTACAAGTTGAAATCTGCCGATCCCGAATAGATCCGCTGATAAGATTAATACCGTACTAAACCTAGCCCATTTAGTAAATTGAAATTAATTAGTAAAATCAATTAATATTTACAATTTTCCTAATAAAGAAACCGCTCAATAAACTCAAAGGCTTTCAAACTTGAGCTATCAAACAGAAATTAAGTTTCAAATTTGGGCCAAAGTTCAATAGACCTTAGTTGGAAATTAAATTAGGTATATCGTGCGTATCTGCATAGACATCCTACAGAAAGTCACAGAAAGTTTCGCAGCGTAAACTCGATTAAGTATAATGCTGGTAGATAAATGCGACGAACCTTCCCTCTTTAATATACAAAATGCGTGTCAACAAAATTAGAACGTCGACAGAAAGACGTCCAATTTACTGACTCAAAACTGATATGTGAATCTCATTCCGATGTGGTCTTGTTCTTCCATCTGGTGTTTGATTGAAAGGTTTCATTATATTTTTGTGATGGGTTTTATGCGTGAAAAGAGCTCCCGAATTGCATGCGAGCTTTTCCGGCTTTTCTCGCCTTGATGTGGGTGTAGATGCCCTACCTACATAAAGTTTAAAGGGGTTTTATTCGTGTAAAAGTGTTGGTATTTAAGAAATGCGATTCGGGACGAGGGAAAAATATCAACTGTACTGTATAGTATACGGGTCGGTGTTGGGGCGCGGGGGACACTTATTTATGGATGGCTTTAATGGCCACTATCCTCCCAGAATTCTCCCGGGCGAATTTTCAGACCCAATTTTTCACAAAACCCATCCCCCGGCATTCGCGAAAGCGTCGGTCGAGCTAAGTGCAGGATGTGCTACGGTGGATTTTCCCGTGTGAGGGCGCAAGCGTGACACCGAATCTACCCCCGTAACGTTAGAGGGTCTTTGCGTTTCCCTTAGTGTTGGTGCGGTCTAGGGAAATCCGTACGTAGAGTTTGTTGTACGTTTCCGATAAAATCCACCGATAATAAAAATGGGGAAGAAAAATTCGAAATTGAAGCAGGACACCATCGACAGACTCACCACCGCCACGTACTGTGAGTTTCATCCACCCTTTCATTAATCATTCCGTCTTGAAAAAAGAAAAGAAAACTAACAAATCGGACAAAAGCGCCCTTAGCCAACAACACAATTTATTCTCGCAACGTCCACCTTTTATTCTCTCCTCTCGAGAATTTCCCGCCCCACGTTCTTATAATTTCTTTCGAAAGTATTTTGTCTAATAATGTTGTTATGAAAGGAGCGAAAATTGCGAGCACCGCAATAATTCTAATTAGGGTGTGGACCTTATGACTAATTAACTAATTAAATTCATTCCGAAATTCATGTTTAATGTCGCCGGCAGCAAAACTTAAACTTGGCCCGTATAACGAAACAAATTGTTTTCGTAACGAAATTAAGCGCAAAAATTACTCCGGCCATCAGTTTCACACTAACTGTTCGCGAGCTATTGTTCAGAAAAAATGTTTGCGGCATTTTTTCAACTCGAAATTGCATTCTGTCAGTTCCACATTTTCGCATCAATTGTAGTTTTTGATTAACACAAACCGCGTCATAATCACACGTGAAAAAGTCGGTAGCTTTCGAAAGCTGAGTCTACACGTCAACGTTACCTTAGCTTACAAGCTTTAATATGTAAGTAGCCGAAGTGAAAGGTATACCTGCTCTCTAATGAGCTTTTAGTTTACCCGATGCCGCCTCGTTTTCACTCTATTACCCACACTTTTCGTCGCAAGTATGTTGTGAAGGAAGTCCCATTTTCACAATGACGGTAATTCATAATACGCGAGCTCCCCTTTCTCATCTCCGTAATCATTTTTATGGCGATATCGTAACAGCGCAATGAAAATACGGGAGCTTTTTCAGGATAAAGCTATTGCGTAAAACTCGTCGATAACGGCACGCGGTACTTCGGGGAGTATATAAATAGTTCGGGGTTATAGCGTGAATAATATCGTGATATGGGCCCATTAATTAGTTTTGGTCAGAGCTTTTTACAGTGTACCCTGAAGAAAGAAATCCGGAACGAATTTGGACATAATCCGGCTTGAACTTTTTTCACCATTTTATTGCAAGTGCATAAGTGGTCTCCATTTCAAGTAGGGTCACGCGAAACTTCCACCAGGTAATTAATTTGAAGAGGTAACGATTTCAACTGAAAAGCTCTTTGTTACCCTCAACATGCAAATAACTGTGTTAGAATGAGAACATTACCGGTAATAATGGAGGCAATCGTATTGTATTTTTTCCTTAATTAGTCATTACTGTTAGTACTCTTGCTTGTTTTAGATTCGCTCCTACTTTATTTCCTTCTCCGTTAATGGGCATAATATCGATCATTGTGTAAATATTCTTCAAGACCGAACCCAAACGAAAGACAATACATTACAGGGAGGGTCGATTTTGTAACTTAACCCACCTCAAACCACAAACAAGCCAACAATAGCCCAATTTCACCCCGTAATTTATTTCCAACAAGAGTGTAATAAAAGTGAGATAACCACGTAATTGTCGAGGGTAGTACGTGGTGTACGCTCGGTTAGGTACACTAACACCCACCCACATCCGTTAGAACAAAAGGAAAAAAATCTCCAGGCGAATGTGAGCTTTTATGGCACAGACAGTAAAATCTTCAATTCAGTTAAAAAAAATATGCAGGAATAATAAGTTCCATACGCAATAAAAAGCCCGTTTCGTTTTTATTTTTCGTCTCAAACATTATGGCTACCGTTAAGTTAAGTTAACTGTGTGTTTTCGATAATAACTTAAATAAGTATCGTAGTATACGTTTTGATAGCGTAATCAGTAAGTTACAGTTTAGTTTGTGCACATAAAGTTCCGCAATGGTCTTCGAAAAAGCCACCGCTATCGAGCTAATGTCCATCCAGATAATGTTGATAATGGATAATGATGCAGTTGAGGGTAAACAATTCGTGCCGTATTTAGCCTCTAGACTTCGGACTTTCCCCACCCCGCCATGTTAATTTCACGAATGAAATAATCGAACCGCAAATTCGCGCAGAATTTCCCCCGAATTAAAAACTTTTCGCATAATCGTTAGCACCGAGAATTCGCCGCCCTCGTCTCATTCTTCGGGGGAGGCGATTAATAAAATCGGTAATTAGGCTCGAGCACGTCCTCATTTCGAGCCGATACAGATACAGGGTCGATTTCGTTATTCTATCGACGGGAAAGTCGGTCGCGTAATATACGGAATCCAGAGAAAGGGTATATCGGAAGGGAGTAAGGCGTATTTGCGAATAATAACGACTTGGCCGCAATTTTGCGGGTTCATCTCCTTTCTCTCTGCGTGTATTTCCCACATCTCGGCGAAAACTCGAGCATATACAGAGCGAATAAGGGCTTTCGCCCCGATAACGAGAACTGTCATCGTCCGTTTGCAGCAGCACGTGTTATGTGCGAGGGATGACGTTCTTATCGAGCTTTCCGGCCCCACTCGATAAAGCGCCGTTTTTCGGGCTCGGTAAATATCGCATGTAAACTTTGCCGAGGTTTCGGTACTTTCCAGTGTCGTTAAAATGACGGATCGGCTCAATTACTTGACGCTTACGGCCGCGCCAAGAGAACTAGCGGCTTTTAGCTCCCGTGTCTGGTCGGGGTTAATGCGATCGCGGATAAACCCCGCAACCCCTAAATAATTGCGCGATATAGTCGCGCGCAAAAAGACCATCGGCGAACACGATTTAGAGCTTTGCCTAGTCACTTTTCATTTCGAGGGGGCTCCGGGCGCTTTATCATTCGCGAGGGGCTTTAAATTTCGGCCGAGTCGAACCGTTCGACTAGACCGAATGTCGTTCCTCTTCTCATTGGCATCGATTTTTCTGCAAAGTTTGTTGACGGCGAGTTTAAACGCTTCGCTCTGCAGCGGCGGGATTCGGGAAGGGAATATGAGCTTTTTACGGGTCAAGTCAAAGTTAAGATGCTTGAAATTCATCTGCCCTTCCATTTTCTATTCCTTTGCCGGAAACACAAAGAGGGTTGTGTCTCTGGGCGGTCCGGGTTTCTGCGAATAAATTGCCGGCCGCTTTTCCGCAATATCAATCGGGCTTTTCACGGGACATCGGTCGCCGTTATTGTGCCGTTTATGGTAATGAACGCGCGCACAAATTCGCCATAAGGCATTCCGAATATTTATCTCCGTCTACCTACCAATTGTGTTGCGAAATGACTGGCTGTTCGCTCTCCCCGTGTATATCTGACGGGAATTCGATAACTTCTGAACTTTGTATGTGAACCGAAATGTTGCGGAACCTTCGCCCTATTACCTAGATACGTCAACCGCGGAAGATTTGCGACGTTGACGGTTCCAGTCGTCAAATATTTTTTGAGGGTTTATAACAGACTCCGCACTCGATAAATTCCCGCTGATATTTGTTTAATGGCGTTGTTTTTCCCATCACTTGTCTCGGGACGCGATCCCCTCGGAGCTTTTGTGAAAATAACGAGAAAGCTCTAAGACGGAGCTTTCGATTTCGGAGCTCGTTCGTTTATTTAACGGATACCTATTTCATTATCACGGAGCGGGCGCACTTACCCAGTTGAGACGCCTCTCTCTCGCGAAGAAAACGGATTAGAACGAAATTAAAACCAAGCCGACCCTCGATAATGTAGCGGATTCGATGCAGTACAGAAATAGGGGATGGAGGAATGAAAGCAATGGCGGTGGGTCTAATTCGAATTTCTCGGACTTTTAATCCACCTGTCGACAAGGCAATCGCCATCATCGACATCGTTTTTCCTCGCGACTGCGATCGGGGCGAGTTTAGGTGCCTTTTAAAGTGGAAAACGATGATAACAGAGTTGTTGAAACGGGGTAATCGCGTAAAATTAGATATCGATCTCTGCAATTCAACGTTCGAAAGTGCTCTCGGCGAGATAACGTTCCCTCTCTTTGATAATACGGTGGGTGTAATATTATATTATTACTCGAACGGGGGAGAAATGTACCCTCTTGATGTTCGTACTCATCAGCCGTAAATTCGTACCGGCGCCTTTAATTCAGACGCTTTTCTGTGTTAATCAGATGCGACATGCGGCGTTTCTGCATCAGTTGAATCACTCTGAACGTGGTGATCAAAAACTGAAAGCAGAAGACAGTATAAAATTCAATTTCGAAAATTATCGACTGATTCCTATTATCCCCGTGATTCTTCACGCCTGAGCCTCCCCTAATTCCGGCATCAGGAAACGGTTTTATACAGAATCGTGGCATAAGCGAAAGAATCGAGAACAAAAAGCCGTTTTCCTGATTACTGGGTGTTCGGCGCTCGATCTACACAGCCTTTCTGTTTTTATAACGACCGGACTCGATTTTCGACTAAACTGCGAGGATGGACCTAATAGATGCGACCATCATCCCGGATTGATCGAGGTTAAACCAGGTCGTTTTTTCTGCAGCAGAATACATTATTTAATCGCCTCCGAGGCGCCCATTTATTCCCAGTCATGGAAATTCACCGAACTTTTCACAAAAATCCCAACCGCACCGAATAAGTACCACACAGAGCTATTAGATTTCGGTTTAGGATGACGATTTATTACATTATTTTGCCATCATCATTTAAAATTTAAAACGGAATCTCAATTAATCACCACGCGGAACACATGCGGCCGTCATTTCAAATGATAAATGGTACCACGAATGAGTAGCTCCGGCGCGGATGTCATAATAAGTGGGTACGGGTTAGGTACTATCATAGATTTTCACTCCGGTGAGGGTTTTTGATGGAATTATGACTCTAATATATTACGACATCGTTTTCTCTATATTTCATACCGGGTGATTGATGGCCCGCAGTGAAAACTAAAGAAAATGAGAATAAATAATGCGGAATTAATCGTAGAGACGTCCTCCTACCGGTTGCCAATGACCATCACTGCGTAAAGACGGTGTTTAGGCAGGAGATGGTAGAAAACATGTTGAGAGCCACCAAGTTCGTGAATTTCTGAATAATGACCAAAAAACCGTGTGATATTTGGATTTTGAGCCGATTTTGATTTTTCTTCTTCTTCTTCTTTTGAACCATGGCTCAAGGGTAGGAATCGATCCGTTTTTTAGGGATATTTGCGGCCATTTGATTGGGATTAATATGGGACGCGGTCCGTTCCCGCGTCGCGGCGCGGCCGACGCGAACGAGCGTCGCGGCGCGGCCGACGCGAACGAGCGTCGCGGTGCTTGTCGCCGTCGGCGTTTGGACGGGCGCCGACTTGCCTGGCGCCTCTTCGCGTCTCTCCCGGCCCGAAAGAGCCGAAAACAACTTATATCACGACGAGGCAACGTGTTCCCTGCTCTTCCACCTGATCAATCACGTTGTGTCCTTCAATAAACGCCACCGCTTTCCCGACCGCCCGACCCTGAAAAAGCTCGCAATTTCATCCTGAAACCGCAAATTCCAGGTTTTTACTCGAAGAGCTGCAGATTTTTCGAAAAAACTCTTAATAAAGTGAAGAAGATGTCGCCGCATTTATCGCATTCCGCCCCCATTCCGCAGTCTAGTCTGGTTCGCGCCGGGGTGAAATAAGAATGACGAAGTTTGCGTTTCAGAGAGACAAAGACGCGAAAGTACAAAACGGAGCGGAATTATCCCGGCGCATTCACCATTTTTATACATTTTGCTTTTGCACTTCCTCCCTCAGACTGCTCGGACACGAGACAAGCCAGGAGCCCGTTATAAATGTGATAACAGTAACTCGAAATTAGTGGCGTATAATATTTTGCTCGGTTGAAAGTTTTCGCGATTCCGGGGCGAGCTTTTATCGGAGTTGGTGCAATGCTGAAGATTTTTCACTTGCAGAAATAATGTAAGACCGGGAGGATATACTGGAACTTTTTGCCTTCGGGGACACAGTTTCTATATCGCGTTTACTTACACACTAAAGGAAAAAACTTTTCAAATACAGTTACAACATATTTTTAGACTTTTTTTTATACTAAGTTATGTAAGAAAAGAATTTCGCGATTTTTTCTCTCGACATCCTCTCGGAAACTTTTCCTCCCATGGGGGTCCTTTGGAGATCATTTTCATAAGCCACAAAGGAGAAAAACTTGAACGCATCACATATTTTACGCGATTTAATCAATACCAGCCGGGATCGACTGGAATATTAATTTTCAACTTTTTCACGCAGAATGTTTTACATATACGGTCGAATCTTGCGTGATAAAGTTTCATCAATTTTATGTGATATTGAAAGACATTGCTTAGGTCTACAAAATATTTCCGTTTTATTGGATATTTTTATGCAAATCGTAATTGTTGTTTGATGATAATAAAAATAAAAATGAACATACCTAATATTTCATTTCTGGAATAGATTTTGTTTGCATAAATAAATCATCTATCGAGAATGTCAAATACGCAATAAATATTTTTATTACAGAAAAATTTACGTTTCCTCTTTTGTATACCCAAATTGAATTTTATGGGGTCTTAGTCGAAAACCATTTTAATAATAAATGGTATCATACACTGACAGTATCATAAATCGGGCCACTGTTCCCATAATGCAAAATCTCATGGCAAATATGTCCCGATTTATGATACCGTCAGGGTAGAAAATATACATCATTTTCTTATGCTTGAACGTAGGCGTAAGTAATTGATTAATTCAACGTATACATAGGTGTTGGTCGTTGATTACCCAAATAACCGCAGGCGACTAATTCCCTTCACACGTGCGATTAAAGCAGTTTCAACTTGTGACTAAATTACACTCTGCTATTGATAATTAACCTAAATACGACCAAATGAGTGTGTGTACAATTTGTTCGTTCGTAAAGTTACATTAGTCGAGACAAATTGGTAATCGATAATGTAGGTTTAAGTGAGTAACAATAAATTACTCCGTCGTAAATGAAACCTGGCAATTTTTACAGTTCTATAAATTTAAGGCGGCGCAGATAAATTCCAATGTAAAGTAAACTTTCAAAGTTGGAAGCGAGTACCTATAGGTACTCGAAACTTTATTCAAATTAGAAACAGGTGGCTCGAAAATCCTGAATGTAATGGACGGGAAAATTAGGGGGAAAAGAACTGAATTTATTATAAAGGTGATGATCCCATCGCGATAATTAAAAATGCAGTAAAGCGACCCGCTTTTTGGTCTACCTGGCTCTTTGTATCTCATCCAAGATTTACAAAAAGCCGCAACTTATAAGCATAAGTCAAGCTCGAAAGGTCTACTCTAAAAGATGGTTTATGCTATTTTTAAATATCTCTCGGTACACAGAAAGACATTCGGAGTGGTTTCATGACAGGTGGAAGCTTCTAGCCGGAAAAATCATCTTGATAACTTGAAAAGAGCGCAATCAGTTGAAAGATTTTTGTGTGATAATTTTAGAATCACTTTGAAATGTTACAGTTTTTAATCGCAAAGGTCGTTTCCCGTTAATTGCCCATTGCAGCGCGTTATCTGTTCGCGGCTCACTGGAAATCATCCAGAACCGTTCGCAAAATTCGCATCTTTATCTGATCGGGTTCGTCAACGGAGCGAGCGCAATTAATATTATCCCGGTGCATCGAACAATTTCCTGCATCCCATGGCATATTTTCTGAACGAAAAATCCGTTACAGGGGTGGCCTTATACCTTCATCGCGGAAAGTGCCTCGTATTTCAATTAGCGGCGGGCCTAATACATCAGCAGCGTCGACCGTATTATTTTAAGCGCGCCGCAGGTCAAGGTTCGTCCGGAAAACGCCGAAACCCGGACGATTAAAGGTTAAGGGGGCTCCGACTTGACTCTTCGTTAATTGAAACAAAGTATCATGTTGACCGTCCACGAAAGAGGTGAAGTCATTTGCATGTTTATTTTCTGCTCGGCAATCAAACAGCGGGGGCGGTCGTTCGATCGCGAATGCGAGGGAGCTTTCTGGCGACATTTTGCCGCTCACCATCAGGGGGACGGTTTGAGGTGCGATCGGGAACGTCATGTTGCGGCGGCGGCGCCGCTGGATCCGCCGCCACCGTCCCTGCCGCTTTTGTGTACGAGCGGCGGAAAGTCGAAAGCTTCCCTAGAACCGGAATAAAATTCGAGAGTCGTGCAAATATACACGGCGAAGAGAAAGCGAGTTGGGGGTTGGAGATTAGGATCTGCCCGGTCCCCCGGCGCGGTTTATTTTCACGAATACAACCCTTAACGAAGACATAATGCTAATTCCACCCCCCGTTTACGCATGTGACAACGTACGGTTGCGCCCCCGAAAGTTTCTATTTTTGAATCGCTCAATTTATTCTGTGGTGCGAATGTTTAAGATTATACGTCAACTGTGAGACGCAGTTGTCTACTTCTGATGACTAAACTCGAAGCCATCTCAACAAATAAAGAAGTTACAGCACTTTGAAATTTCTGAAAAGTTGAAAATTTGAAAATCGAAAATTTGTGTTCTCAGATAAACCAATACCGGACGCATGGGTCTACTTCTGATGACTCAATTAGAAACCAATTTGAATTTTTCATCGATATCTCGACTAATAAGAAAGTTACGCCACTTTGAAGTTTGCGAAAATGGTTGAAATTTTCGTATAAATTTTATGTCGCAAATTTATAAAGCACGATTCTAGGTCAATTCGAGAAGTTTTCGAGCATGTCTATACTGTTTTCGATATATTTTTCGATTCTCTTTCGATTGCCGGGTCGCCCGAATCGATATCTCGATCGGTTCAAAAGTTAGACCGGTTTTAATTTTACGAGACCGATGATTTGGTGATTTTTCGGAGGCCATAATTCACATGAAAAATTACCTTTTTCCAATGCGCTCTAGGAGCATTTCGTAGATTTTTTGACGATCTTTCGAATGCGCGGCCGCCCATCCCGATCGGAGCATCGGTTCGAAAGTTATGGTCGATTGAAAATTTCGAGCAAAAATCGTACCCAAAGTGATGGATTTTCGAAAAAATCGAAAATCACTAAATGTCGTCCAAATCAAAATCCAGACACTTTTCCCGATAGATTTTGAGCTAACTAAGCGATTCCCGGGTCGTGCGACTTGATAGCTCCACTAATAACGAAGTTATGGCCGTTTGAAAATTTTACTCTATTTTTAACGGTACGGCAATATTAGACGCATTTTCTCACTTCAGATGACTCAATTAGAATCCAATTTAAATTTGCCGTCGATATCTCAACAAATAAAGAAGTTACAGCACTTTGAAATTTTCAAAAAGTTGAAAATTCGATAATTCGAACATTTTTTTTCTCAAATAAACCAATACCGGACGCATGTATCTACTCCAGATTACTCAATTAGAAGCCAATTTGAATTTTTCATCGATATCTCGACTAATAAGAAAGTTTCGCCACTTTGAAGTTTGCGAAAATCGTTGAAATTTTCGTGAAAATTTCATGTCAAAAATTTAAAAAGCACGATTCTCGGTTCATTCGAAAGCTTTTTGCACATGTCCATACTGTTTTCGATAGATTTTTCGATTCTCTTTCGATTGCCGGGTCGCCCGAATCGATATCTCGATCGGTTCAAAAGTTAGACCGGTTTTAATTTTACGAGACCGATGATTTGGTGATTTTTCGGAGGCCATAATTCACATGAAAAATTACCTTTTTCCGATGCGCTCTAGGAGCATTTCGTAGATTTTTTGACGATCTTTCGAATGCGCGGCCGCCCATCCCGATCGGAGCATCGGTTCGAAAGTTATGGTCGATTGAAAATTTCGAGCAAAGACACTTTTCCCGATAGATTTTGAGCTAACTAAGCGATTCCCGGGTCGTGCGACTTGATAGCTCCACTAATAACGGAGTTATGGCCGTTTGAATATTTTACACTATTTTCAATGATACGGTAATATTAGACGCATTTTCTTACTTCAGATGACTCAATTAGAACCCAATTTTAATTTGCGGTCGATATCTCAACAAATAAAGAAGTTACAGCACTTTGAAATTTTTGAAAAGTTGAAAATTTGAAAATTCGAACATTTGTTTTCTTAGATAAACCAATACCGGGCGCACGTTTCTACTTCTGATGACTCAATCAGAAGCCAATTTGAATTTTTCATCGATATCTCGACTAATAAGGAAGTTACGGCACTTTGAAGTTTGCGAAAATCGTCTAATTCTCATTGAGATGTTACTCAAAAAGAACATGAGACCCTCTGAGTAGGCTGTTGAATTTAACTAGTGACGAAAAGACCAGCCTTGACTTAATTCCTCATCCAAAATCTCGTAAACATCATTTCGTGACACCCTGTGCATCCCTGATGCCCTAGTGAAAATACAAGAAATTCCTTCGGGGACCCTCGTACGATATTGAACGCAGACCCCGGTGAATTTTTAAAGTTTTCGAACCGGTGCGCAATTTTATTCCAAGTGCAGTCACGTTCCGCCTTATCAAGTGGATATAAATGCGGCGCATTACCGCGCCCCTTATCTCCCCGCAGCTCAGCCGATTACATTTTAAGTCAAAAGACTAAAACTACTGCGAATTAGGTGAGCGTATACGTCAGGTGTTGAGCCTGATCATCTTTAATAACTTCCCGCGCGATTTCCGCCCCGTTTCCGCATTTAGGCATTTCCGCACTTGGAGCAAACTCCCCGAAACACGTACTCTCTATCATATCTCGCCCTGGCAAGTGCGAAAGGTCGCCCAACTTTTTTATTTGCGATTCGGTGCGGGAAAACGTCACGTTTCGGCCCTCGTCGAGTCGAGAAAGATGTTCGGCAAGTGCGATTTCGGGACTCGAATCGATGCAGAGACGGCCGGAATTTTTACGGTGTTTCGCCACGGGCCGACGTAATGGACGTAATCAAAAATTCCTGCTTCCCATAAATCTTGCGGGCAACGACCGGCTCCATTACTCCGCGAGACGTGAAGGTGTATCGATCACGTCATTCCGGGGAGCGCGACGTAAATTGAATTGTGCGTGGGGTGTTTGCACTGAGCCCCACGGGACGAATAATAAGTACAGGGTTGGATTTTTTTCAAGCGAAACCTCGTCCGGGAGATCCGGGATCAACTGGATACCGGGGCTCGAGTCGTTCGGTTTATTGGGGGCACCGCACCGTATACAGGGCGAAAATTTGCTACCACCAGTTTATCGAAAACTCGATGAAACAGGTCGATTTTTATTCGAGGGGGACCGGCTTAAACGGAAAAATCAAATTCACCACATGAACCGTTTAGAATTTCAAATTTCAATCAAACAGGATTAAAATTGTATGTATGCCATCCGAGCATTTTAATCCTCTCAGTTTTCTGAAAAAAACATTACAGTTTTCTGTATTTTCGTCTATGAGTAGTGGAAAAACCGAAAAAATAAATCAGGGGGTGTGAAATCTTTCAATTGACACTCTGTACATTCGGTTGATTTTTCCTGCGATTTCGTCGACGCAATCTGATGGTAGCATCGATCCGGTCGTAATTCATAGACCGCTCGGACTCTGCCCGGATTATCCCGTATACTCCTTTCGTTAATGCCGTTTTGTATCGCAACGGTATCTCCGCACCGGTGGTCTTTGCGTTCGCTTTAAGCTCCGGGTTTTCGTGTAACACTGCGCACTTTACGTCACGGTCGAAATGTAACGTTTTCTCTCGAGAGAGGTTACCCGACTATAATGTTGAATTATATTCATGCCAGGAGGGCGAAACGTAACTCCCGGTTCTGTATGCACGAATATATCATAATATTTTGTGCCGGAATAACCGCTCGTTACCGAGTATTCCGGGGTGGATGCCACTTTTTGTCCGGATTTACTATGTTCCACCTGAAAGCACGGTTTTTATTCTGCAATAAGATTTACATCGATGACCCTATTTTTGGTAGGGTACATACGACATAGCTAATGAAATTTTCATTTACCGGCTACTAAAACCGGTATCGGATCCGAGGTAGAATTTTAAAGACGTTTTAAAGCTCGAAACCGATTTGTGATTCAAGTTTTCGCGTAAAACTCCACCCTCAACTAATTTTAATACCGCTGGTGCATATCGTTACCGTAACAGAAACATGTGTGAGCAAAATAATGCATCATAAAAGCTCACGATGCAAGCCCGAAGTTGTCGGCAAAAAGCACAAAGAAAACTCTGCCGGCTCGTTGGCTTTCTCTCTTTCTTTACAGGCCTTCGGAGGCCAATAAAAATCAAAGAAAATTGTGATATAAGGAAAGACCGGAACACAATTCTTCCAACTCGATAAATTATTTTAATGCGAATGGGAGTATACGGGGATGATTGAATTTACATGCGATGAATTTCCAATAAATCGAGACATACGGAAACCCGATGAATTATTAACCGTATACCCGGTTGTTCGATTTCGTGATTATATCTTCGCAATCGACAGACGTGTGATTGTGTATCTTATGAAATATTCAAACAACTATTATTATCATTGCGCTGATTGTTCAAAGACGAAGTTACGCGAGAAGAATTTCTGTCCCGGCATTAGATCGCCCTCCGCTACACAAAAGCGAAACTACTCAAATATTTGGCGGTTCTTCTGATAGAATCTTTATGTAAATGGCTGTTTTCCGCACTAACCGTAGAGAGTGAAGCCTGCGAATTCCATTTGCGTTGTAAATTTCCCCTTTGTGTGTATTATCTTAAGCACACACATTGTGGTCGCATTGGATGAACATGGGTTTGCTTTTTGCAAATGCCCGGCTGCCGGTCTTTCACTCCCTGAACCCCGGATCATAGAACTAGATAGACAGGGCTTACGGGCTTTAATATGTAGCTTTATGCAGCGTGCATTGTTCTGGGAGTACAGAGAAGTCCATTTAACAAGACTAGGTTTGCCACCGGTCCATTTAGCATCGCAATCGGCGATTCAGCTCTGAAATATTTCAGAAATCGTTTTTGTGAAGACTTTGACGAGGAGTAAACACGGCAAATTCTGTTGATATTGGATAGAAGTAAACCGTCCATCTCTAACATGACATTAATACTCGCGTATCCAGTTTTATGGTCTAAAAATGAAAAAAGGAGTTGATTCAATTGGAAATTGTAGTACGTCTAGTTGGATGGGAGGAAGAGCCGTATGAATACGTCCATTAGACCTCGTAAAGAGGACAAGGAACATAAAAATTTATGGGGCTCTAAATGTTGGCTGCATTGACTGCGGCGATGGCGAACCCTCTATCGAATCGAAACGAGATGCCCCCGCGTGCACCGCCGGTATTATACGACATGTTTACTTTTATTTCCTCTTGCGGGGTGGAGCGAATTTTTCGAGATGCGCCCCCAATAACTCGGCCAGAGCGTAATTCGATATTCCGCGTCGTAATAAATCCACGTGAAGACTTTTCTTATTGGCATCCGGCCGGGGAAAAATATAAGGTAACATGTCACCTGTTACGTCATCGCCTTTTATTCCCCTCGTCTCAATTTCACGAGGATAACTTGGAAAGCGGGCTTTTTCGTACGAGTAGTAAAAAGGTTCAATTGGCGCGAGCTTTTGCCAGGTCCGCGCTAAAAGCCCCATTGAAATCCGTCCCGAATCAATAATCCGTATAAGGTGGGTTCATTATGTAATCGGCCACAAAAGCAGCTCTGATTCGATTTAATCCTTTGTGACCACCCGGAAACGGATCAGTACACGAGTCGGTGGATTTTCCGCGAGACGCCAGTAAATAATCGGAAGTCATATCGATTTTTACGCGCCACCCCGAAAGCTCTGTTATCTCTGGAAACAGCGTTTTTCTTTCATTTTTCGCCCGGGAATCCATCACGAGCCCTCCAATGACAATGCACGCGGCACTTTCTGGATGCCCCCGGGCGGTATTTTATTCCAATGAAACTCGAAAAGTTTCGCGCCGAATTAATTGCATTGATATGGATATAGGAGCGGCGGGCATTATAGGTGGGAGTGTGTATTTATGAGGGAGTAATAAAAATTCGTTCGAATATTCGCTCTGTCGGTTCGAATTTGAGTTATACGATCCGCGGAGGTCGGTATTTTTCGGTGCGTGTGCATGAGCAATTTTATTTTCAATGTTGAATGCAAAATGGATTTTGATAGGGATCCCCGTTCGTTATAAAACGGCCTGCACGATTTTTATACTCGCATATACGGCGAAATCAATGGACGGGGGCTTGCCCGTTCGAGCATAAAGGACTCATGTCCCACATCAATCATCTCAACGAGCCGAAAGGAATCTTTAAGAAATAGATGTGAATAAACGGAACGGGATTTCGCTCTCCTTGATGCACAACCCCATTTAGTTCGCCGTTTTTCTATATACGACTCTGCCAGGTATTCAAAGCGAAAAATTGTAGCAGTTTTTCAAGAATACTTTCCACTCTTTTTGAGTCTATTTCCCCTTTATGCTTCGTTACAAACATGCACATTAGGTATAATTTACTTGAAAAAGCACCTTTTAATGGGTGCCTGGTAGGAAATGGTAAGCTTTTGCCTTGAAACGAATCTATCATTGACTGGGTGGAAACCCCAGGATCTGTTGGAATAAATTGGGGGATTCAATAAACCTGATGCATTCCTCCCTTGAAACGGTGGGGATTCCACATCGGAGCCCTGGAATACCCGGCATTGAATAATGTCATGATTTATGGAAGAGACAGACACTTTAAATATTTATGGTCGAAGTTGGTAATAATTGTGCAAACTGCAAACTGAAAGGTGCAAACACCAAATAGAGCCAGAGGGATATCACTCATTCGGAGGGCTATAAATCTGAAAAATCTCTCAAATTATAACAAAAATCTCGCCTTTTTAATATCGCTGTTACTGATGATGTGAGCGCTGTGATTGATGCTTTTAATAAAACAGAAAGTCGCGGATCCGAGGGCGCCATTCATCGATTGAGGTCTGTTCGGGAAAAAGGCGACCGGAATGTTGGGGGTGGTGCAGTCGTCTTTTTCATCGAGATCGGTCGTATTACATCGGAGTGAACTGGAAGAACGGAGTCGACGGAATTAGTCCGTTATTGTCCTACTTCCATTTATTCGACCTTTGCAAGGGTTTGCGCAGAACATCCTCATCATCCGCATCGCGTTCCTTTTCCGTTTCCGCGACGCCCGGACTACTTGTAATGTTTGAAACCACCGCATCTTCAGGCGTGTTTTCTGTTTTACTTTTTGCCGTCTTCATCCTCGACTTGACTCCAGGGGAGGGTTTTTGTCGGGGCTTTTTGGGCCGAATTCGACGTGGTCACCCCCATTCTTCTCTAAAGTACCAAAAACGATCGAGTATAAGCAAAAACGGCCCAATGCAATTATCGTTCCTTTCGGCCGAGTACTAAAACAACTAATACCCGCCCAGTAACCTATAAATTTCACAATTCCGAGGGTTTTAAACCGAGAAGAAATTAATGCGACTATAAATTAAGGAAAGTGGTTAACTACTTCTGTATTATGAATTTTAAAAGGGGTTTTTACTCCAAATCCATGCGTTTTCCTCTGGGTTTTCTTTAATTAAATTTTATTAACTTTGAACTTTTTTTAATTCACTGTCGACCTTTTAATTACGAAAACAAAAAGGCTTTGCGTAATTCTCTAGTTTTCGAGGAATTCCGTCCAGGAACAGGATAATTCTTCTGAAAGTTTCACCCTTTACAGAAATTTTGTCAATGAAAATTTAATTTTCTGTCTTACACAACGAGATGATTTTTACCTGTCGTGTGGGGATGATTAATGTAAATTTCGTGTAACATCAAATGATTAATTTCTTCCCTCGAGCTTTTCCCTCATTCCGCTTAAAATAATGAGCGCGTAGAATTATGAAAATTAATTTTTTTCTCTTCTGGAAATAATAAAAGCCCCCAAAGAAATTCCCATCACAATCCCTTGGGAAATTTTCAAATACTTAAGATGTCGTAAAAACCGACTTCGCCCACAAAAGGATAGTAATTTGCGACAATAATTAGAAACAACACGGAATTTAATGAAAATCTCTTTTAATAAAGTTTCCTGTAAAGAAAAATGAAAAATTCCAAACTGCATAGACACCGTATACGGCAGCATATTGCATCAGTTCATTTCAGATTTGGCTCGTGTGTTCGTTTAGACTTGAAATATTTCTCTATAGATTCGCCACACCGGCGGCAAGAAGCCAAGCAATATGAAACAGTTTCCGCAATCGCAAACCCTGCAACTTCCTCAATGATCACCCAAAGACAAAACAACCTCTTCAATAACGTTCCTTCATAAGACCTGAAACCCTGAAAAATCTCTACGTGTTCCACCGAATTAAAGCCCCGAGCTCCTCCGCTTCGCAGCGATGATATGACGGAGTTGATAATTTCCGCCCCGATTTAATTTATGCGGGTCCCGATATTAACGCGAAAGGTAATAACGTTTACGGACCCACCTTCTACAATATAGTCCGAGAAACGGATTGAATATTCATGCGAGATCGAGATTATCGAAAAGCCTCAGGTTCGGCCATGTGGCAGCCCGTCTTTTACGGTTGACGTGGCCGCAATGTCGATGGAATATCAGAGTATGACTCCGTACGTAAGCCGCAGTGAGGCATGCGGGGGCAGTCGCTCATAAGGCGCAAGGGCCTCTGAATAATTCACGGCGAAAAGGGGAACAGTCACGCACATCAAGTTCGCAATCAAATTAACGGGGAGCGAGAGAGGGTTTTGATTGCGTACGTTGTTTACGTAGGCCCCGGGATGCGGGGGCTTTTTCGACGACTTTTTTGCCACCTGAGCTTTCTTCGCGACCTATATAGATATAGCGGGCGGAGGCTCTAATAATCCGGAGATGAGCCCCTGTTTACCGGGTAAACACGGCTCTTTCGCCGGGTCCGGGACTCCGGGACGGGTGGTAAATATTTCTCCGGGTCGTGTCCGACGCATGCAGGATCGGATCTAATCCGGCGAAAAACTGGACCGTTACTGCGGCGGATACACGCACTCGACATGGTGATTAATGCACTGCGGGTGGTGCTTTGTCGTATTATTTAGTATCCGACATTACGCAGACCGGGCGAGGAAAGTGGAGGGATGTGTGTGATGTCGGGAAGTGCGTAGACGAACACAATGGGGAAGAAAAATGGGCCTAAATGCTGACATGTCCCCGAATTGGGCATCTCTAATGGAAATATAAGGAGAAAATTTCAAAAAATCCTAGCAAAGAAACCATTTCAAGAGATCAATAAAGTATTTCAATGTCATCACTTTTCTTTCTTCAAAATTGCCTGCATTAGCAATTTTTTTCCATTTTTATATCTACTACATACATAAAGTCCAATTACTCTGGAAATGATTAAAAATTCTTCATTATATCATTTCCTTTTCAGGCAATATTAAGGGTCGATTGTATCTGAAAATGTATGCTTCTATTCAACCCGGATTTAATCAATCAAAAAGGTAAAAAATTGTATTCAAATCAACAAAGCCCCAAATTTTTTAAGGGTTCCGAAAATTAAATCACGTTTCAAGTGTTTTATATAAAATCGTATACAAATTTCGCTATCCGGGAGAAACCCCTTAAATTAGTATGACATTGTCTTAGATAGGGGAAAAAATGGAGGGCATGTCGGCATTAGATGTTGAAGGGCGTGAATTTATAGTGTCTGTTTGTTGCACGGTGTGTAATTAGAGATGCGAGGTCACGCCCTTTCGCTGCTTCCGCGGGCCCTTTAGCTCCGAGATCTCCAACTTCCAAGGCGCGCTCGCATCCGCATTTCCCGCCGAGGGGAGATCGGGTGGTGCCTTTTCATCCGCACCTTCACAGCCCAATTTACGTTCAACATCGTTTTGTTTCATTTGCACTGACGTTGGCACGCTGAATTCCCAGTGCAAACTGAGACGCTAATTCCCCTGCACAAGATCAGGACAAGTCCTTTCGTGTCACCTGAAAAACCGGAAACAGGAATTCGTCTCGAAAATCAATCGTAGGGAAAATTGGGCAAACTGGGCCGTATCTTCCGGGTCATTGATTCTGATAATCGTTTTGGTGGAAATTCTGATGATTTAGTCGATATTTTCAATAAATTGATGGTAAATTCGTGCCGTATAATAAAAACGGGAAACGCCCGGGTCTCCATCGAATACCGTTTAATATTCCGGACGGGTCTTTGGCGCACAACTGTCACGCCAATGTTGCGCTGCAAAAGCTAACTAAATTTTTTATTTAGCGCGATTCAATTTCATGCACCGGATATGGGTCGACAGTGTTCGAAAACGAACCGATTCCCTAATAGTTGTTCTTAATTGGAAACGTCAAACGGTTCCCCTATTTACGTGTTTATGCTAAAGCGGGGTGAAAGTCGCAAAGATGCGATAAATTCTTCTCGCTCCCTGTCGCGAGCTTTTGCGTACACCTTCGTATTCACGATGTCGGGGCGCTGTTATACATTCCAGAAGTGAGACCGCAATAAGCTCCCGGCCCGCACCTAAATGGGATTGTGATGGCGTAAAAGAACAACTCGAGATTTTCCACTGGAATAAAATACGCGAAAGCCGCTTATCCCTCAAACCCGACTGCGGATATCGCGTTATTTCTTCATTTGTAGTTTGCCGTAAGCAGTTTTGTAATAGGAGAAAAGTAAAAATGGCGAAGGCGCCGGGACATCGCTCGAAACTATACCCTGATCCGGCAAATTACCCGAAATGACTTGGCCACACTATCAGGGCGGAATTCTCGAGACGCTTTTACGGTTTCAATCTGCATGCGCAAGCCCCCGAAACTATCATCATCGTTATTACGGCCCGTATACGAGAACGGATCTGAAAGGGTTTTAGTTTCACTAACGTGAATAAGTGTCTGTAAATGGGTTAATGCGGTCGCTCCTGCACATTTAGGCCCCTTCCACCCGTCGGGCTTAATCACACACATACGTGCACCGCTATCCGATGATCTAGATTACGGTAAATTATCGTACGGCGATTTCGTTCGCATAACCGACTTTAAACGGATTCGTTTTCGCATCGACCGAGAGAATGCGGGGGTGCGCATCGATTCGTTAATTCCCGTCGCGAAATTAGACGCTTTCGTTCGACACGGTTTACGCATTAATCAAACGCGAAACGTCCGGGATTCGCGAACGCGAACAATACTGGCGAGAAATGATACGCGAAATTCTTAATTTCTGGCATCGGATCTCTCCAGGAAAAGCTCGGAACGAGGCCAAATCCCTTGGCAAGCGGGTACCTGCTCCCCATTATTCCCGACGTTTCTATCGAGGTCCCGCTCCATTGTTTCGCCGGACTAATCAAGACTTTGACATGTCATTGTGTGTCACTTCTTTTCGACGTCACCCCCCTTTTAATTTCCGGCCGATTCCCAACTGGATTCAAAATATTAAAGGTGATACCGGCAACAGGTACTTTATAACAGAATTTTGTATCAATCCCTTCATACAGGTTATGGTTCTCAAGTCTTTCGGCGTTTTCGGGTTCGGCATCGTCGCCGGTATACTTTTCGGTAAATACAAAGATCAATTCATCACCCTAATCATGGAATCCGGTGCAGGTCGGGGATTCGACTGGCACGAGGAATGCAAACAGATATCTGGCGAAGGCGATTGCGATGACGAATGTGAATAAATTGTGGTGTCCCCCTAACCAAAAGTCGCTTTATTTATCGATCCCCGAAGTTTGTGCATGTGGCGATTCAATATTTTATATTGTCATAGTTTGAGGGCCGATTTTTTCGGCAAAATTGAAAGAAAGCTACAAAGAAAAGGCCGTGGGCGCCTGATTGATACAGGGTGACCCATTCAACATTTCCGCTCACATTACCGCGTAATGAGCCAAACGAGAGTAAACAAGTTTCAAACAGAATCCATCATTTTAACTTCCAGAAAAGCTTTCGCTGGTTCCCTTGTCTCTATTAATTAACCAAGATTACAACAACATAAGTTCGATGAAAATCAAGAAGTTTTTATCGTTTCCTCTGTTACTTTTGAAAAGTTTACCATTTTATTTTGAGAAATCAGAGTCTTCAAGTTTTGATGGAAGAATCTTGAATCACCATGTATTATACGTGTAAACCGTCTCATGTTAGGTTAAAGTCGACCTCAGATTATCTATGAAATTCACCTTATCGAGATTATTAATCTTCACATGCCCCTGAAATAAATTAAAGCGAGACCCATAAAACATGCCATTTTCATATCTTTCCAAGTTTATTATCCATGCGACTAGACTATTATAATCCTATGTGTTTTGTTACAGTTACTGAAAAGGAAATTAGGCAATGGTAAGTTTTCCAAATATAATAACTAAGTAAGCAGAGTTTATTCGTTTTTTATTAATCGGGTGGATTGAAATTTAATACCCTTGAGATAAGTCACGTCTAAGCGGTAAAAACGTAGGTGCTTAAAAATTCAATCGTCGATACCCAGCCAGCGCGTAAATTTCCAATTTTCAGGCCGAATTTAAAAGCGCACAGATTCTAGTCTAGTTCAGTTGAAGTTATTACATCGGGGGAAATAAAAGTCCAGATAGGATTATCGATTCCCATGAACGCTAACAATAATTCATAGCTGAACAAGCATAATCAGTAATAAAAATAAAGCGGCGCTTTGGCAATATCAATATTTCAATTAGATATGTTTCGTCCTCTGGGATTAATTCCGCATGATTTATACTTCTGCACCCGAAAACCGTCACTTCAACCCTTACCCGCGTGATTCTGAAATTATATTGGTGCGGTTAATGTATGTGAATTCGTTAACCTTTGGTTCTCCCGGTGCTTACGTGCAATTAGAGTGGAGGTTTCTAATTTATTTCGCCAGCGAGCGTTTGTTAGTTTAGCAACAGGGTGTTGCGTGCTTTTCGCTATTAAAGTAAATAACATTAGAGTGTTTCTCCGGATTATAGTTACTTTGTTACTTACCCTTTGCAAAGTTTCACAGTATAAAATTCAAATTTAATTCCCGCAACGTAATTCCACCCTCTTCCCTCATTCAATCAATCTCGTTTAAGTCTTAAACTCGGTCTGGATCGATCGCGATATTTGATGATGGTTTCGGTTTAGACTCGAGACTCAAGAGAGAGCGAAGGTGTAATTAATTGGAGTTAGGGGTAACCGCTGGAAATATATTTTTCCTCCAAAGACTAATCGAGACGTTGATGACTTTACGACTTTTAATCTTTCGATGATGCTGGCGCGATTTTATCGATATAGCGAGAGGGTGAATGCGATTGAATTGGTGTTGTTTCCAGGCACAAGGGTTTTCTAAAGGACTGTCCCAACGGGCTTCTCACAGAACAGGTGAGTTATAAACGCCGACCTGTTACACTAATGGAATTTCCCTCATTCGCCGTTTTTTCCGTGTGCGTTTTTCAGGGCTTCATCAAAATATACAAACAGTTCTTCCCGCAGGGCGATCCCTCCAAATTCGCCTCATTAGTGTTCAGGGTATTCGACGAAAATAACGTAAGTGAAACCGCCCCCGTCGTACCTCGCATTATCCGGAATTCCTAACAATTCCAACCCTTTATCATCATCAGAGACGGTGTTCGCGTGTGTGTTAGATTACTCGGTGGATGATTCGGCTGCGTCAATGACAGATGGCTTTATAATTACCCTTTGATAGGAAATCGTGTGCGCGATGGACCAGAATGCCATTATGCCACTAAATTTGAGTTTAATGGAGGCGATATACGAAATTTCGAGCGCACTTATCATTCTTCTCCCTTTTCTTCCCTCCCTCTCGGCCGATTCGTCGAGGGGAAAGACGTTATCATGGAATTGCGGCGAAAAAAATTCGCCGTGAAACTTCTCCAATCAAGGAGTGCAATTCCTCTAAGTGGTTTGTACTGCTTCGTCATAATCTCCTCCACTTATATCTTAAAGACCTCTCGACCGCTTCACTTTCATTTTTCCCTCACATTTTGTTGCCCGAAAATTACCGAACGATATCGAATATGGCAGTGGATCAGGGAGGCCTTTTAAATTCATCCATTCATAAATCTCCACCGTAGCGAAACGGTAAATCTTTAGGTGAAGGGTGAAGATAAAGTAAGGGGGAGGCGTTTTCGTAAAATAATAAGATGTTTAAATTCGGATTTTTGCACACAGGACGGTTCCATTGAGTTCGAGGAGTTCATCCGCGCACTGTCGGTCACGTCTAGAGGGAATCTGGACGAGAAATTACATTGTGAGTATATCGTCGACATCCACTCGTTTTCGGCTGTAAAAACATAATAGCGAAAGAGCGCCCGCCACTAATAAGGGGATCAACAAAACTGAATCCAATTAGGCCGGAACGGGACGGAGAGAAAGCAGGAAACGAACCAGAGATTGGGAGCGAAACGAATTTGTTTGTCAGCGCATCGAAATTTCCCGCACCTGGATTTATTTCGGTTTTGGCCGAG